>JAJTUV010001562.1:0-303220 GCA_021653895.1 Mastomys natalensis | reverse complement strand
ACAGCACCTGATATAGAACTTTTAAAGCACATAGTTTCATGCTTAGGGACTACTTTCCTATCTCTTGGAGCCATTATTTGTAGCCATTGATCAACAATAGCCTCTAGTAATGCAAGCAGCAAACGGAAGAATTGCTCAAGACACCAGGCTTCTTTCTGATGTTTCAAAGCATGCTGTTCAGACTGTGGAACTAAGACTACCTGTGATTAGAAAGTAGATACACAGTATAATGCACTTGAAGCTGAGCCCTATTCAAGTTACACACAAAAGTTTGTATACAAAATCACAGGACAAGTATGATAGTGTATGCTTTTAATTCCAGCATCCAGAAAGCAAATGCAGGTGGATCGATATGAGTTCACAGCCATCTTGATATGTAGAGTGAGTTCCAGGCTGGTTCAAGGCCACATAATGAGACTGTCTTTTTTTTTTTTTTGTTTGGTTTTTCGAGACAGGGTTTCTCTGTGTAGTTCTGGCTGTCCTGGAACTCATGTTCATGAGTAAAACACCATGTTCATGAGTAAAAGTAAATCTTTTAAGAAATATAGCACCATACTCAGGATATTAACATTGATGTATCCAAGATACCAAACATTGCCAACAGCACAAGCCTTTTCCTGCTGCCTTTTTATAGCAATGCCTACTTCCCTCTCATCATCATTCCATACATTGACAGGCACTCATCTGTTTTCCATTTCTATAATTTTATCATTTGAAAAATGTTATTGTAAGTCTGTGGATATAACTCAATGTTAAAGTACCGTGTGTGAGGCTCTGAGTTAGCTTTTGAGATATCTCTCTCTCCCTCCCTCCCTCCCTTCTTCTCTCCTGTCTCTTTCTCTTCCTTTCATCCCTTTCTCTTCCCTTCCTCCCTCCCTCCCTCCCTCTCTCCTCTCTCTCTCTCTCTCTCTCTCTCTCTCTCTCTCTCTCTCTCTCTGGAAATAGGATCTCATTATGTAGCCCTGGCTAACCCTGAACTCACTGTATGGATAAGGCTGGCCTTGAACATACAGCGACTGACCTATCTTTTGAAAGTACTTGAAGGTGTAGCCACAATTCTTGGCTGCAATGAAGCCTTTGACATTGACATTTTCCACACACCACAACTCTACAGATTCATTGGTTGGTAATATGATCGCTAACATTATGTTTTAAGTTTAAATTACCGTGTTTAAGAGATCTATACAATAAAAATGCCTCTAACCCATAAGCCCTCTTGCTCAAGGACATATTACTTCCTGGAATGTTGATGGCTGTTCTTGTAATTGTATTGTCTTATATAATTTTAAAGAAATAGTTTTTCATATAAGATAACCAACCATGTGTTCTACTTCTGTCAACAAACTTGTTTACCCCTAATCGCACCACAACAGGAGGCACACACCCTTGTCAGCTTTGCCTTTATAGGCCCCTAACTAATGTAAGTTGTTGCTATACATTGGGAATCCCAAATCTCAGTTGTACACCTGAGGCCAGCATCTAAATAAAGCCTATTCTTTGTTTAAAATTTATTCATGGCCAGATTGGTGAATCTTTGAAAGACTTCGTTCCAGAAAGGTCCTTTTATGAGCCAACCAACCTGTTAGGGCCTCTCCTCCTTTCTGTCTAACATACTCTTGATGGGCAACTAACTGTGGTGGTTTTATATTATTATTTTAATACCTTAAATATTCTACCGTACTCTCTGCATGGCTTCTGGTGGGGAGTCTGATGAAGTTGTTATTTTTGTCCCTCTGTATTAGATTCTTTTGTGTTGCTGTGATCAAAACACCCAACAGAAGCAACCTAAGAAGGAAAGCTTTATTTTGACCCACAGTTTCAGGCTATCTTGGCAGGGAAGGCATGAGTGAAAACCCCAGTTCATGACACTGGAAGTGTACAATGGAAATTTCATATCAAGCCAGACTAGGAAGCAGAGAGCCAGGATAGAAAAAAAGCCCAGGCTAGAGTCTACAAAGTTTTTTTGTTTTTTTTTTTTTGTTTTTCGAGACAGGGTTTCTCTGTGTAGCCCAGGTTGTCCTGGAACTCACTCTGTAGACCAGGCTGGCCTCGAACTCAGAAATCCGCCTGCCTCTGCCTCCCAAGTGCTGGGATTTTATCCCTAGTAACTTTCTTCTTTCAGTGAAGTCTCACTTCCTAAGAGATTCATAGCTTCCCAAAAGTGTGCCAGTAGCTGTAGACCAAAAAATCAAAATATGAACCTGTGAGGGACAGTTGGGATTCAAATCATAATATTTTCTGTTCATCCGTTATGCTCCCCACTGACTTATTTCAAGATGATCTCTGTTTCTCCATGTCTCTGTCTGTTTCTGTCTCTGTCTCTCTCTTTCTCTCTCTCTCTCTCACACTCTGACACATACAGAGACATGCACACAATTTGAGTATATGATTGGGAGCATGTATTCAGGCATTGCCTTAGATTATTTATCAATTATTTCTTCTGTTCCGTCCTTTTCTCCTGCTGATATTCTCACTACATGTTTCCATCTGTCCACTTAGTCTTGGGGCATAGGTTATAAATACGTAAGTCTTTTTTTGGTTGGAATAAAAAGCCGGGTGTTTGAAACCTAAACTTTGTCTCTGCCTTTGTGGCAGCATGTGTTATGCCTACCCATCCTTCCATCTTCTCAGCTGTAGTTTGCTGTATACCCTATGAAGATACCTCCTTTCTGGTTAACAGCAGGAATCTGAGAGAGTGTCTAAGTAGGTTTGGAGTCTTTTCCCTTTGTAGTTCCCCTTTCTTCTGGGTTTTGTGCCTGTTTTAGCCACTGGAACTCACCAAACAGTTTTGGGTTGTTTTAGAACACTAGACCTTTAGAGTTAGGACCTATATTGCCAGCCATTATTGTTACAGGAAGACCACTAGAGAAAATCACTTAGACATAGTTTATAGTCAATTGAAAGTCTTTATTCCAGCTGGACATGTCTACACTCAGGTATTCAAGACTTATGTGTAGCACCAAGTATTTAGAAGCTTTGAAAGACATAACCCACATTCTGCTATCTCACTTGGCAGCTACAGGGAAGTTTTATACAAGCAGTCAGTTTAACAGAAGCTAAGACAAGCAGTTAGTTTGAGTGGGAGGTTTGTTCAAATAGCAGTTTAATAAGAAGTTAAGATGAGTTAACTGGAACATCTTGCCCTCAGGTTCCCAGAATAGAATTGGGTAATTTCCCACAGGGTTTTCCATTAAAGAGATTAAATTTTAGTCAAAACTAAAACGGCCTCAGCAAGAATACAAGATGGCGAAATACTAGATAGAGGATGTCCTGTCCTGCCGAGTCACAATTATAACCATTCCCTCGAAGTCTGATGCCTCAAATTGGTAATCTTGGCTTTTCTGCTGGAATCTTAGTTGAGAAGCATACAGATTACAGAATGTCCATAGGTAAAGCTTGTCTAAATATGAATTTTTAAAAAAGGTTTATTTATTTTATGTATATAAACATGCTGTCATTGACACACCAGAAGAGGGCATTGGATCCAATTACAGATGGTTGTGAGCCACCATGTGGTTGCTGGGAATTGAACTCATGACTTCTGGAAGAACAGTTAATGCTTCTAACTGCTGAGCCATCTCTTTAATATGAATCTTAACTACTACAAATCCCTTTGTTCAAGGGATGTGGACCTTTCCCATTCTCTCTGCTATTGGTCACTTTACAGGGCCATCAAATAATTCATTTTAGGCTACTCTGTAACCTGAACTTAGGAAGCCACCTCTTGACATTTTTTGATGTTAACAACAGTATAGACATTACTATGTATCTCCTGAGGTCATTAGTGTCACTGTGTCATATACCTATTGTCTGTTTTAAAGAAGCCATTAATATTTTCCTCCTGAGAGCAGACAGGAAGATGAGCCATAAGTTTCTATTTTAAACATTTGTATTTGATTTAGAATTTTCTACAAACAAAACAGAAATTTGCCCATTCTTCATTTTGGCCCGTTTCCCCAGGTTAGAAGAATATTAAGAGACATGTGATTCCTATTTCTACCTTTATTCCCAGAGGTGATAACTGAAGCAAGAACTCTGCCAGCCTCCTCTTTTGTGGTCTTTTGTGATAACAATAGCAGGTACTGGCATTAGTAAGCTAGAAAGAAGTGACTCACTTCTGGTACCCATTCCCCTGTGCAACACCATGATAAATCATAACAGTCATGTGCCCTGAGTTGGAACGCCCAAGCCTCTGCTGTTGCATGTGGGCAGGACATGGCAGTGGGTGGCTCTCTCCTATTCTGAGGCCTCTTGGAGGTGGGGTTGGAATCAGAGTTTTATCGTCACAACACCTGTGCCATTTCTGAGTGTGAGTGGGTTTATAGCACAGGGGGTGTGGGTGATTTGCTCTTTCTGCCCCCTTGATCTGCTCTGAGTCAGAGAGACTCCTGACATTAGCCCGGTTACGAACACAGCCTAATTGCCATGGCTCTTCATCTGTATTGTCCTTTATCAGATTGCTAAGCAGCAACGTTCTCAACCCAAGTGCTGGAATTCATGTGTCAGGTGGGACTTATTCTGCGGGTGCCACGGAGAAAGAACTGCAGTGATAAAAGCAGTCCTATGTTTTTTTTTTTTTTTTTAATACTTGTTTACATAATGCAAAGACAGGGCTCTTGAGAATGTGGAGATGTTGAATTTTGTCAGGGGTAAATCTTCCGTAGTTTTGATTGGCCTCTAGATGGCTGGTAATACAGGCAGGTAAAGGTCCATGTCCTGCTGGAAAGAATCCAGCGGCTCATCGTAAGGACGATTAAGATGACGGCCCCTAGTTTCCTAGCTCCTATTTTCATTGCTCATCTGATCACAGTTCCTAGTTTGTGTGGAAGACAAAAAGGCCTTGCACACACAGATAAGCACTGGAGAAGCCGGGGAAGTTAAACACACAGTGTGCCTCTTCAGTGGAATGAGGTATCCAGCTGCTCTTCCTGGTCATAAAAATGTAGTTTTAGGACCTGATGATCCTTTGCTCTCTGATAAGACGGGCTTTGCTCGTATCTCCAGAACTGACTTATCTCAGACCCTTTCCCCTTAAACCTTGAGCATTACTGGCCACAAAACCCATCCTTATGAGTGATGTCACTTGTAAAACAGTTTAAGTGACTTCTATGTTATCTTAGGACCAGACCAATCCTGACACGCACAGGCATTATGCTTACCTCAGTCAAACTCTGTAGATCCTGAATCTTGGACATCATCTCTGAGTCGACAGTCCTCATCCTTGTGCAGGGCTGGTGGTGGGGAGGAGCAGATGTACTTTGTAAATCTCAATGTAAAAACATGTCTTAAATTGTTGTGCACTTGGGACCGAGTTAATCATTATCTAAATACTTTTTTCTAAAATTGTGCTGTGCTTAAATATGGCTAAAGTAAAATGATCTGGGCGAGACTCAAGTGGTCCAGCACTGGTTGCAATAAAATAGGGCTGAACTGAGGTTTCCCTGCCTGATGTAAAACCTGCAGGGGAATCACAAGTTTGGCTGTTTCTGGACTACCTAGTCTACTCTTTGACTAGCCCTGACTATGACTAAGTCCGTCCCTACCATTAGCCTTTCCTGGCTGCAAGTGGTCTTTTCCCTCTCTGCTGACAGAAACTCTTATAAAGTGGCTCTCTCCTTCTTCTTCTTCTTCTTCTTCTTCTTCTTCTTCTTCTTCTTCTTCTTCTTCTTCTTCTTCTTCTTCTTCTTCTTCTTCATTTCCTGCTCTAATGAGGGAGATAAATCTATTCATCCATTTGTTTACTGAGCTTTTAGGCACTACTGGGGAATCACTGATATTCAGAAATGGATGTTCTTGGAAGCATCATAGCTAACCCAGGACAAAATAGCGATGTAATATATGCTGGACCTAGTGAATACTATAAAAAACATGTTGAAGCACCTAATACAAACATGTGAGACCCAAACAAGGCTTCTGGGAGAAATCAGTGGCCTGAGGGTGCTTTCGAAGAGAGAAGGTTCAAGTGGGAGAAGCAGTCTCCTGTGACTGACATCTGTACAGAAGGGACTCCCCTTTTCTGCCCAAAGTGAGCAATAAACTAATTGAAGAGATCAATGGGAATCTTCCCTAAAATGAAAGTCATAAATTATGTACATATGTTCTCTTAATGAAGAAATGCACTCCCCAAAGGATTTTATATTACCAATTATAATGCCTCCTACACAGCAGTCTATAACACAGGAACAGGCAGTTACATGTGTACAACCCCAAAGCTGATCACTGCTAACAGAGGGGTATACCTTTTATTCTCCCCGCCCCAGTACCCCGCAACCGTGTGTGCGTGTGTGCGTGTGTGTGTGCGAGTGTGTGTGTGTGTGACACACAGAGAGATAGGTAGATCATGAAACTAGAAGGGAATCATAAAAAAGGAGGAGGAAAACTGTGGAGGTTCTGCCCTGCCCTGCATAGCAGGAGTTGCTGCATCAGCTATTTTTGCTACACAGCACTTGGTGGAATTTCCCTGCTTGAGTTGGGAGTTCTGCTCTTGGTCACCTTCCCTGAAGAGAGACCTATGCGGAGAAATGGAAACCTATGCCATTGGCTGCCGGCATGAGGTGATTTCCGTCATCAGTCACATCTAGGGGTTGGTTGTGTTTTTTTGCCTTTATAAGCCTGGTGCTTTGCAATAAAGTAGAGCCTTGCTCAGAACTTTGTCTTGGCTCCATTCGTCCTTATCCTTTAATTCCCAGACCCCCTTTTGAGGGCCCTACATTGACTGGTGGTCTCGGGTCAACTACAGAAAACATCACAGAAGCAAGAGGGGGCGTGTTTGAAGAGAGGAAGGGAGCTAGCAAGAGGGGCGGGATGAATTGGGAGAAAAGTGGAGAAGGCAAGGAATAAACAAAGTATAATCGTGTGTGTGTGTGTGTGTGTGTGTGTGTGTGTGTGTGTGTGTCTAAAAACACCACAATGAAATCTATTACTTTGTAGGCTAACTTTAAAAATAAATAAAATCACCCAGAAAAACAAGATCATATATATGATATAAATATATCTCATATATATTTATATGATATATATAGCTTATGAAAGGAATCTTATGTAATACCACTGGCTCTTAAAATTTAATAGACTATAAGCATCTTCTTACGCTAGTCACATGACACATTTATTGAATGAGTTCCACTGGGTACTTACAAATATCTGCGAACCACAGTGTCTTAGAAAGGTCTGGAAGCTGTGCTGCAGCATCTTTCTGGCTTTTGAATTTCTGTGCCGTCCTCTCCTCCCAGTCCCGCCCTCACAAACCTCTTCCCCATTATCCCCTCCCTTCTCTGAAGAGAAGCGAAAGCCTCCCTTTAGGTACCACACTGATCTGGGACATCCAGTCCCAGCAGGACTAATTGCATCCTCTCCCCCTGAGGCCGGAGCACTTAGGGGAAGAAGATACAAGGGTATACTTCTTTTAGATGATACAATAAAAGAGAAGGTTTTCTTATAAGTATGACAGAAATTCAATTGTGAAAGCAGAGAAAAGCATTATGAATTTTTACAAAGGAATTTAACATTTTCAGTGCACACTCCTATGATAATATTATCATTTGATGCCATTTTTTTTTAAATCAAATTTTGGGAAGTAACATAAGGAGCTATGGGTTTTAGAATGAGTTTAAAAAAAGTTAATATTAACATATTAATAAAATGTTTAATTTTAAAATATTTAATTTAATTTTTACCTTTAAAAGCACAATAATTTAATTAAATGGAACTGGTTTTTATGATTTATATAGATGCCAGTTTAGGGCAGGAGGCTGCGTTGAGCTCTCTCTCTGCCTCACAGCAAGATGGCTATTCCCTCATAGACATGCTATTGCTGATTACAGTACACCCCAAGGGCATTGTTCTTTAGTACAGAGACACAGTAGCATTCCCTGACTGCCTGTGCAGAATTCCACATCATCAAAGCAGCTGGCAGAATGTTTGTGTGGACAGGCTCTGTTCACAGCCCTACCCTCCGGCTGTACCATACTTGATTGCATAGGCTCTGACTTCTGCCTCTTCCAGGCTTGCTGCACTCTTTCCTGCTCAGGTCACCACCATCCCGTACAAACATTCTGGTGGCCCGTTTGGAAACGTCACCTCTCCTCTGCCATTTCACTTGACATGGGACTCTGTCAACTCTGTGGAGGAAATGATGGTGTCTGCAAAGGGTCTTTTGTTGGTGGAATCTGGAGATCTCCTTGCTCCAGGATAATTCGACACTCTCTTAGGAGCCACTCAGTTCCTTCTAGACCTTTCTCTCTCTACACTGGGACCCTTCAAGGATTCATTGAGACTTGGGCACAACCAACAACAGCTCTCAGCCTGAAGGCTTCCTGTTCTTGTAGGCAATTTCTAGAGCCCTTGAAATGAGAAACCCTGTCTCTTTACCGAATTTTTAGTGGGACAGCTTTCCCTCCTAGCTTGTTGCTGTCCTGCTTGGCAACTTGTAATCATATTTCTTAGAAAACGCAGGGGAGGTTTCTGAGGTGACGCCCCAGCGGGCAGTTAGCCACCGCGCAGGGAGCTGCTTGGAGTGGTGAGTCTCAGCCCCAGCATCACCATGGGGGCCGTCCTCGGCGGCGTCTTCTCCCTCGCCAGCTGGGTTCCGTGCCTCTGTATTGGTGCATCATGTCTGCTGTGCAGTTGCTGTCCCATCAGTAAGAATTCCACCGTAACTTGGCTCACCTACGCTTCTATTCTCATCCTTGGCAATTTTATGTTTTGCATCATGAAGACAGAAGGCATGCAAACTCAGCTGAAGAAGATTCCTGGATTCTGTGAAGGAGGGTTTCAGATCAAGATGATTGATACAAAGGCAGAGAAAGTGTGTGACGTGCTGGTCAGTTTTTAAAGCTGTGTAACGGGTCAATTTTGCTGTGACCATCTTTTTCTTTGCCTTCTTTTTGCTCATGTTAAAAGTTAAAACAAGTAAAGATTCCAGAGCAGCAGTACACAATGGGTTTTGATGCTTCAAAATCACAGCCGTTATTGGTATCATGGTTGGATATTTCTACATCCCTGAGGGCCATTTCACTAAAGTCTGGTTTGGTGCTGGAATGTTAGGGACCACTTTCTTCATTTTCATCCAGCTGGTGATCTTGGTAGATATGGCTCACTCTTGGAATGAATCATGGGTAAATCGAATGGAGGAAGGAAACCCAAGGCTCTGGTATGCTGCCTTGCTGTCCTTTACAAGCCTCTTTTACATCTTTTTGGTCATCTTTGCTCTGCTGCTTAACATCTTCTACACCAAGCCCGACGACTGCACAGAAAGCAAGGTCTTCATCAGCCTGTACCTGATTTTTTGTGTTGCAGTTTCTATTGTATCCATCTTCACCAAAGTTCAGGAACATCAGCCTCACTCTGGCCTCCTGCAGTCCTCCATCATCACTGTGTACACCCTTTACCCCACGTGGTCGGCCATGACCAATGAACCTGAGTGGTCCTGCAACCCCTCCTTTATGGGCATCATCACACACTTAATTTCACCAACTGTGTCTCCAGCAAATTCAGCTACTCTTGCTCCTGCCTATGCTCCACCATCACAGAATGGACACTTTATGAATTTGGATGATATTTGGGGACTGATTATCTTTGTTTTCTGCCTTATATATTCTAGCATCCGTACTTCGAGCAACAGCCAAGTTAACAAGCTGACCCTCTCTGGGAGTAACAGTGTTACCCTTGGTGATACCACCAATGGAGCCAGTTTTGAAGATGGACAGCCTCGACGGGCTGCAGACAACGAGAAGGGGGGGTGGTGCAGTATAGCTACTCCTTTTTCCACTCGATGCTCTGCTGTGCCTCCTTGTACATCATGATGACCATAACCAGCTGGTACAGCCCAGTGCCAAATTCCAGAAGGTATCCAGCGAGTGGCTAGCTGTGTGGGTCAAAATGGGCTCCAGCTGGGTGTGCCTCCTCTTTTACCTTTGGACTCTTGTGGCTCCCCTGGTCCTCACAGGTCGGGACTTCAGCTGAGCTCAGTGTGTCAAGGCCACTGCTAAAGCTGAAGACTCTCCTTTCCTGAAAATACATATCCATTTTACATTTCATCAACTAGACTATGAAGTGAACGCTTTGCAGATTTGGCTGTCTTCAGGTTTCTATCAAAAGACAAGATTGAATAATGCTTGATGCAGAGTCTGAGCTTTCATATACATACATATATATTATATTATATTTATTTGTAAGGCTATAGCACAGAGGGAACCTTTTTTGTTTGTTTGTTTGTTTTAACATCAACTACAGCTGTGCTGTGAAGAGAAGTCTTTATAAAGACCTGTAGATTCCTACGACTTTGGTTTAAGTTGTAAGTTAGAAGATTGTTGGATATTTAAAGCTATCTTTAATATATTTCTATTACAGACTCTTTAAAACCCAAAAAAGGAATGCACTAATCCACATTTCCCTTCTTCAGAGGTGTAGCGTCCTGGTTCTTGGCAAGGAATTATGTATGCAGGTCCTTCCCCAGAAATGCAGCTGCTCACAAGGCTGAGGGAAGGCTATTGAGTTCCTTTACTTTATATACTACACTGGTGCCGCTCGATAGAAGGCTGTGGCTGTGTCAGGTATGTCACACAGTAAAAGCTCTGTACACCTGATTAAAATGAAGAGTTCACCTGGGAAACACTGCAGTGTTACGGAATGATCTTGTGTATGAGTGTGCAAAAGTCAAAGGCATGTCAGCTTATTACATTTGCAACATAAAAGTTCTTTTTTTTTAATTTTATTTTTTTGTTTATTCACTTTATAACCCATCCCAGTCACCCCCTCCCCACAATCCTTCCCCATCTCTTCTTTTCTGAGTACCCCCTCCTCCTGTATCCCCCACCCTGCCACTTTAAGTCTCTGAGAGGCTAGGTGCTTCCTCTCCCATTGAGGCCAGATGAGGCACCCAGCTAGAAGACCATACTCCATATACAGGCTGCATGTTTTGGGATAGCCCCCACTCCAGATGTTTGAGACCTGCATGAAAACCAAGCTGCACATTTACAACATATGTGCAGGGAGGCCTAGGTCCAGCCCATGGAGCTAGATCTGTGTAGACTAGGTATGCTCCACGGTTGGTGATTCAGTCTCTGAGAACTCCAAGGGTTCAGGTTGGTTTACTCTGTTGATCTTCCTGTGCAGTTCCTATCTCCTTAGGGCCCACAATCCTTCCCCCTATTCTTCTATAAGAGTTCTCAAGCTCCATCCACTGTTTGGCTCTGGATGTCTGTATCTGTCTGAGTCAGCTGCTGGTTAGAGCCTCTCAGAGGACAGCTTGCCCTGTCTGTTCTCAGGCTGGAGGTTTAGATCCTGGGAGTTTTGGTTGAATCTTTTGATACTCATTCTAAAAAGGACAAAGCACCCACACTTTGGTCTTCCTCCTTCTTCTTGAGTTTCATGAGGTTTATGCATTGCGTCTTAAGTATTGTGTACTTTTGGGCTAATATCCGCTATATTACAGTTCTTAATTGAAATAGATATCTAGTTTAAAAAAAAAAAAAACGCAGGGGAAAATAGTTTCCTTTCATGTTAGGTTTTTTTTAAGGCATTTTAAATTACATTCTTGTCAAATTGCTAGTGATTGTTAGAATGAACTTGAAAGGGATTATTCGTAGCCACGATTCCCATTCTCATTTAGGAGATTACAAGAAATCTGTCCAAATTCACTGTGATTGAATAGGCTTGTTGGCTCAGAACGTTGAGGCTGTTTAAAACCACGTCAGCCCTAGAAATTTTGATATGTATCTGTTATGTGTATATAGGTACACACATATTTGCAGGCACAACATGTATGTGTGCACACATATGTTCCTATGTGTGGAGGCCAGAAGTCAGCCTAGAGTGTTGTCCCTCAGAAGTTATCCATCTTCATTTTGGGACAGGATCTCTCTTTGGTTGACCTGAGTCATATCATCTGGGCTAAACTGGCTGGCCAGTGAGTACTTGAGACCTGCCAGTCTCTGCCTGCTTAGCACTAGGATCTCAGGTGTTTATCATCACTCTCAACGTTTTTACAGATGTTCTGGGGCTTAAACTTGGGTCCCAATTCATAGATGGAAAGAACTTGATGGATGGAGCCATTTCCCCAGTCACTGTACTTTTACATTAAATTTTTTTTTCAAGATTCTATTTAGTGTTAGAGTGTTTTAAAATGACCTTCTACTATGGTCTGAGAGTTTTATGTTTTGGATGCTTAGACCCAGTAGAATAAAGAATATCCAGAGGTGGTCTATCTTTAAAAGGTGGAGTCTAGTGAAGGGAGATTAGGCCAGAGGGCTGTATTCTCTGAAAGTATTAATGGGTTTCTTGAAGGCCCAGGCTCATTCACAAGAGAACAAGTTATAAAGTGTTTGCCTCATACATGTATCTGTCTCCCTTTCTGCTTCTCTGTCAGAAAGAGATGTAAGCAGGGAGCTTTCTCTAGCATACAGTGTTGTTCTAATTACCCGAATCCTCAGCCAAATAAACTGTACTTCACATGTTATGTTATGGCAACATGAAATACACTAAGTTCAAATGAGCTGTCATTTAGTTTTTCTGCTCAACATTGTGTGTTTTCTTTTACCTAACTCTGCTATTTACAGTACTATTAAAGACGTGAATGTGTGAGCCTTGGAGAACTCTTGGGTGGTTAATATAAGTTTGTGGATCCTTTACAATTTTAATAACTGTCCCCTTGTTGATGTCCATCTAATGTGGAATTTTTAAATCGCTAGTATTTTATAACTAGTATCAGTTATACTACCTTGAGGATACTAGGAACTCCCTCTTATTATCACAGAAAATTATTTGGAATTACCCTCTGGGAGGCTAAATGAAAACATACCTAACTATCCTAGTTAGGGCAAGTATTGCCAAGCATGACCAAAGCGATTAAGGGAGGAGAGGGTTAATTTGGCTTATACTTCCATATCATTGTTCAGCATCAAAGGAAGTCAGGGTGGAACTCAAGCAGGACAGGAACCTAAAGCAGGAGCTGATGCAGCGGCCATGGAAGGGTGCTGATTCTGGCATGCTCTCATACCTTGATCAGCCTGCTTCCTTTCTTTTACTTTTTTTTTTTTTAAAAAAACATTTTATTGATTCTTTCTGAATTTCATATCATATACCCCAACCCCACGCATCTCCCCACCCCTCCATATCCACCCTTGCAACCTCCCTCTGCAAAGAACACAAAAAAAAACAATAACAACAAAACACAACTTTCCGTGGAAGCTGTAGTGTGCCACACAGCGCACCCTTTTGTCCAAATAGCTTTACTTGCAAATACGCATTGCAGTGAGTCATTGCTCTGGTTTGAGGCCTCTGGCTTCTGCTAGAGCATCTACTGGATCCACACTGGGACTTCTCTTGGACATCCTGTTGTTGCCCGAGTCATGGAGCTCCTGCAGCTTTGGTTCTGGAGGACTGACTCCCCTTTATTTGATCCAGCAGTTCACAGATGGGGTAGATGTTAGGATAGACCAACTCAAAGCCTTGAATCTGGGCCTGAGTGTTAGCTGAGTTGGTCAGCCTGCCAGCTCTCCTGCTTTGCCTAGTCAAGGTGCAGGGTCAGGTCTTCTGCCTTCTGCAGCTGGCAAGGAACAAGACTGGCTCTCCTCTATTCAACCCATTGGAGCCAGCTCTCCCTCGCCCACACCATCAGGGCCAGATCTCCAACATTGCCCTGTCAAGAGTCGGGGTCAGCTCTCTCCTGTGGTCCAGATGGGGTTGGGAGCAACTCTCTTGCGCTCACACCACCAGTGCCAGCTCTACTGTGCTGCCCAGGTGAGGTGCACGGCCCACTCTCCCAAGTATCAGACTGCTTTCTTATGGATCCCAGGACCATCAGCCCAGGAATGGCACCACCCACAATGGGCTGGGCCCTCTCCCATCAATCACTAATTAAGACAATTCCCTACATGCTTGCTTTCAGCTTGGTCTTAGGGAGGCAATTTCTCAACCCAGGCTCCCTCCTTTCAGATGACTCTAGCTTGTTTCAAGCTGACATAAAACTCCTGAGCTCACTAACTCTGAAAGAAAAGCTAAGCCAGTCTTAATTCCATTTGGGTCCACAGTTGCTCTTGCCGGAGTTAACAGTGCTGTTTGGGCAGTGTTGCTAGCTGAGACCACAGCAGCTCCCTGTGGAACTCTGCTTTCTTCTTGCTTCCTTCCCAGGACTTTTCTCTTTGTCTCACTTTGGATCATACTGAACCACACTTATGAGTCTGGAATTTAGCATGGAAGCTGCCCTCATCTCCTGGGCTGGTCACCAGTGACCTAAGGTCACAGCAGATACCTTCCCTGGCATTTAGACTGTTGTTAGTGCTCTCACATGCCATGGCCAGTGAGCAGCCGGCAGAGGAACCATCCTAGGGGATGAATGGGAGGCAGGAACATGCGTGGGAACTGAGTCCCAAGGTCCTCAATACATACCTTATTGGTCCATCTGACCTCAGCAAAAGCAACGCAAAATAAAATAAAAACCAATCAACTAAACAAAAACCTAGATTCAAATATAAAATTAGAAGACAGTGACCAAAGAGCATTAAAGTCACCCTCCGGTGAGCAGAAAAGGTCATATATGGTCACACACACTTGAAGCTGGCCCCATATATTTAATTCATTGAAAGCTTCCAAGGACCCCCTTGTACAGGTGTGGAAAGCATAATACTGAATATAAGTAGCTGTATACCCCATGGCAGTAAACAGCACAGCCAGGTTTGAAACTTGAATAGGACCCCCCAATAGTCCCTGCTTTGTCTTTCCTGCTAGCCTATCTCTGTCTACCCGTATACACGAATGCAAGAGTTCTCTGCTACAGAAGGTTGGAATCATGGATAAAGGAGCCATTTCTCTGTGCCCGGTTGAGTCCAGGCTACTTAGATCTCAAGTTTCCTCCCTGCTGAGAACTATTCTTTACAATGTGATGGTGTAAATAAAAATGGCCCGCCACACAGCATGGCTGTCATCATATAAAGATGGTTGTCTCAGTGTATGTGTGCGCATAAACATATATTCACACAATTATCCATATATCGAAGGACATTCATAAGATGTGGGTTTTTTAAATGTTAACCATGTTGATTTTAAGGAATTGTGTCTGTGTTGCCCTCTAGTGGCCATGAAAATCTGAAAGGAGCACTGCCAGTCGTGAAAAAAATCAACCACAAAGCTGCCACTCCTTGCTAGAGTACAAAGACCTGCTCAAGGGCCCGGGCAGTGATGTTATGGGGAAGTGGGATGAAACCGCTCCGGACTTGTCCAACACTGGTCTCATCTAAATGGGGTGTGAGTTTTTCTAAATTCCAGCTTACATCTAGCCTTGGGGAAGGCAGGCCAGTGACAGAGGTGCAAATCAAACTACCTACTTTAACAGCCAAAACAACTCTATGAGAGGTTAGCCTTCCATTACAGATACATAAGAAGTCAGAGGGATGTGACATAAATTTCCTGTGGTCTTCTGGCTTGTAAAGCTTAGAGATGGGATTTGAATCCAGCCCCCAATTACTCCAGAACCCATATCTTTACCCGGTGAACTTACTGCACACCAAATACTGTATGAGATTAATCCCACTAGGAAACAGGTATTGGACCTATATCTATATACTCTATCTCTATCTCTACTCTATCTCTATTCTATATCTATACTATTTATTTTATTATACTATATATTGTGTTGTGTAAATTTTCCAGGTGACAAAGATAAGCCTTGGATAAGACCATCCCCACCTCTATTCCAGTGTGGTTTGGGGCTGGGGGTGTTGACAAGGTGTGAGGTGGACATGATAAACTATGCCAATACCAGCTAGCAGTAACTGCTCTGGAAAACATATGGCGATCTAACAAGACACAGAATAGGCATGGTGGTGACACTGTGTGGCCAGGGAAGACCCCACTAGTGAGAGAGGTGGTGTTTGACCAGAGCAAATAAGGAGAAAGTTCTAGAGTCTCTGGGGTGGAGTGGGGGTGCATAGAGGTCGCAGGGAAGAGCAGATGTACAGGTCTTCAGGGATTGAACACTTGTGTGGAAGTGAGTTAGGGCTGGAGAGGGCTGGTTTCCTGAAGGCCTTGGCAGGGGGATGACTGTGATTTCAAGTGTGATGGAAAACCTGTAAGGCTTTCGGCAAAGGCACTAGTGCAGTAAGAAAAGCCAAGAATAAAGTATCTTCTTGCATAGGACTTCTACTCTAGCCTGGCCTTTCAGATCATTCTCTTGATGCCTGTGTTACCAGGTGTGGCCCCAATGAGCTGTGTTAACCACCATTGCTACCTGCCAAAAGTGGCCAGTTCTCTTGCCTGTGCTCTGAGCTCTCTGTGGATCCCTGACCTGGCACTGCTGGGTCATCCCTCATTTGTTCACTGAAGAACTGCTTCTTCATACTATGTTTTGCCCAGATGCCAAGGGGTAATTGGAAGGTTTTCTGAAATTTTCTGGGTCAGAGCTAGAAAACTCTTGTGTTAAGTTGAATTCCTTGCTCATCTCTCCAATTGTAAAAATATTGCATTGTACAACAATATGTGGAAACAGAAAACAAATTACCCATAATTCTATGTCATGGAGCAGCAAACGTGTATCATCGTACTAGGTTCTGATCTGTTTACTATCTACACATAGTAGGTATTGTTCTATTGATTTTTCCTTTCTAATAATATATATATATATGTATATATATATATATATATTTTTTGTTTTGTTTTTTTGTTTGTTTTTCGAGACAGGGTTTCTCTGTATAGCCCGGGCTGTCCTGGAACTCACTTGGTAGACCAGGCTGGCCTCGAACTCAGAAATCCGCCTGCCTCTGCCTCCCAAGTGCTGGGATTAAAGGCGTGCACCACCACCGCCCGGCTTCTTTCTAATAATATTATGCCATTAACCTTTTCTTATGTTGGAAGATGGCCCATCAGATGAAGATGATTGCCCCAAACCTGACCACCTCAGTTTGATTCCTAGGACATACATGTGGAGTGAAAGAAGCAACTGCTGAAAATTACTCTCTGAGCTCTACATGTAAGCCATGTCATGTGTGTGCACACACACTCATACAATAAATAAATAAAACACTCAACCTTTTTATTATAGAAAAATTCTAACATAAAAAGTTTAGAGAACTTTGTAATGAATTTCCCTGTGCCTGCTATCAAGTTCCAACAAGTAATGACAAGTCACTCACCTTGACTTCACTGTCACCTCAAACCCTCCTCCAGTCAGGACTATTTTAAAGCAAATATCTGATGTCTTAGTTCAACTATAAATTTTTCCTCTATGTTTATCTGGAATCATGAGTTCCATGGCTCTGAACTGGGACCATATCACTCCTGGGAAGTATATGGCAGTGTCTGGAGACATTTTTAGTTATTAGAAATATGAGGGGGAAGACATCCAGAAGGCAGAGACCCGATATGTCATTAAACATCCTATGATGTATAGAAGATAACCCCCAGGCATGTGTGATCTAACCCAAAAGTCGAGGCTGAGAAAGACTGCTTTAAACAACAAAGCTTCTATCAAAAACTTTATTTTGGTATTATATAATGCAGAAAGCTCAGAGATCAGAAGGGAACAGTATCTGTGAACTAACTGTACAATCCAGACTGTCCCGAGCAGGCTGACAAGCAGACTGACAAGCAGGCTGTCCCACCCAGAAGCCCCTCTGATGTCTCCTCCTCAGCCTCCTTAGCAGACAGGTACTTTAAAGTCTGCACACTGCAGAGGAATGCTTGGCCCTGGTTCATCTCCTAGGTTACCAGTGAGGTGTTAGAATGGCCTCTGGTAGTGATGGCTTTATGCTTCAGGTCCTGGACCATGTCAGATGGTTATGCTAATGTGACTTATATAAGAACTTTGAGAGCCTTGATAATGGTATGACTTCTAGAAGGAGCTGGAGACTGAGTGCCTCAGAAGGTGCCAGTCCATGCCTCTGTATTCGAATACCACATATATCTTGGACACAAAGGCTTGGGAACTTTGCTTGGATGAGTTTGTCACACGGGGAATAAGCACCCTCCTTCCCTACAACCCATCTTGTGTCTGGTCTTGCTTGGACTCTGCCTTGTGCATCCATTCTGCTGCTGCTATCAGTCTGTGTCTATAACACTGAATCTAACAGCTTCATTGCAGTGGGAGTCTTAGTGAGGCACTGGGCAGAGTAGCTCTGGGGATCCTAAACACATCCATGTTTACTTGTGAGGCCTCTGATTTGAAAACTCCTACTCGCCCTACTGGAGTGATTTCTCTGTCCTCTACCTAATGCCTACTGAGGTAAATCCAAACTAGTTTGTCGTGCAAATCCTTGGCCTTATACTCTAATATAGTACTTCTCAACCTTCCTAATGCTGTGAGCCTTTAATACAGTTTCTCATGCTGTGGCGACCCCCAACCATAAAATTATTTTGTTGCTACTTCATAACTGTAATTTTGCTACTGTTATGAATTGTAATATAAATATCTGATAAACAGAATATCAGATATACAATCCCTACGGGTCTTGACCCACAGGTTGAGAACCACCGCTCTAATATATTAGAATTTATTGCCTCGTTTACACACACACACACAACACTTTTGCTGTTTTCCATCAAGCTAGATCATGCCACCATCATGTCAAGTTACAGCACCTAGATTCTACTATGTCTAAAGCTAATAGGTTACCACGCAAGAAAGCATGAATATCTCTGATCATAGCCAGAGAGTAGAGCCATAAAGAGACCCTCATCCTAAGAAATAGAATGTCTCTGGCATTAAGCCATCCATCACCGAGTATGCCTGTCCTGCTCACTGGCAGGGGAAATGAAAGTGTTGCTATTATTTATTGTTTGTGACAGTATGTCTGTATAGATCTCAGGCTGACCTGAAGCTCATAACCCCTCGGCCTCAGAGTCTAGAGCAGTAGTTCTCAACCTATGGGTCTCGACCCCTTGGGGGGTCACATATCAGATATTTACATTATGATTAATAACAGTAGCAAAATTACAGTTATGAAGTAACAACAAAAATAATTTTAGGTTAGAGTCACCACACGAAGAACTGTATCAAAGGGTTGCAGCATTAGGAAGGTTGAGAACCACTGCTCTAGAAGGTTGAGATTAGTTTTTATTCCTGCTCCCTGCCCCGGGTATGCTTCTCACTAGTACCCATTTTCTCCAAAAGTCTGGGTTTAGCCCAATAGAAATAGACTCACGTTTGCTAGTGAAGCCAGTGTACCCTTCTATTTGCAGATGAATTCTCCCCCTCCTTCCCACATCCATCTCCGAAAGACAGAGAAAAGGGCCAAGTATTCTGGTGAACCAGATCGATTTAAACGACTGGCTTCCCTTCCCAATTCAGAAAGTCCTGGTCCTCCATATAAACACAGCAGATGATACCAGGACAGACTCCGGCAGTGCGCAGAAGTTAACTGCTCTGTTAACTGCTCCCGGACAGGAGGTTCTTGATGTTTCCAGATAGGGCCCTGAAGTGGTCTAGGACAGCCTTATCTCAGGGCTGTTTGAACTGTCTTTACTTCGTAAATGACTTCCTTTTGTTAAAATCCCCTCCTACACCATCAGGAAGAATAATTTACAGAATGTTACGTGTCTGAGTTTTGTGACAGAAAAATGGGCGACTGCTCTGATTCCGTGGGTGAGGGAGAAAAGACTCTGCAGCCGCTCACCACAGCGAGCCAGCTGGATTCTGGGGGACTCTGGGCTGAACATTTTTGCAATCTAATTAAGATGAGTTACATAAAGTACCATTTGGCCTGGTCTGCCTTCTTGTGGAGGTAACTTAGATTTTTTGCCTCTTAGCCTTCAGAATGGAAAGCAGAAGCGAGCAGATTTAAATTAAAACATTTTTTAAAAAGCTTTTATTAGTTGAACTAACAAAATATCAAGCTAATGCATAGATACCAGCCATTAACACTGCTTGAAGAGAAAGTTGCCCCTTGCTGTCTTTGATGGACTCACCCTCTTTACTGCCTTCCATTCAGAGGGGCCAAAGTGAGCAGCAAAGCAAAGCCTTGGAACTTGAACTGTGTGCAGGTGCGGGATTCTGGGGAACAATAGCTTTCAGGCGGGTGTCTTCCGGCTCCTGGAGCAATGCCATGGCAACATCTGTGGGGAAAGAGTGTGTGGGCGAAGGGGCTGCGCCAGCATCCAAGTTCACGCCATGTGAGCTCATGTGTCTCGCGTGGATCACCCTTGCTTGTAAATCCTCCCATTCCCCGATGTATTTATCCAGTCGACTATCCTTACATCAACCATCCTCGAGCAGCTCCTAATTGGTACTTTGAGCAAGAACAATGAGTGAAACTGAACAAATTTTTCAGTGACGGGAGACAGGAAAGAGTGCACACAAGCCCACGCTACACAAGTGAAGCTAGGAACCGAAAGGCATTTTAAGAGCTCAAGAGCCCCACAGGCATGCGATTTATGGGGCGGTATCCAGCTCAGTAATAGCTCTGGTGGGGCGGGAACGTCGAGAGAATTGGATTCTGTCCTCAGGTAGAACAAAATTGAATGGTCTTTTTCAGCTTAGTAATTTCGTTTCGGTTGCGAAAGATTCAAAAGGACTAAATTTGTTCACAATTTAGTGGCTTCATTTTGTGCCGTCAACTGTGTTTTAAAATATCCCTCCCTTGCTTAGCTGAAAAGCAAGGGAGTCCAGGGAAGGAGAGGAGATGCTGAAGGAGTGGGAGAAACGTCTGGGGTCTGCTTCTCTCTGCCAGAGGTTCAGACGTCAGCTTTCATTCCTCAGATGCTGGAGGGGACCAACCAAACGGGCACACAGGTACAGGAAGAGGGACAGAGAAGTAAATAGCCCCGCTGGGGAGATGTAATGATTACTGAGAGAAGCATTTCTCAGAAAGACGGACGGATGGAGGGGAGGTCGTAAGGATGGGCGGGTTAGAAGTCAGTGAATCGAGAAGGAAGTATTCCCTGGGAAGATGGAAGAGCAGATATGTACAAAGGCCCTGGGGCAGAAAGAAGTGCGGCTGATACAAGGGAGTTAATGTTAGCCAAGGAGTTGCCCTGGAATTTTAACAAAGAAGGGAAGAGAGCAATGTGCAGAGAGGGTCAGAGACAGTAGGGTGCCGGGATCTGTAAGGAAGAGGAGCAGAAAGATGGGAAGAGATAGTGGACACTGGGTGCTGAGTATGCAGCAACCCCAGGGAAAGACCTCGTGCTAACACTCTATTTGTTATATTGGTCAAGAAGGTAAGTAGACTGGCTGTTAACTTCAATCCGATGGCGCTCATGATCAAGGAGCAGGGCCAAGTTTCTTGCTGGCCAACCATTTTACTACTCTGGTTACTTGGTAACCAGCCCACCTTGCCTCTGGGAATGAAATGTCCAGTGTAGGCTTTATGCAAACTGGAATCCCAGCATTGTCACAGACACCGGGGACTTCATTTCCATTTCAGTGTCTCTCACTAGCACCCTCAACCAGCAGAGGATGGCCCTTGTGATGATCATTATCACTATCGCTGGAAGGGGAAGACAATACTTTTACTAGCGCAATTCTCACAATTCTTGTGTCTTTAGGATTCTTTGAGTGTGCATGGGCAACAGCTAAGAGGGGGGAGGTTCATGGTAAGAGTATCCCCAGCCCCACTCCACCGGCCTCAGACCTCTTTCTTATAGTTTTGTGCTTAGTGTTCGTGAGAACCAGGGCTATTAGCATCACCTGTGTGTTTGACAGCAACACATACTCTTTCGCCCCAGATCTTACTGAGTAAGAATTTTCACATGACTCTCATACAATCTGTGTGCTCATTAAAGTTTAAGAAGCACTCACTTAGGTTTGGCATGCCAGCGACTTTATGGCATTAAATATTAAATATCTTCGAGTTAGACCACCCCGAAGCCCACGTATCACTCACCTAATTGAAACCAAAACTAAAATCACCTCTAGCTGCTCAGCTAGCACATAGACTACAGCGTTCCCGGACTACACAAATTCCTGTAGATTCAGTTTTCTCCAAAATGAAGTTTCTTTCTTGGTCTACGCCATATTCCAAACAGTGTTTCAGAATAAAAACAAGCACTCTTTTGTGTGTCCTTTAGTTGTGTACATCTTCTGGGTTTATCTTTTTATATCCTAGTCAGGGGCCTGAAAACCATAAGAGGAATAGAGCTAAGTTGAGCTAAGGACTGAGCAGATAGAGTCTCTCCAGGAAATCCTAGAAAACAGCAAAAAGACACAGCAAGCTGAAGAAGACACTCACCCTAAGAACGGTGGGTCACAGGAGGAGCAGCACGTGAGCAATCTGAAGGGAGAGGAGACTGCTCTGCTCCGAAGCTGCTCCCAGGCCTCGGTGACTCTTCTGAAGAGGGGAATCTACTGGATGATGATGGAGTGATTAGCGGGAACTGGTCCCGCGTGGTGGGAAAGGAAGACTGAGCAAGGAGAGGGTGTTTCAGAAGCGTTGTCGGGCTTAGCAATCATATTTCATTATTTATTCACGTTTACCTGAGGTCAAAATCTTCCCGATCCAGTCTCCTCACCTCTTAAGCACACCTTCCTCTTCTCCAAGTCCTTGTCCCGCCCATGTTTACTATTCATGCTTCCCACCACCGAGTCCATTTCCCCTTTCTAGTTTTGTCAAGTCTTAACCTGTAACATTTTGCTTTTAATTTTAATAGCTCATCATTGCTTAAAAGTAAAAATTATGATTTATATACAGTAAAGGAAAGTGAGTGGTATCTTGATTTGTGTGTGTGTGTGTGTATGTGTGTGTATGTGTGTGTATGTGTGTATGTGTGTACAAGTCCCTCCTGAGTTGTCTCCTTGAGACTGTCCAGGGACTAGTTTGGAACATAGCTAAAATCACAAGGCGAATCAGCTCATGCCTCAACCCTGACTTGTGGGGACCCTAGACTGAGTTTACCAGAAGAAGGAAGGATTCCTCCTGCTGAGTTTATATGCTCGGGTTATAGGTTGTATGTGTTCCCCAAAGCTCATGTGTTGGGAACTTCATTCTCTGGGCAACTTGAAGCATGGTTAAGAGGTGAGAATTTAAGAGGCAGTTTGGCCCTCGAGTGTAGATCACTGCCATTTTACAGCAGCGGGGAGTTACTGAGGAAGTAGGCTCCTGGCAGAAGGGTAAGTTCTGCTCCCTTCCCTTCTTGCCCTTGTCCTCACCATCGCATAAGCGAGACACATCAGAGACATAGGGTGACACACAGGCTCAGATTTCCTTGGCTCCAGGGCCATAAACTAAATAAGTTCCAATCCGTTGCAGCTTGAGGACCCTGTGGCTTTCCGTTACAGTAGCAGAACACACAGTGGCAAATGCCTTTGAATCTTCCTGTTGTATCTAGATCTTCACTGCTCCCTAACTGATGCCCAAACTTTTACCCAACAATGAAGAAAAAAATAAAGGAGATTGTGAATTAACTTATCATTGCAGTTCTGGGGACCCGTGGGATCAAATTTTGAATTCAGGTTTAGATCCTAAGAAGATGGCCAGTCACTTTAGGAGACATTCCTTCTGTCCTGTGCTTAGCCGAGTACTTAGGACTAAGAGCTTGTCATTATAACTTCCTTAAGTTCTTCATTATTCAGTGTCACTAAAAACAGCAGGAACCGGGAGATGGCTCAATGCACCAAGGGTTCCCCATTTTGGATAGCCAGAACCCTTGTGGAGGCCACCTTTATAATCCCAGCATTCAAGAGCCTACAAGCAGAGGATTTCTGGGGCAAGCTGGCTAGGTCAGAGTAAGTGAGCACCAGGATCAGGGACAGATCTTGCTTCAATA
The DNA here is from genome assembly GCA_021653895.1 of Mastomys natalensis. Classification (NCBI taxonomy): domain Eukaryota; kingdom Metazoa; phylum Chordata; class Mammalia; order Rodentia; family Muridae; genus Mastomys; species Mastomys natalensis. The sequence goes on along the minus strand of JAJTUV010001562.1, from coordinate 279,529 downwards.
AATAAGTTGGAATTATAAGAGCCAGTGATGTTGGGTGACTCCAAGGAAACAGCATCTTTTAGGTACAACAGGGCTGATGCCCACACACATGAACTCAATGAGAGTTTGACAGCACACATGTGACCTGCACAAATTCAAACCAGACAAAGATCCTAATGGGAGCAGGGGAAGCTGGCACAAAGTCCCACTCCTAACCAAGAAGCTATTTGCAATTGATGCACTAGAAGAAAGATAATCTCTCTTTTTCCAACGGAATAATACTAGGTATGTCGACCAAACTCCAGACAAGCCCCATGCTCAGAGGTAGTTGACCAACACAAAACAGATGCTATGTTTTTTGTGTGTGCTTTCTTTTGTTATGATTTTGTGGCTTTGTGTTTTTGGTTTTGAACATGAAGTTGGGTGTTTAGGGGAGGATCTTGGAGGATTTGGGAAGGAGAAAGATTATGATGAAAATATATTGTATGAAAATTTAACAAAAATTAATAAATTGAAGGGTAAACCTGGTGTCAGTCCTGGTGCTCCACACATGCATGCATACACATTCAAACACTCATGCACACATGCATGCACACACATTCAAACACTCATGCACACATGCATGTACACACATTCAAACACTCATGCACACATGCATGCACACACAAACACTCATGCACACATGCATGTATACACATTCAAACACTCATGCACACATGCATGCACACACATTCAAACACTCATGCACACATGCATTCGCACACATTCAAACACTCATGCACACATGCATGCACACACATTCAAACACTCATGCACACATGCATGCACACACATTCAAACACTCATGCACACATGCATGCACACACATTCAAACACTCATGCACACATGCATGCACACACATTCAAACACTCATGCACACATGCATGCACACACATTCAAACACTCATGCACACATGCATGCACACACATTCAAACACTCATGCACACATGCATGCACACACATTCAAACACTCATGCACACATGCATGCACACACATTCAAACACTCATGCACACATGCATGCACACACATTCAAACACTCATGCACACATGCATTCGCACACATTCAAACACTCATGCACACATGCATGCACACACATTCAAACCCTCATGCACACATGCATTCGCACACATTCAAACACTCATGCACACATGCATGCACACCACATACACACACAAGGAAGAGAGAAAAAAACCAAGCACCCCAGGATAGAGACTACCTCCATGATGAAGTGCTTGTCTTTTTTATGTGAGGTCCTGTGTTCCATTGCCAACACCACAAAAAGGGAAGGAAACCCCACTCCATCCCATTATTTGGACCATGAATAACTTTTCTTTTGATAGTTGTTTTATGTCAGATACCATTTAATGGCCCAATAAATGCTACCCTGATAAGCACTTTGTTCCATATAATACAGATACTAACCATATAATTGATGACATCATATGTGTAATTTTGCTGAACTTTACTGATTTTGTCCACAAGAAATAATCAAATTCAAATTCATGCTATCATCATAAAGGTCTATCCCTCTGGACTACTCCTAGAAAGATTGATAGATTAGATCTTTCCCTGCTTGTGTACTAGAGATCGAATGCAGGGTCTCAAGTGTATCAGACAGTGTTGTACCGGTGAGCTATATCACAGCCCTAAGTTATCATGTGTGTATGCAGTGTGTGCATATGTGTGCTTTACTCTTAGGCAAAATTTGTCTGTTACAGCAAATTTTCAAAACAAATTTATTAGGGGACTGTGCTGGTTAGTTTTATGTCAACTGGACACAAGCCAGAGTTATTTAAAAGGAAAGAACCTCAGTTGAGAAAAATACCTGCATAAGATCTAGCTGTAGGGCATAATTAAAAAAAAATTTTTTTATTGGTTATTTTATTTATTTACATTTCAAATGTTATGCCCCTTCTAGGTTTCCCCTCTACAACTCCACTATCCTATCCCCTCCCTCTGCTTCTATGAGGATGTTTCCCCACCCACCCACCTACTCCTGCCTCTCCACCCTGGCATTCCCCTATTTGGGGCATCAAGTATTCACAGGACCAAGGGTCTCCCCTCCCATTGATGCAAGATAAGGCCATCCTCTGCTGGATGCAGCTGGAGCCATGGGTCCCTCCAGGCGTACTCTATGGTTGGTGGTTTAGTCCCTAGGAGGTCTGGGGGGTCTGGTTGGTTAATATTGTTGTTCTCCTATGGGGTTGCAAACCCCTTCAGCTCCTTCAGTCCTCCCCTAACTCCTCCACTGGAGTCTCCATGCTCAGTCCGATGGTTGGCTGCAAGTATCCGCACCTGTATCGATCGGTAAGGCTCTGGCAGAGCCTCTCAGGAGACAGCTATATCAGGCTCCTGTCAGCAAGCACTTCTTGGCATCCACAATAGTGTCTGGGTTTGGTGGCTGCATATAGGATGAATCCCCAGGTCGGGCAGTCTCTTAGTGATAGACGGAGGCATTTCTAACCCATTGTACATGATGCTATCCCTGGGCTGGTGGTCCTGGGTTCTAAGACAAAATTTGATACCAGATTTGTGGGGTATTTTTATGACTGATCCGACCATGTGGTTTTGGGGAGGATTGTGGAAGAACTTTGGAACTTTATGCAAGAAAACTTTTGATTGTTTAATGTTTGGTGAATCGCTCTGTAGGAGCTTGGAAGATAAGAAAGTCAAGGGCACTGCAGAGGAAAGAGGCCTGGCTTGTGACATGTCAGAGGGAAGTTTAAAGACTCTGGGCCATTTGTTATTTTGAATTGAGATTCTATGGTTCTGGTTAGCTGGGCTGAAGAATCAGCTGTGATTAACAAGATACCAGACACTCTAAAGCAAAAGCTTTATTTTGCTGGGATACTCAATTTCTCATCAGCTGGAGCAGAGAAATGAAAGGTTGGTTAAGGAGAGACCAGCATCCTTGAGGTGAAATCTCCTGGGAAGTGTTTCTTGAAAGATGGCATACAGAAGCTGTGTTCTAGAGGCAGCTAAGGCTGCAGCTGAACTTGGTAGTGTGAGAGTCACCCAGGTGCTACTGATTTTGAAGGTGTGAAGGGGTCACGGAGAACAGCTACAGCTGAGCCCTGTGAGAGGCCAGGGGAGGCCACTGCTGAAGATACAACTCAGTGGCAGTTGAAGCCCAGAATTGAAAGCATCATGCAGAGAATGGGAGATGCCAATACCATAGGATGGCCACCAAGATCAGCGGCAGGTGTGGAATGGATCCAACTGAAGCCAAGAAGACAAACCATGTGTGTTGCAGAGGATGGAGCCAGAAAAGTGAATGGCCCAAGCCCTTTGGAGGAGCACAGAGGAGTGGGAGTGTAGCCCAGACATTGGACATTGAGTTATTTATACTTTTGGAGTTTGGTTTTGCTTTGATTTGATTGTTTCAATACCCGGTGTTTGTTTTATATTTTACAGGAGCCCACAGTTGAGAGGCTTTGAATTTTAAAAGATTTAGGATTTTAAAAGACATTAGTTATTTGAAAGACACGGGGTTTTTTTTTTTTTAAGTATTTGAATTTTTAAAGACTGGAGGACTTTTAAGATTTGGAAGGTTTATTTTGTAATGTTGACATTAATGCATCATCTTGGGGAAGGAAGGGTTATGGCTTAACAGGGTTGTGTTTGTGTGTCAAGTTGACAAGGGGTCTATTGTGCTGGCTAGTTTATGTCAACTTAATACTATTTTTTTGAAAGGAGAGAACCTCAGTTGAGAAAATACCTCCATAAGATCCAGCTTTGAGGCATTTTTAAAATTAATGATCAATGGGAGAGGGCCCATTCCACTGTGGGTAGGCCACCCCTGGGTTGGTGGTTCTGGGTTCTATAAGAAAGCAGGCTGAGCAAGTCACGAGGAGCAAGCCAGTAGACAACACTCCTCCCTGGCCTCTGCATCAGCTCCTGCCTCCAGGTTCCACCTGCCCTGATTTTCTTTGCTGGCGAAGTGTGAAATGGAAGCAGAAGCCCAGCTTGTTCTGGTCCTGGTGTTTCATCACAGCTACAGAAACCCTGACGTCAAAAACACTGAACAGCTCCAAATTCTTCAGAAAGGCAAAAGAAATATGATCAGGAGAAATATTCAAATTTTGCTATAGGCATGACCTCAAGAGCCCCTCCTGCTGCTTTCTGGAGGGCACAGCTTTTTTTAACTGTCCCTGTGATGTCCTCTACTTATCAGTGACTAATACTGCCACAGCTTCTGTCCTTAGCATCTTTAGAGACAGGCTGTGAGATATCTTATCTCCATCCTCATCTCAATGGACTTTTATCATGTTGTATTTTTCTATGTCACAAAGTCTGGGAGTCTGGTGCCCGGAGCAGAGGTCACGTGCCTATGCTTTGGATACAAGGGACGCCATGGAAGTTTTCAGCCTTAGTAATTGGAGAAGTCTTCACTGTTCTCAACAATTCCTAACTGTTCAGTTCTCTAAAGGGAGGATATTCAGATACTGGCCCCATCACAGTCAGGTGTCAAAATAGACACCAAAGGCAGAATCGATGAGTCTGCAAAGGCAAGGAGAAGCTTATTGGAGTTCAAGTCTTACTTTAAGGATGGAGTTCTTCTGAGGAACTGGTGTGTGTGTAGTGTGTGTGTGTGAAGAGAGAGAGAGAGAGAGAGAGAGAGAGAGAGAGAGAGACAGACACAGAGACAGAGAGATAACAGACACAGAACAGAAGAGACGAATGAGAATTAAAATGTTCAAGGCCAGTACCCATGAAAGCCTGTTTTATTTGTGTTGCTACTTAAGCAATGTTGTTAGCTCTTATGAGTTGTGATATTTTATTGGCATACTTTGGCAGACGCACAAGACCTATATAACACGCATATCAGATGCACACACTTAGATCTCAGAGTTAGTAAGACACTCAGATTGGAACTCAGGTTTGCCCTGCATATATAAGGAGCTCGTGTATTTTCATTAACTAATGAAATGCCTCTTGGAAGTTCTAGGACAGAAGATGACAATGGCCAGATAGTAAATATTTCAGGATTTGTAGATGCAGTGGTCTCTCTTTCTATCATCAAGTTGGTTGTTGTAGTGAAAGCTGTAAAGTGTCAGCATATAAAATGTCAGCGAGGAGATGTTGACCATGCTTGAAAGAACACAATGTTACAAAAACAGACAGTGCCTTGTAGAGGAAAGGAATAAGGAAATACATTCTGGATTAACATGCTTAATGGCAAGTGCCATTATCCAGAATAGCTACTGAATCTAACAAATGCTTGCTCTATTGTAAAGCTGCAGGATCTGGAAAGATGGTTCAGCAGGCAACTGTGGCTCCTGTTCTTACAGAGGACCTAGGTTTGGTTCCCATCCGCTAGCTTACAACCACCTGTAACTCCAGCTCTGGGATCAAGTGCCCTCTTCTGGCCTTCATGGGACCTGCAGTCAGCTGAATATACCTACAAACAAATGCACACACATACAGCTAATTAAAAATAAGCTGGGTGTGGTGGGCACACCTTTAGTCTTACCACTTGGAAGGCAGAAACAGGCAGATCTCTTGTGAGTTTGAAGCCTGTTCTACATAGTGAGACTTTGTCTCTAAATAAATTTAAGTACATAAAATCTTTAAAATCTTTCAGTGAAGTCCTATACTTCGATTTAAGTTTCTTTCTTTTCTTTCTTTCTTTCTTTTTTCTTTTTTTTTTCTTTTTTTTTTTTGGTTTTTCGAGACAGGGTTTCTCTGTGTAGCCCGGCTGTCCTGGAACTCACTCTGTAGACCAGGCTGGCCTCAAACTTAGAAATCCGCTGCCTCTGCCTCCCAAGTGCTGGGATTAAAGGTGTGCACCACCACCACCCGGCTTTAAGTTTCTTTTTAAATCTGTCCTTCAGTAACATAATTTGGGTCAGCATAATATGAGTTGATCTCTGATTACTGAGTAAATAAGAATTGTTCTTAAATAAAGGGTCTGACTAAATACACTGGGGGATTTCTAAGGGCTCAGTGAACAGGTGACTGCCTAAAGACTGTGGGAGATGAGGGTGTTTTTAAGGCAGAAAGGGCTGATGGGAATTCCCCAGCGGTAGCGCCGGCATGCTAGGCTCTGTGAGAATGCTTTAGGATGAGGATGGTACATCTTTTCCCCAATGAATACGTCAGATAATCTTAGACAATGAGAAAATTTGACTTGTACAGCAATCATCAAGAGTTAGATGTTCTTTATTAAGAGTAACAAGTAAATCAATTGGCTGTCCGTCTCTCTGTCTCTGTCTCTCTCTGCATGTGTGTTTTTTTTTGAGGCGGATTCTCACTATGTTGCCTTGGCTTGTCTCGATTTCTGGGCTCAAACACTTTTCTTGCCACTGCCTTTTGAGTAGCTAAGACGGCAGGTGTGCACCACAATGCCCAGCTGCATGTAAGGTTTCATCTGTGGGATGAGACTCCGTTGTTTCCCTCTTTATTTTGCTTCTACCAAGAGTTTCTAACAACAATCAGATGTGAGTTAGAAAAAATGTGGTTAAGGTATTGGCTAGAGGTGAGGCACAAAGAAAGGTCAGTCAGAAACCATCGGAAGTCATAAAAAATAGAATTTAATGGTGTTACAGTAGCTGAGAGTAGTGAAAAGTAAAAATAAAAATGCTTTCTTGCTTTTGGGGGGATGGTGGGTATTCCTAGAGAAGGTTAATTTTAAGATTAATTCTTCATAGAGCAGAGGGCTCCACATTTTAACTTTCTAAGAACGCAATCAGGAGCTTTCAACAAGCTTCATTTACTCACCTTAGCAGGGTGGGCTGTGGATGCCCTGCCTTCAAATCCCTCGGTGCATTTGTACCAGTCACAGCTCCTGCTCCATGCCAGTTCCCACATCCACGGCTGGGTTCGCTCATCTCTGGTCGCTGCAGAAAAGATTCTCCTAGAGGCTACAGACCTCCGTGGAAGAAAGGAAACAGCGAAGCCAGATTAACCTCATCAACCCAGCATGTTGAATCAAGTGTCCATTGGGCTGATTAGTTCCAGCTTGTGTATTCTGCACAGATGGCTCAGGAAAGAGGCTCAGAAAAGCCAAATGTGATCGCATTTGACTTCACAGAACGCTTCTCTGAAGCCTGGACTAGAGAAAGAAGTCGTTTCAAGAGACAACACAATGCTCCCTGTGTCACAGGTGTGGACACAGCAAAGCAGGAACAGCAAGGGTGAATGGATTGTAGCACAAAGCCAAGGGCCAGGCCAGGAGCACAGGGTGGCTCCTTTCACAGAGAACTCCTCCATCAACAGTCATAACGTATTCATGCTTCATAAGTACACACAGGCACTCAGGTCTCTTAAGCACAGCACGCCACATTGCTTCAATTAACAGCTAAGTGGTGCCCTTTGCAGCCCAAATTCTGCCAGTTGCCAGCAGTAGGAGTGCCTTGGCTAGAGGGCAATGAGTATTCTAGCTGCATGTCACAATGGCCAATGTGAATTCAGCCATCAGTGACCTTCTCTGCCACAGCAAAGACACCGTGGGCATTTCTGTGGTTTTGCTTCAATTATAATAACCAGAAAACCTTAGTATTTGAGCTTGGAGGGTCCGTAGATAAGAAGATTGTTAGAGAAGACAAAGGACAAGCTGTCATCACATACCAGATGCTCTGTCTTTCTGGTCAGGACACTGGTCTGGAACCTTCTACTGAGACTTAACAGCTTTCCCCCTCTATACAACTAGAAGCATTCAAATGGAACTAAACACCAACACCAAAACCCAGAATGTTCCAGTACACAGCACAGCTGAGGAGGGATTTATTGATAATGCCATTGTCGACACTGCACATCTCCCCACATTTACCGACTAGATCCCGGTGGCTGGAAGCCATTGTGGGATCGCCCAAGCCTGGACTCTTTCTCTCTTTCCGGGGCATGGGCGTTTGGAAATGTTTGGGGGTAAAGTTTGGGTTTTCATAATGGTGGGCTTGGAAAACTTTAGAAACTGGTCATTCAGGCCCAGGGGCTGATAGGCACCAAACAGCCTACTGTAAATAGGCAATTTGTTCTTTTCAGGAAGGGTCCCCACTGAAATGTCAGGAGTGTTCTTTCTGGAGGAAACGTTGCAGATGGGAAGGCCACTGACTTAGGGCAGGAAGGCCTGCCTCACCAGCTTGGTTCTGGGCCTGGGTCCTGGAACCTAGATTCCCTAACTTCAGGGCACCTCTCCCTAAGCTTCCAGAGACAGATTCCATGACTGAACGTCAGGGCTGAGTGAGGGTAGTTGGAGAGAACTCCTGGGAATCAAGCATTGCCTTCTAAACCAGGACAACAAGCCCCTTGCTGCTACACTGAGATGACGTGGTGTTTGACCTTAGGAATCCTCTCCTGCTAAACCTTTTAACAGGGCAGGCTGTGCAGGGTGAACCTCACTGTGTGGCAGACGCTCCTCATATTTCAACCATCTTTACAGGACTCGTTCTTCAGGGAACCCTCTTTTCCTTCTAAGGTCAGTCTGTGGGGACTAAAATGTCTACCCTCTTACTACTTGGTGTTTCTGGTGACCCAGTCAAGGTTACCAAAGGACCTATCCTAAATCACTAACTTGAACATAAATTCAGTTATAACAGAGAGAGATGACTGAATACATTTCTTGTTATTCCACGTCTGTGTTTGGCAAGCTACAAACACTAAGGCAACGCCTCCGTGACGTCACCACTACTTCCTAAACTAAGTCTGCTCCTACGGTTGAGGTTCCGAGGATCCAGAGGCTGCGGTGAAGCCTGGCTGGTAGCTAAAACAGAGAGCCGTCAGAAGCGTCCACAGTTACTGCACTGATGCTTGACATTTGGATTCTATTGATTCCAAACAGAATGTGTTGGTCTGAAAGGCCACAGTCAGGGCAAAAGGGCATATGGTGACTTGGTTGGTGGCATCTAACAGGTGCCTAAAGAATTATTATCGTTGCTCTTGCATCTCTCTTGCTCCTCTCTTGCCTCTTGCTTCTCCCTGTCCCCTCACCCCTTCTCCCTTCCTTTTCCCCTCTCTCCACTTGCTCATGGTCGGCCTCTACTCCTCTACTTCTCTACTCTCTCTCTCTTGCCTCTCTCTGTCTCTACTACCCTCCTGGCTCACCTCCCTATGCCCTAAATAAACTCTACTCTATATTAAAAAAAAAGAATTATTATTGTCATCATCATCATCATTATTATTGTTATTATTTTATTTTGGTTGAACTAATTTACACTAACATTGGTTCTCAACCTTCCTAACGCTGGAACCCTTTACAGCTCGTCATGTTGTGGTGACTCCCAACTATAAAACTTATTTTCTTGCTACTTCATAACTGCAATTTTGCTACTGTTGTGACTCCTATTGTGAATGTCTGATATGCAGGCTATGTGATCTGCAACCACCAGAGGAGTCATAAGCCAAAAGTTGATAACTGCTGCCTTAAATGATCTAGAAAAAAAGAGTAAGCTGTATCTTACCAACACCCAGAGGTGTCTCAAACACTGAAAAACAATCAAGAGTTAAGAAGGTGTTATAAATGGATGTCTCTAGTACACCCCTTCAGCTCCCAAAGGATGAAAGAGAAAGGATAATCTGATAAAGAATATTGAGAATGCTGATTCGTGTTAGTCAGCATGGGCCCCTGGGTCCCAAGTTTCATAACAATAACTTTCAAGCAGCCAAAGTTTTAATTAAAATGGCAAAAGGATTCACTGTGTTCTCTTGAGTGACTATAATAATAAATCACTCTGAGGTTGGAAGGCAGGATGAGGCCTTTGCAGAAGGCCCCATAGCTTCTGTGGAGTGCCTAACCGAAGTCTAGGGAGATGGGGCAATGTGCCCACATCCTACAGAACATGTTAGTGGCATCATCCAGTGCTGCCAGCCTCCGTCAACACTCCTCCCACTTAGTCCATTTTAAGAAACCCTGTACGCGTCTGTGTCGGCTCCTCCCATCTCTCAGAGTCTTTCCAGTTCCAGTCTTCAAAGAGGAGTTCTTTTCCTCTTGCAGCGACATGTTGATATGCTCATTATATTTTCTTAGCCTTTTAAAAGCTTTGAACATTTATATATAATGGAATGCTCTCCCATCACAGGAAATGTGCCATTTTTTCCTTCAAAGTTTTTTTTTTTTTCTCCCAATACAGTTATCTATCAAATAGAAGCTGTCACCCTTAAAGGAGACTTCAGACTGCTTACCAAGTCTCACGGGTGCTTCATAGCCAGATCCTTTGTTTTCCGAGAGCCATTCTTTGCACTGAAGGAGCATGGATAGGCTAATTGCTCACCCATTTTGACTGCTTCACCCTGTGTCACAGTCACAGTTGGCAAAGAGGGCATTGGGTATTCTGTAGGCCAAGGTCCCATGCTCTCTTTATTTAGAGCCAGACTGACCTCTTGTGAACTAACTCAGGCACTGAACAAGCGAGTACCAAATTGAATGTGTAGCTGGGTGACGTGTAAAATGAATGCATTTTCCATTGCTAGATTATATAAAATTCAGAGCCGTCTTTCCCTTGCATGACTTTAATTGTGGAGATTTTTCTCCTGTTCAAAAGTCATGTAGACTCATACATCAGTGAAGGAAAATAACTACCTCATACAGGAAAATGGGAGTAAGAACATGGGGCATATGACTGGGAGAAATCAGCTGTTAACTGTTTCTTGTTATGTCAAAAAGAAAATATAAATAACACCAGAACAATAACAAGAACATCAGGAAGCTTTGCTGGAGTAAACACCCCAGCTCTTCCTGTATCCCCATCTTCAGCCTCTGTCTTCATTTAATAATATTAATAACAGTTAGACATGGTGGCTCATGCCTGTCATATCATCACTTGAGGACTGAGGCAGGAGGATTGCTCTGTGTTTGAGGCCAGCCTGGGTTACACAGTGAGGTCCAGTTCAGCTTGGGCTGCAGAGGGAGAAGCTGTCTTAAACAAACCAAAAATATTATTCATAACAATGATAATTGTCTAAATTTTCCCCATTAGGTAGGCTCCCATGTTTTGAAATACCATGCTGTATGTCACCATCACCATCATCATGACCACAGTTACTAACATCAGCATCCCCTCCGTCACTGCACAAGTGGGATTCTTCATCTGCTGAGCTGAGCACTGAAGATGAAAACATTGCTTTTATGCCAAAATTTGGAGTCCAGGTCATCATAAGCCACTTGTGGGCAGTGAGAGAGATTCTTGGTGGGAAATTTCAAATCCTTCTGAGTGAAGACCATTCTTCCCTCTCGGCCAGCACAGGTACAGCTGAGGATACTTGTAAATTCAGATTCATGCAAGCCTAGAACTTCAGTTCTTTCAAAACTGTGGTGCTTCAACCTACCAATCTGAGGTCTCCCTGGGTATCCTGCAGGGTTTCGGTGTGTGTGTGTGTGTGTGTGTGTGTGTGTGTCTAGATCCACTTTGAATTATCTGCTTTTAATGTTCTCAAAGATCTGGGCCTTAGGCACATTACAAAATTGATGGTGGGAGTCCCTAGGACCTGGAAGAAGCAGACTGACACCCGGAAGCCTCCTCTTTGGCAGGTCTTTAGTGGGTAGCTCCCATGGTCCTATTCAACTGGAGATCAATAGGATTGTGTTCGGCATCCTAAAAGCTTTTAAAACAGTGTGGGTGGTTAGAGCAGAGAATGGAGTAGCATAATGGGAACAGTACCATAGAATTCGTTTATTTAGTGTTTGCTCAGTGCACACAGCTGTGCTAAGCCCTACATAGTCATTCTTATAACCATCCAAAGATTGACATTGGTCATCAGTAAGGCCTAACGGCTCAGAAACCTGAAGTGACTTCTAGGTTGCACAGCATGCCGGTGGCAAGGATGGGTGTCAGAGTGTCTCACTAGGAAGCTACCTGGCTACTTTCTGTTGCTTCCAAGTTACTTAATTTAGAAGTGCAAACCTTATCCTTAGAAGTTTCTAGAAATGACCCTTAGGCCACTCCCTTAGGCCCGCTCACTGATGGTGTCTTTGGAGCCTAGGACAAGGTTGCAATAGAGGCCCATATACCTATACAATTATTTTGAAGTTATAAATTCAGCTAACAAAATGCAAAACATATCTTTCATCCTTGAAAAACCTACTGCCATATCTCTCAGGCTGCAGAATAGCTGTAAGGCTGGGCTTTGAGGACTGTGGCCAGGCGTTTTGATTGTGAGTTTGTGGTTCCTGAGTGTTCAGAAGTGCAGGTGTAGGTCTGGAGCCTCTCTTACCCAGTTCTGGTGGAAGTGTTGCCCTCAGGGATGCCAGGTGGCTTTAACCCAGGAACCATGGCCCTGGGATTGTGCTGAATTCACATGAAGTCCCAGTACATCATCAAGTTCAATTTGTGACTTGACCTCATTTTTTTTTGTAATAATTCAATTTTAAAATTACCATTTAGAATGAAATTACTAATCCCTGAACTGAGACAGAACACTTGAATGTTATTTTTTTTTTGAATCAGCATATTTCAATTCTATTGGGCAATGTAGGTTCAAGCTTTAAGGCTTAACAGAAATAGTTTTTACCATTGAGCAAGTTATTAGTAGCTTTCCGTTCATGCCCCATCGACATTTGAGAGGACGCTTATGCAAAGGAAAGCACAATTTCTAATTTTAAACACTTCAGGTCAAAGATAAAGGATTAATTTCCCCAACACATGTAGCTCCTTCATTAGCTAGCTAATGAAAATGAAAAGACAGGAGAGCGATGAGAGGAAGAAATCCATCAAAGGGATGGCAGAATCAACGCAGGAAGCACAAAGATTCTCAACCTCACCACTGATTTTTAAGTCGGAAATCAAAACAGCAAGTGATGCTTTGCCTTTTAAAAAAGGCAATTTCATTGGCAAAAAACAACAACAAAAAAACCAAGAACAAAAGCAATGGTGTCTTATCTTTTTAAAAACAACAACAACAACATTTCTTTGGCAAAACAATCCAAACAAAAACCAAACCAAAAGAAACAACAAGAACAAAACCAACCTGTAACATGAGAAGACTGACAATCTCAAGAGGCAGAAAGCGTCAGTGGGATTGGTTAGTTGGAGTGAGACACTCATGATTGAACAAGCTTAAGAACATTGATTAGGGAAAGGGGCTGAGAGATGGCTCAGGGTTAAGAGCACTGACTGCTCTTCCAGGGGTCCTGAGTTCAATTCCCAGCAACCACATGGTGGCTCACAACCATCTATAATGGTGTGTGATGTCTTCAAGGACATCAATGATGTGTCTGAAGATACAAGGTGTACTCCTATACATAAAATAAATAATTCTTTTAAAAAAAAAGAATATTGACTCAGCAAGCAACCTGTAGAAATCTATTCTAAAGAAACCGAACTAGTGAGGGTTCTCTAAATGGAACAAAATCATTAGTAAAGGATTCAAAACTTAATTGGCTTATCGCAGTTGTCAGTAACAATCTTGTGTGGATCATTTCAGAAGTTGGTTAATTTTATCACGGAGCTCAATCTTTTTCCTTGTCAATTTATCCAGAGAAGCTGGAAGCAACCAATCAACATCATCAGTTTTCTTCCCCCCTCAAAAATACTGTTAAAGGTTTTATATACAGACTCACCAAATTCATTGCATCTTACAAACAGTAAATCGGGATAATCAAATGCATTTTTCTCCATAAGTTTGTAAAATAGTTTTCACTGTGTACTTTCAGTAATCTCTGAGCTTCTAGAAGAGGCTTCAGTAACTAGAGAGGCAATATGGGTTACATATATATGTGTGCATATTTATATTATATATAATTATATACATGTACACATACATATAATTTGAGGTGGGAAGATCCACCTTTAATCTGGGCCACACTTTCTGATGGCAGCCTATATAAAGGACATAGAAGTAGGAAGATTGTTTGCTCTTTGCCTATTTGCCATTGCTTTTGCTAGCAAATTATTTTCTTCACTGGCATTAGAGCTTACCGTGTGTGTGTGTGCACGCCCATGAGTGCAGGCAAGCACGAGGCTTCCAAGGTATGATCCAGCTAATCCAACAATTGCATCCTACCAACGGAAAGTCCAAAAATCCAGTAGTTGTTCAGTAAAAAGGTTGGATGTATCAGCTGTTCTTCAGTATACTCTGGAATTCTGAAGAAGTGGACTAGTAATGCCAGTGAAGGAATCGATATATTAACAAGAGCAAGTCATTGGATTAAAGGTGGGTCTTTCTACTTCAAATTATTTAATTCAGAAAAAAAAAATCCCTCAATAGTGTATCCAGGTTGGATTTTAGATCATTCTAGATGTGGTCAAGTTGACAACCAAGAATAGCCATCACAAGTTCACCCCTTGTCAACCCGATACAAAATTATCTCTTTATGTCATGCTTAATTTCCAAATGTAAATCATAACCAGGTTGTAATTATGCCTAATGAGATATAACATTTATTACAATTATTACAAATTACAAAGACACAATTACAAATGCATTATAAATTTTAGAATAGGTGGCACTGTCCCTTGAAGTAGAGTCTTTTGGTATCTCAAAATTTAAATATGATAATCACTGGTACTCTCTCAAGTAATGGTTCATAACATGACAAAGAAATTGAGGAAAACTCACTGTACAAAATATCTGTACAAGCATATTCTTTACAAAATATGACAGAAACACTCATGTCAATTATAATCCTTGTTCCTGCAACTAGTGATATGGCTTTAGCCAGTATTTATAACTACTTTCCTTTACTACCCATTCTGTATTTCCTCAACCCCAGGAAGCACCTCAGTAGGTCTTAAGTCTTTTCCTGGAGGAGTAACCAACACCTCTGTGCCCTTTGTCATCTTTCTTGGGTTAAGTTGTTGTAGTTTTCCATTGACATTCATCACAGGACATGGTAGCACCAAAAGAATCCTGAAAGAATCCCCTGCAGTCTAGGCATAATCTTTCTCACCTCCATTGTGGAGAAGCAATCCAGTTTGCCTTTGGTATTTTGGATCAACCATTTCTTTTAACACTGTTATTCATTCTTAGTCTGTTGGTTTAAGGGCACCAGAAACCCACGGTGGCCAGGGGGTAGTCTGAGCTTCCAGTTCAGTGGAATGTCTAGAATTCTGGCAGAATGTTCTGGCAGCAGTGTTCCATCCTCTGGAACAAAAACTAGGCCAACATAACTTAAGGTCCCAGGAACAGGAATCAAAGTTTTCCTTCTGGGTCACTAAGGGTGATAGTAAATGAAACCATTCCCTCTTCCACCCCTTGTTTCCAGGACCCATGGATCATAGCAATGGGAGAAGCCACCCATATACTGGGTGCTGATTCAAAGCATGCTGCCTTCTGGAGAAACCTGCCCCAGCCATCTAGGCTGCTACCCCCAATTGCTCTGAAACTGTGTCTTTAAAAGGCCATTTCTACCAGGCCAGCTGCTTGAGGATGGTGGGGAACATAGTAAAACCAGTAGATTCATGATCGTGGTGAGAAGCAACATGAGTGGGAATACCATACAAAACATAACTTTCTATAGTTCCCTTTAAAAAAAAAAACAAACACATTTAAAATGTCTAATTGGAAAACTTAAAGTTTAAAAGAAAACTTTTTCAGGAAAGAAATGTTCTCTCTTCATTCTGTTATTGCAAGATGGTCTTTTTGACTTGTACAATGACTTGAAACTTTATCAGGCAAAAGCAATAGGTATGTGAGTTTTACTGTATTTTCCTTTGTATTTCTTTATTTATAGAAAAATAACCATAAGGACCTGCACAAAACACAGTAAGACTTATGATGGCTGGGCGTGGTGGTGCATGCCTGTAAACCCAGCACTTGCAAGACTGAAGCAAAATGATTGTGAGTCTGAGGCTAGCTTGGGCTCTACAGCAGGACTTACTCCTAAAGGCCAATAGTAAAAAAAAAAAAAAAAAAAAAAAAAAAGAAGAAAATAAATAGCTGTTGTGCCAGCTGTTGCAGCCAGCTGTTGCAGACATCTAGCCTTTTGTGTTGGCTCAATGAAGGTTGGATTAAGAAGCAATGGAAACATTAGTAAGGTACAAACATTGGTGTCTGGAAAGGTGTTTACAGAGATGACTAAGGGGAGAAGACTCACCCTGGAGCTGCTTCATTCTGTACACTGGGGGAGGGTGGAGTCTAGATAGGATAAAGCAGGACAAGAACACAACCAGCTAAGGCTGTGCTCTTTCCATTTTCTGGCTACGTGTGTGTGAGCCTTGGTTATACCACCTCACCATGATGGACTCAAACCCCTGAAACTTGGTAGAAATAAATCCTTCCTCCTTAGATAAATCCTTCTGCCATTTCTCTCAGACATTTGTCAAGTTACAGAAAGCCTAACACACCCTTGTGTTAAAAGAGATATCTGTGGGGTTTTAAAAAATGTAACAAATAAAAAATTAAGATTTAAATATAGTTGGCTATCATGGCAGTTACTCATTGCCTTAAACTGTTTGGGCTGTAACAAAATACTGCATAAGGTAGCTTATAAAGGCCAGAAAGGTTGAGGCTAGAGTAGTGGGTTAGTGGCTAAGAGCACTTGATGCTCTTGCAAAAAACCCTGATCTGATTTCCCGCACCCACATGGTGGCTCGAAACCACCTGTAACTCCAGTTCCAGGGATGGTGACCTCCACAGGTACCAGGCATGGTGCACATACATACACATACTCATACACATAGAATAAATAAATTTAAGAAGAAAAAAATTAAAAAGAACACAAATGTTTTTCTCATATCTAGAGAGTCTGGGAAATCTAAAATCAAGTCACAGGCAAATCCAGTGTCTGGTAGGGACCTGATTTAGTTCACAAATGTTGACTTTTTGTGTTTCCACAGGTTAAAATGGGCAAGGGGTGATAAGGTCACTGATCCTGTTCACAAGGTCCTGCCCTCGTAATTTAATGGTTTCCTGTATCACTTGGACTTTCTGTCTCTATGGAAAATGTAGGAAAGATTTAGTGTGGCTTACAGTTCAGAGGACTCATTCTGTCCTGGTGGGGAGGGTGTGTTAGGGCAGGGTGGCTCACATGCTAGCCCAGAGGCAGGGAAAATGTGGGCCCCCCGAAGGCTTTCTGTTTTATTCTGTGTGGTTCTCCAACCTGGATGGTGCTGCCTACATGCAAATGGACTCCTCTCCTTTTCACCCTGGAAACATCCTCCCAGATGTGCACAGCTGTACTTTACCGATCTCCTGGGCACTTCTCAAAGCGAATCAGGTTAAGATAAACCATCATCTCTCCCAAAGGTCCCACTACTTAGTGCGGTCACCTTGGGGCTTAAAATTCCAACATATCATTTTAGAGAGGCATAAGCATCCAAACTATAGCACTTATTAATCTATACTCCCACAGATGACATGAGATGTACAGTGCAGATATAGCTTTATGTAGATGTTAAATTTTCCTCCGAAATGAAATTATTCCACTAAAAGTAGAATATGTTTTGACATTGGTTGTTGCCTAGGACTGGGAGTAGCAGTAGGAATGTTTTAGACCGAGTTCTTTCTCCTAAAATGGCTGTGTTAGGAAGCATACGGAGAAGTGCTGACTCATGGGGCCCGAGACATAGATGGATTGTATACGCCTGGAGACTCCGGCATCCCAGGGAGATGATTCTGTAATTATTATTCTGTGATAAGAGAATTCATTGGAGACTCTTCAGTTGTTTGTTTTTATTTTGCTTTTTAAAACAGTTCAAATCCAAGCTGGACTTGAACTCCATGTAGCCAAGGCTGACCCTGAAATCTTGATCCACCCACTCTCAACCTCCTCCCACCACTGCTGAGATTAGAGATATGTGGAATCACACATTCATTAGTAATCTTCAGAAGGGTCTATCCTGATTAAAGACATCCAGGTGTATTCAATCTTTTGACACTGCAGCATCAACACAGTTTACACTTGAGAATCATGCAATCAAGTTATCAGTCTCCCAAGACAAATTGCTGAAACAAAAATAACAAATAACCCTCATAGTGTTCTATGTAAGTTTACGATTTTGTGTTGGACTGCATTCATAACTATCCTTGGCTGCGTGTGACCCATGGATTGTAAACAGGTTGGAGGATTCTTGTTAGATAGAATAGTCTGGCAACATTAGGAATGATGATTTGGAGCAGAATAAACCTAGAGACTGGGAGGTTATTGTACTTGTTTAGGTTGAAAATTATGCAGACAGTACCTCAGTGCCTGTTCCTTCTTGCTTCCTGATGGTTACCTAAGTTTTACGAATAAGCCTGGACCCAGGACAGTGTTCCCACGTATCACAATACTCAGCTCCAGGAATGAATGAGGTCTGGAATGGATCAAGAGTTGTCAAGAGTTTAGTATCTGGGATGTGTGAGGCAAACTCAAACAACGCATGCTTTCCCTGGTCACATTGTCTTTGGCCTGTCCCCAACACTGCTTCTATCACGCGCCCAAAAGAAATGTCTCCTACACAACAGTCACCTGAGGCAGGCCATGCCACTGTGGAGGGAAGGTCAGATCCCTCCCTTACCTTTACTTCTGAATATGGTTCTGCTTCTCACAAGCGGAGGTCTAGGGTTGTTAACTTTTCATCCATCCAATTCCAAACTCAGCACTGTGTAAAGAAGAGTAGCTACTATATGCTCTCTCCCCATCTCCTGGGTTACAAACAACAGAAACCAATTCCTTGAGCACAGCAATCTTTCCCATTGGGCAGAAAGGCCATCTCAAAGCCCTCTTCTTCATAAACACTTTATAGACAGTCACCCTTACAGAGTAGCATCATGAGGTGAGGATTCTCCTTCCCCATGGATGTCAGTTCTATCCAGGATGGTACCCACTTCACCACACTCCTTGAGTCTGAATTTTTGGCATGCCTGAGGCTCTATCTGGCACAGGGACCAGACCTCTAGTCTTAACCTCTTTTCTTGAGGTGAAACCTTCCTTCTGAGCCACACAATTCAGAGGTGTGAATTTTGGAGACAGTTTGTGCCCTGGAAGTTTTGAAATCCTTTTAGACCCAAAACAAGTCTTGGGCCAGGCAGTTGAAATAGAGATCTCTTCACCTAATATAACCTGGGTACAGCACCACACAGGAGAGAGCAACTGAGCTGATAGTGTACCTTTGTCCTCCTAGAGTTTTGTCTCCCAAAAGAGATATCATGGGGTTGTGGAATAAACCTAACATTCCAGGCACCTTAAACAAACACTAAAGAAAATGATCAGAAAGAATGACAAACACCATCAGAAGTTAAAATACACAGCAGCAGATAATTTTGGAGACAGCAAGCAAGTATGCACACCCGATTTATCACTGTGTCTCTGGCTGTGGTCCCTCGAGTGCCAGATGATGGAGAGGCAAGCCAGGTGCAGTGGAATGAGCAGGCAGGAGGAGGTGGTACTCTGCTGGCCTGGGTGGGCCTATCGAGCCTCCTAGTACTGGCTGCGGCTCCGGGAGGCAGCAGGAGTGGGTGAGCAGCAGGCACACTCATCACCAGGAACGTCCGCGTGGTTCCTTTGTCATCATCCAAACTTAAACTCGTCTACACCCACAGCCTCGAAATCCCCGGGGAGGCAGCTGGCAGTGGATTGGGCCACTGCCACGTGGTAGAGGGTGGTGAGTCCTCCGTGAGGTTTCTCCTGGTGACTTCACAGCAGATGACATAAGGTAGCTAGAAAAACAGAGAATGAGAAGTGTAAGAGCAGAGTCCACGTTGCCCACACATTGGCCCCCCAGTGTAAACTATTCTGGGGTTACAGAGCTTGAGTAGAGACCAGTCACTCTTCCACACCCTGATAACTGTCGAAAGCCTCTGCGGGGCTTGTGATAGGAGAGGACCTGGGCTCACTGAATCCCAGGAATCTTCAGGATTTCCCCTCTACTGGCCATGCTGAGGTAGAAATGAAATACAGAGTCTGAGGTGAAGGACATCATGCTCGACTCCCCCTTTCCACCATTATTGTATGCAGTGGCTAAGAATGTGAGCCGAATGGGGAGGAGCTAAGGCGAACTGAAGGTACCTGGGGCTCCCTGACTACCCTATGCATGGCTTCTTGGAAGGGGCTTAAGGAGAGTACAAAATGTCCCCACAGGAACCTACTGCAGGAAGCCAAGGTAGTTCATTTCCAGAGGCTTTTATTCTTTGACTTCTTCCTTCCCCTGTCACTATACCATCTCTTGTGATCTGTCCTTGAGAGAGGGTCCTGCATGGGGTACCACACTCTCTCAATTCAATTCTTTCTTCTCTACTGCCATTCCTCCGTCTTAATACAAACCATCTCTTGCTAATCACTCTCTAATTACTGTTAACCTCGATTCTGATGGAGCCCCGCAATTGAGTAGTACACAGTTTATGTTTTCCTTCAGTTAGAGAAACTGGTTCAAACAGCCAGGTTATTCGCAACACTGTAGCTTCCAAATTACAGCTTTGAGCCCTCTAGGCAGAGGTGATGCTCTGGGCTAGCATTTGTAATACCTGGAGGTTTCCCCTCTAACACAGCAGAAACAAATGAACAAACACTCAGGCTGTCTGGTACCCTGCATGCATTTCTAGGCACCTCTGGGAGCTCTGTCTGCACTGCAACCACTATAGCTCCCACTCAGGTTCTCCTGGCTGCTGGCTCCATTTTGCCTTTGGGGTGGTCTATAACGTGTTCTTCCCTTTGCCTTTGGTATAGTTCCTTCCTTCTCAGGCTTCAGGACTTGACTTCAAGAAACAAAGGTCTTCCCTGACTGCTCATCTAGTCTATATTATTAAATAGGATGTCACTAGTAATAAGATATACCATTATGATTTTTAGAATGTATGTTTATGTGTAGTGTTTGTTTGCATGTATGTATGTATGTATGTATGTATGTGTGTATTATATGTGTACCTGGTGCCCATGGAGGCTAGAATAGGGCATCAGAGCCTCTAGAACCATGTGGGCACTGGGAACTGAACCCAAGCTCTCTGGAAGAAGTAAGTGCTCTTAAGCACAGAGTCATCTCTCCACGCCTCCCCCCACCCCACCTCCACACACCATTATTCTATGTTCAGCTAAGAAAGCAGAAAGACTACTTACTATTTCAAGCTCCATCTATAACAAGTTGAATCTTTATATCAGAAATGTCAAAATGTTAAAAACAAATACCAAAGCCGGGCAGTGGTGGGCACGCCTTTAATCCCAGCACTTGGAAGGCAGAGGGAGGAGGATTTCTGAGTTCAAGGCCAGCCTGGTCTACAGAGTGAGTTCCAGGACAGCCAGGGCTACACAGAGAAACCCTGTCTCGAAAAACCAGAAAAGAAAACAAACAAAAAACAAACAAACAAACAAAAACCCAGATGCCAAGGATTCACAATGGCATGAGAACTGGAACTTCCCTGCCTTTTCTGTTATTGTACCGTGTTCTCCAGTATGGCTCAGGTGAAATCCAGCTATTAACTGAAAGGCCCATGATAACGGGGGTGTGCACCTCATTCATGACCTCAGCCATCACTGCAGCCTGTGGCCCTAACCCCTATCTTGTATGGGGCTGATGATGGCAAGAAGGAATACACACAGTGATCCAAAACACAGACGCAGACTTGAACAATCTCTGTCCTTAACCCACTGGGTGACCCTGAACCAACAACTCTCCTTCCCTGGGCTCCACTTCCTCATCTCTGCCTGGAAAAGACTGATTCTGGCTACATCTCAGAGCCCTATCTAACCCCCACACCTCAGAAAGTGGGGAAAGAGATCTTTAGCAAGTGTTGATTTTTTTTTTGTTTTGTTTTATTGGAGTGTCTTATCCTCATAAATACAACAGGATTTTCATGTGGTCCTTCAGCTGTAATAGCACGAGTGGATTTCCTCAAAGCCTGAGAAGTTTTACATGGTGCACCATCCCCCCGCCCCCCACACCACCATCACACACACGCCACTGCTACAGAATGCTACAAAGCCTCCCTTGCCCTGACCACAGAACCCAGGCTGCTCCCACGTCTGCCCTGTAGGACCATCAATAATGAATAAGGACTCCTCAGCATTACAGGCAGGTACCCACTTTCCTCTGTGAGGCTGAGAAAGGGCAGGGTTTCTGCAGAAAGGAGCTGCTTAGCTCTATGTTATGAGATGGTGCCTGTGCCATGTGGCTTCCTTTCTCAACTGTATTTGATGAATATTCATTCTCTATAGCACTCCAGACTTTTGAGGAGGAACTAGGTGGAGAGCAGAGATCCAAGATGAAAGAGAGTCAGTGCTCTAGTCTAGGGTACCAATGTTGTTCTGATAAGGGCTGCTTGGTAAATATTTCCAGCTTGGTGAGCCATTGGTCTCTATAGGAGTGATATATTCAACTTCACAACAGTAGAATGGAATTGTATGCAACTGTATGGGTGTGGCAGTGTTCCAGTAAAACTCTGACAGAAGCAGTTGGTGGTGGAGGGGGATGGGGCCTATTTACTGTCGATTGCCAACCTCTGTTCTAGGATTCCACCTTCAGAACTCTTTAGGATCATATATTTACTTCTCTGGCCACACTTCAGGTCACTCAATAGAGATGGATATTCTGGCCTACCCAAGGCTAATGGGAGTGAGAGATGAGTCCAGGCCTCCTGACCCTTGTCCAGAAAAATTTTCCCAACAAGGGAAGGTACTACCTACCTCCTACTGGTCTCATACTTACTGATGAAGCCAGTACACTAACTTCTTCTTAGCCACTGGGAGAATATGTACTCTTTAGTTTTTCTATGCTGTATTGGGGGTGGGGGGCGGTCTCTAAAGGAAAAGAACTGATGGAACCACACACAAACCACACACATATGGGGATACATTAGTCTGGCTTAATGTATGTAGCCTGGGTAGTCCAACAATGGATCTCACAACAAAAAGACCAAGAATCCAGATGTTGTTCAGTCCACGAGGCTGGACACATCAGCAGTCCAAAGCCGGTGCTGGAGTTCTGGAGGACTCCTGGAGAACTACTGGTCTTCAGTCTATGTTGGAATCATGAAGAAGCTGGTTTTAATACTGGCTGCAGTAATGGGATAGACAAACGTGCCAGCAAGAGGGAAAGCAAGTAGAAAAAGTGAACTTCTCCCATACCCTTCTATGTGGGCGGTCACCAGGAGATGTGGCTCAGATTTAGGGTGGATCTTCCTGCTTCAAAAAAATAGGATTCAGGAAATCTCTCACAGGAGTGCCCAGCATCCTGGGTTTGAGTTGTCTTTACTCTGAGTGGCTGAGGGCCACTTTGGTTCTGTCATCTGGTCACCGTCTTTGGCAGTGCCTGGTGTTCTATGGGAAGTGTACTCATGGCCAATGTCTAAGTCCAGCTTTCACGGTGGAGACTTTGTTGGCCCCAGACACTTAAACCAGTGTTCAGTCAGAGCAGAGGAGACAAAACAGGTTCATATTTGGGAAATGAACTTGAGTGCACCATGTGTTACTTGGCGCTGCTCATTGGGCCATAAATATGCAGACGTTTGGCTTTCAGTTTTTCCTATGCTGCTGAGGATCCGGCCTTGAAAATGCTAGGCAACCACACTGTCGCTGAGCTACATCCCCAGCCCCTGGGACTCGCATTTTGCTTGTAGGGTCCCCGTGTTGTGTGGAGACAGGGCATAAGCCTGTAAAAATGTATACAAAATGCAAAAACATTTCTTCTCTCCCTCTCTCCTTCCCTCCTTCTCCCCTCCCCTCTCCCTCTCTTTGTCCTCTTTCTTCTCTCTCTCTCTCTCTGTCTCTCTCTCTCTCTCTCCAAATATAAAACCACCTTGAGAAGGAAAAAATTTATTTTCTTGAATAGAGAATAATCTGTCCTAATCCCCTATTTCCTTAATGCCCCTGACATTCCTCTTCAGAGTGGTCTCATTATTTCTTTCTTTCATGTTTACAGAGGAGGCCCCCAAGGTCAGCGAAGCCTATGAACTGAGAGCTACTTCGATGTCTTGTTAGGCAGAACATCTATCAACAGCAGATGCTCTCAGTTCCCAGAACACAGAAGACAGAAATAAGTTCTTTGCTTGCTTTTGAGATAAAATGCTAGCTTTTAGTGAAAGAAGGGTGTCTTCCCTTACAAATGGATGGCATAAGGATTTATAATCCATTTGGCCATGTAAGGGGAAGGCATACCCTCCCATCCTTACACTGAAGTGAAATACTGCCAGGTTATATTTGCTCATGTAACAGAATAGGCACTGGACATTTGCTCTGTGCAGTCTGCCTTCCTGTTCTGTCTGAGTCTGGGATGTGCAGTGTTTCTATAATGAAGACATTGGACTCATGGCAAAAAATTAAAATTGAAGAGAGAAAACAGGCTTCCTTTCCTGTTTACCTGACGACTTACATTTTTCCCTTAACCCTGTAAGTGAGATTACCAATCTTTCCTTAAGAAAAAAGGTGGCATCTGTTACTCTAGGTTGTTTCCCAGCCAATGAGTGACAGCATGCTCTAGCTTAGGAAGAAGTAGGTCACTTGGCTCTGTCCTGTCTCCCAAATCCCCAAGCTTGGTAGTGTTCCTGAGGACTCACAAGTCCCACATGGTGAGCTTTGGAGACAAAGCCACCAAAGGGTGGTGGAAGGCTGAAGGGCCTGCAAGAATTCACCTGGTCCCATCACGTCTCATCTGCTGCCCAAGCACAGGGACTCTTAGAACCAGTTTTTCCAGGGCTGTGACCACTATGAGGACCCATGGATGTGCAGGAACCCAGAGTGGCAGCGGTACCTGTCTGAGTACATGTCCAGCCGGGCTGGTGCAGCCTTACATCTGTACCCGACGCTTTGGGAGTCTATGTTCATTTTCAGGTCTCTTTGGGTCCTGTGTGCTCGTCCTCGGCTCCCTTCCTCTGGGTCTCTGTCCACGAGAGTCCTTTCAGCTCACTGCAACCAACCTTCTTAGTAACCCCAACTCCAGGAGCACTTGTGTTTGAGGGACTGGGAGCAAAAGCCAATACTCAAGGTGTTTAGAGGCAATGTCTCTCACTGAACCCAAGAGCTTACCCAATAGCTAGACAATCCAGTCAGCAAGCTCCAGGGAGCCACCGATCTCGTCCATTCCAGAGCTAGAATTATAGGCATATGCCTTGCTTTTATGTGGGTGGCAGGGCTCTGAACTCTGGTCCTCTTGCTTGAGGTAAGCCTTTTATTAGCTGCACTATCTCCCCACCCCCACATGCTTCTTGTCTGAGTCTAGGAAGAAGAGAATGCAAGAGAGCAGGTGTCAACCTCATTAATCCCCCATTGGATCTACTGGTGCCCTAGGCTGACTTTTTACCAGCAATGACTTTCTAGAACAAGGCTGGGCCTGAGCCACCTGATAACTTTGCATGACCAGTTTTCACAGTTAGGGACAACCCTAAAAAGCCAGGACCCCACCAGAGAATGTTACTGACTTCAAAAGTCCATCATTTTCAAAGCAGACAAAGCTGCTCACGAGCTGTCAGAACCATTACAATTCAGGTGTCTTGCTTGTAAAGAAACACTGTACTATTTAAAGTCATCAGATATTACAATAAAACCTCTAAACATTTTGGTCAGGATTACTATGCTTTTGGCATCATGCCTCAGAGTTTATGTTGTCCTGGATATTCTTACAGACTGTTCTGTTTCGGGGTAGCACTGACTCCATCCCAGAGCTACAGATACACACTGCCATAACAGGGAATCCTCTGTGCTTGTTTCATCTCTGTTTAATTTCCATTTGCAGATTCAAAGGGACTGTTATCGAAGATGATGTCAGAGCCACCGTCTGCAGGCACCTAGTTATTCTGGGATTTGTACCATGGATTCAGGCTTCCCAAATGTCAAAATAAGTTTGATCATGGCCTTTGCTGTTCCCATCTTTGGCATAACGACTGGCAAATATGTCAGCCCTTAACTTCCTGGGAACCCCTCATTCCCACATTTCTGGTGGATGTCTAATCTCTCTCTCTCTCTCTCTCTTTTCTTTTTTTGTTTGGTTTACTTCTAAATTTTATTAACCCATGTTCCTGAGTGTGAATTAATCTTAGAATTCCCTCTGGGCTGTGATCCCATCAATTTTTTTTTTTTTTTTTAAAGAATAGCCTTATATTTTTTTGATGTGAAAATATGATATATTTTTGATGACACAAATCCAATCAATACATATAGAAGGTTGGAGAAAAAATTAAAGATCACCTGCCTCTTGGCCACCCAGAGAACCATTAAGTTCTTGATAAGGGTCCTTTCAGAAGTTTGTATAAATATACTCACAAATAAAGGTGTGTTGACACAGTTGCACACAGCTCTAAACATACAGTTCTGAGGATGGTTTTCCTCTTTGAGCTCAGTCATACATCACTGCTTAGGGACAGGTCTCTGTGGGTCTCCTCCGCTCTTGCTTGTGTGCTAAGATAGAGGGTATTTTTTTCCAGCATCATGTATGTACTGAAAACCTGAGAGACTGAGCAATATCTACCTTCTGGATGAGATTACTTATTATTTGCAATAACATGATTGTTTCTTGAACTCTTGACACTATTGCAGTATGAGTGTGAATATATTTGCTCAATTCCTACAGAATATGTATGCCAACTTACTGTGCACAACATCCATCTAGGCTGGCCATGTTGCCCTCATATAACAGAGACCGACTTGTTTTTGTCTTATGGTTAGCAATTACACTGTCATGCATGAATTCTGAGCTAATCCCTTATGATCAACACATTTAGTACAGACTGATAATGATACTCAGGACATTGCTATTATCAAGGGATACAAGCTTATATGTTTACATATGAAGAGGGTTGAGGCCCAGCAGTAAAATGGCTTGACCAAGATCACACACAATAGCAATAATAGAGTCAGAAGCC
This sequence comes from Mastomys natalensis, assembly GCA_021653895.1. Classification (NCBI taxonomy): domain Eukaryota; kingdom Metazoa; phylum Chordata; class Mammalia; order Rodentia; family Muridae; genus Mastomys; species Mastomys natalensis. The sequence continues at coordinate 252,869 of JAJTUV010001562.1, read as the reverse complement.
TACTTCCTGTATGGTTCGCTAGTTCAAAGCCCCTATGAAATCTGTCAGTTTTAGTGGTTTATAATCATAATCACATCTCTGAGCACCAAAACTAAAGGTTTAAATATCTTTATTAAAAAATCAAAGTAAGTCATTTTATTTTAAAAAGTAACAACAATTTAAAACTATTCCCAAGCCAGGCAGTGGTGGCAAACGCCTTTGATTCCAGTACTTGGGAGGCAGAGGCAGGCAGATTTCTGTGTTCGAAGCCAGCCTGGCCTACAGAGTGAGTTCCAGGACACCCAAGGCTATACAGAGAAACTCTATCTTGAAAAAAACAAAACAAAACAAAACTATTTCCACTAATGTAGACCATTAAACATATGTATATGTATGTACACACACACACACACACACACACACACACACACACACACACACACACACAAAGCATTCTGAAAGCACAATGACCCAGAAATATCAACTTTAGAAGTTTATTAGATAGAAATATGAAGGCATACTGTATAGATAGAAAACACTGTATGAAACAGCAAACAACAAGAAACTGATAATGTGTTCAAATTATGATATATTCATATGACAGAATTTTATGATAAAGGATGAAATCTAGAGCCAGCAAGATGGCTCAGTAGACAAAAACCATTGCCACCAAGCCTGCCAGCATGGATTTGACTCCTGAGACCCATATGGTAAGAGAAGATAACTGACTCCCACAGTCTCTGATCTGCATACATGCCCTGGACACGTGACCAGACGCGTGTGTCTTAATTAGGGTTATTGTTGCTGAAAGACCACGACCAAAGCAATTTAGGGAGAAAAAGGTTTACTTGGCCTACACTTCCATATTATTGTTTATTATTGATGGAAGTCATATATGACAGGAACTCAAACTGAGTAAGAACCTGGAGGCAGGCTCTGATGCAGAGGTCATCGAGGAGTGTCGCTTACTGACTTGCTCCCCATGGTTTGTTCAGCCTGCTCTCTTAAAGAACCCAGGACTACCTATTCAGAGATGGCCCCACCCACAATGGGCTGGGCCCTCATCCCTCATCCATCACTAACTAAGAACATGCTCTGCAGGCTTGCCTACAGCCTGAATCATAGAGACATTTTCTCAGTTGGGGTTCCCTCTCAGTTGACTCTAGCCTGTGTCAAGTTAACATAAAATTAGCCAGTACACACATGTAAATAAATAAATGTAATTTTAATTTTTTACAAGAACGAAGTCCAACCATGTGCTTATATAAGATGATTTCTAAGACACATATTTAAGTGAATTTACTGTCATTTCAATGAGAAAGGTAACAGAAGGGCAGTGTAAAACCGACCCCAATGTTCATGTCTGGGGAAGAGAGTGAGGAGAAGACTTCATTTTTAATTTGTATTTGAGATTTTAAGTATCATCTGCTGAATAGATTAATTTTTGACATTTTAAAGAATGGTATTATAGGTAGTAGGTAGTGTTCAAAGTGGTGTTTCACAAACCTAACTAGAACCCATGGGGAGGACCTGGGCACCGTCATCTACACTGTCTTGATTAGTTACAGATGGTCCTTTGGCCAGCACTTTCTGTCACTTAGAACAACTTAGGTAGATGTGTCCTGAGGTTCATGGTGGAGATTTCCTTTGCTTATGATTTACCAGCTGATTTGACATCTACCCTCAGACGGTGCATATCTGTTATGGAACCTATGCTTTCCCTGAGGACCGCACCACCTGGCCATCTTCTTATAAAGGGACCTTTGTGTTGCTTCCTTCTCCTGCCAGCAGCTTAGCCCTTGTCACCCTCTGCTTCCCAGAACTACCTGAGCAGTGTCCATGAACACTAAGAGATACTTCTGCTTCCAGTCTTTGTCTCTCTCACACATTTTGGGAGATAAGGATTACTAACTTTGACTGAGGACTTCATCTCCACCTAGCTAGAATAAGAATAGACTATAACAATAATAATATAATAAAAAGCTAGAATAGAATACTTTTCAAAACCAGTAGAAGGAAATGGTATCTTTTACTCTTCCCTGTCAAGTCCTGGTGACTTTAAGTAAGAAGTAAGTACAACTAACAGAAACTAATTCCTATCATTGTTCTTGGAGTCTTTGTTCTGATTCCTGTGCTGGAAAAATTCCAAGCTCAGAGTATGAGAATTGGCCATTAATAGCTGTGATTGAAAACTGGACAGATCCATAATTGCACAAAATGCAAATTACTTAGGATTTCAAACACATTCAAGGACATCCTGGTCCTGGTGGCACCAGGGTGTGGGGTCAAGCTCCACACGCCAGTCTTACAGCTTTGCTTGTGGATAGGATGTGGAGGAAACAGAATGGGATTACTCAGAGGCAACCATGCATTGCAGTTTAACATGGCAGCTATCAGTGGTCCTCAACCTGTGGGTCACGGCTCCTTTGGGGGTCACATATTCAATATCCTGCATATCAAATATTTACATTACAATTCACGACAGTAGCAGAATTACAGTTATAAAGTAACAACGGGATAATTTTATGGTGTCAGGGGAGGTCACCACAGCATGAAGAACTGTATCAAAGGGTCACAGCATTGGGAAGGTTGGGAACCACTGATCTGAAACATCCAGGTCTTGTGAAGACCGCCTCAGTAAGAGACTCCCAGGAAGAATGGTGTCCTTGAACTGAACAAAACTCTATGACTATACTAAGTATCACTTTGAGAAACAGCCACCTGTGTTTTATGACTCACAGCCTCTGGCTGTCAATCTCTTTCTTCTTCTGCCCTGACCACCAGAATTCCACACAACTCAGCATGATATCTTTGTCATTGTCCCTCCTTCCCCAATGCCATTAACCTCTTTTCTTCAGCATGGGGGGAATCTCCCTCATTTAAAGCCCAATAAATATTTTAAAGACAATATGTAAGACAAGGGAAAGTGGAGAAAACAAAATAAAAAACAAACAAACAAAAACTTAGGGCTGTTCTTTTTTCTTGGCTATAAAAAGAATTTTCTCTGCATGGTATTCTGTCATGGGGTTCTTTAAATTCATGTCTGAGTTGCAATCCTGGTGTGGTTGGATTTATAGTTGTTCTTCGTTATATAAGCTTTAGTTTTAAAAGCACGGGCAGGGAGCAAGAGTATACACAGTTAAGCAATCTTGATGCAATAGTGATCTGACTGCTCATCAGCTGACTCTGTCCAGACGATGACTCTGTCCTTACCACCTGCAGGGGCATCCACTTGTCACGGGATGATGGGTTCTGCTCACTGTGGGGTAGCCTGTTTCTATCACAGAGTAAAAAGGTCCCACTTAGGAGTGTGATCTCATCGTGGGGAGGGTTCCTGAAGAAATATCAAGTGACTGAAGGTTTAGAACAAACACTGTAGATTCTGGAGAACATTTTTGGGCGTGCATCTGGTGTATGGACTTGCACAGGTGAACAGTAAGATGCCCCAGCTATTCTGATCTTTGTGTCACCAGACTTGAAAGGTGACAAGATAGACTACTATGAATTGTTTAGAGTTTTCAGATGGATACACTTTGAGAAATTAATATCCCTATAGGATCTGAAAGACATGAGAGGGAAATGAAATGAGAAATGCCAGGCTTTTATCTTTTGTGACATCCTGTGGACCCAAATGAGGAATGTCTGCTTTTTAGCAGAAGCTGTTTGTTAGCACCTGCTAAAGACATGTGTATGTATGCATGACCACATAGAAGTGTGCACATGTTGAACATAGAATGTGTACATGTACCCAGCAGGAATGAAAATTAGAACTTTAAAGAGACACTATGCCCTTCCCTTTAGTTTTTAGACTACTGAAATAATAGACCTCAGGGCATTTCTTCAGGAGATTTCGGGTGGGAGAAATCAAAGGCTGATCCCTGGTACCCACCTGAGAAGAAACCTTTTCTGGATTCTAAATGATTAAACTCCCAAATAATTAAGATGGGACCATTTTATTTATTTAACAGTTTAAAGGCACAGCAACTGAGCAGTATTGCTCTATTTTAATCCTCTAAACTAATCTGGCTACGACCCAGCCCAAATCCCAAGATTCTTGCATTTTATGGCTTTCTTTGTTCCAGCTATTCTCTTCTTATGTCTCCTAGACCCCTTCTCATGGTGAATTCCCATTTCCTCTCTCTTTCTCTCCTCTTCTTCCTCATCCTCTTCTTCCTCTTCTTTCCCCTCTTTCTCCCTCCGCCCTTCCTCCTTTTCTGGCTGTAAGGAAGTCTTGCCCTATTCTATCCCCTGCTTAGTCATGGGCTGATCACCTTCTTTATTTACTAATCATGGAATAATTAAGGTGTAATGTTTACACAACATTGAGGCAGGAGATTCTCAGAATAAGAATGTAACAAGATATGAAGCACAGAAATCAGCATTTGAAGAATACAAGGATAATCTTTACACAGGGCACAATAGTACTGTTCCTGTATACCTCACTAGAGAGACTAGAGCGAGACAGTGATGATGGAGAAGACCACACCGAGACCATCAGTGAAGCATATCTCTTGTCTTAAACCTAAACTTCCTGTTAGGACCCCAAACATGAACTTGAAGGGTCACTGGGCCTCTTTATCGTTCTTCCCAGTATGACCACACTGATTAAATATCCTTTCTCTGCTCTTCACGGTGAATTGTATTTTTAATTGGCCTATTAAGTCCAGGTGTCTGAGCCTAGCTTATTGGGACTGTTAGGACCCAGGCCCTGATCTTAACGGTTCCAGTAACAAAAATAGGTTTTTTAAAAAAAGTAAAATGATGCTCTCATACAGATATGAGCGGAGCATATATGAAAGATCTTTATTGATTCATAAGTCAGTGTGGAAACCAGATGTCACAAGCAGTTCAAAGAAGTCTTCAAAAGCCCGAGTTTATAGGAGTGAAGGAATGTTGGATGCACAAACAGAGGCAGAGTTAGCTTCTTCCACAGTGGGCCAGGAATGCCAGTTAAACTTCTCCTAGACGAGATGGAATTTGCTGGAAACTTGGCCTGCCCGTCTTAGACATTAATTATTTTCCATTGCCATCGATTACCTACAGTTTACCAAGAAGTAAAGAAGCTTCCAGAGAGAATTAGAATCACATAAGTCATGGTGCCCTTTGGAGTCTAGGGACAGCGTCCCATGGAGGCATACTTTCTTCCAAAGCACCCACACAGGCTTAGGAAGCCTTACTGCCTTCTCTCAGCAGGCAGCTGCTAGAAGGAGAGCAAATGAGAATAAGGGCAGGATTCACTTCCTGTTAATGCAGAGGAGAGCTGCTCTCTTTTCCTTCTGACTTCTGGCAGGAGGACGGTGGGGAGAGGAAGTCGGGGCTGTGGACCGGAAGAGGAGAGTGGTTTTTGGACGGTCCCTGTCTTTGTACTTGGTGGTGATAGATTTCTAATGACACTATTTGGATCCCATGAAATGAATCTGAAGCCCTGTCATGCTTATTAAACTTGGGTTTTTAACCCATAAATGAACCATGGAAGTGGTCAAAACCATTAAGGGATCGAGAATTTGGAGGAACAGAGCCAGAAGTAGTTAATTCTCTAACCGCTTCTCAGTTTATTTGTAGACAGTTTTCCTCTGTGAAAGTGCCCACATCTTACAGGCCTACCAGGGCTCTCTTATTAGCGCCCTTTCCTTCGAGGGAGAAGAGAGAATTGCATTATTTTTCCTAGTCTGGCCCAAAAGGTGCCTTTTTCCTCCTCAAGCCAAGGAGGCTCTTTCTCCTTCTGTAGAGCTGCATTTTATTAAGATCCCAAGGGACAGCCTTGGGGGTGTACAGAGAACCAGAATTTCAGATGTATTTAAGAACCTATCTCTTTAGGCTTTTTTTCTTTTTGATTTCCTTCTGGGTCTTGGGCAGCTCAGTCAACACCCCCTGAGAAGATGAATTCTGGGATATTCTGGGCAGCTAACTGGTTTCTGTTCTAGAGCATGGTCCTCATCGCTATTGAGAGAAGGATCTTGGGGGCATTGAGGGATGTGAAAGGGATGCATCCAGTGGTCATGGAGAAAAACGTACCTTGTGTAGACTTCAACACTTCAGAGATAAGCAAGCACAGAACTCCCTTCTGATGAAGTGCAAGTACCTGATACAATGTGTGTGAACAGCCAGGAGGTGGTTAAGACAGGATGAGGAGAGAAAGCAAGAGACAGAAGTGCCTGAGGGATGAACTCCCATCTGAGTATAGCTAGAGTTTGCCACGCCTATAGAAGATAGAAGAAATGTGTAGTGGCATCGGCACCAAATGTTTCTGGATATATACTAGATAACTAGTTATCTCTGGAGCGTAATGTTGGAGATTCGAGGACAACTTGTGGGAATCTCTTCTTCCAGGGGATCGAACTCAGGTCATCAGGCTTGGTGACAAGTGCCTTTACTCATTGAGCCATCTCACCAGCTCATACATATGTTTTGAAAGAATCTCTTCATGAATATGATGTAGAAAATGTTAGGTGAGACATGGATGTGGGATCCAAGGGACCCTACATATTGTCAGAGAGCTGGCCACTGAAGGTCAGTCTAGTGTAGAGCGGCCAGGGGACCTAGTCCCAGCTGCTCGGGTATGGCAGTGGTCATTGGTGGGGTACTCAGTGTCACACCATTCCTTATGTCCTGTCCTACTGAAGCACAGGTGGCCCAAGTAGGGAGGGGAAGTGTCTCCAAGCACCAGAGGAGAAGGTCCATACTACATGATGTGGACCCATGTATTACTCATTCATCCTTGATTCCCAAGGGACTGCATAGCTATCCTATTCACTGGCCAGCTCACTCAGCCCCCTCTTCCTGCTAACAAAACCCTGCTTTATTCATCAGTGTGGTGAAAGCCCTTTGACCTCAGAAGAGGCAGACTCCACATCCAGCCTCATAGGATGACTTCCTGTGCTAAGACAGGCATGGGATGTCTTCCAGTTGTGCTAAGACAGTCATGGTAATCCTATTTTCTTCCTGGATGCATCTCCAGCTTCTCTGTAGCTAAGGGTAAATTCGTGGCTCTGTGAGGTGAATGGGGGATTCTGGGGGTGCCTTCTTTATATAAGAACGGGTTGCAAGACTGTTGTATTATAAACATTCTCCGTCTTCCATGTTGGTATATCCAAGTGAAAATCTTACCTTTGAAGCTACAGCAACATTCTATGGCTGAAGCTACACACAAGGGGACTGGCACATCTCATGACACAAAGGAACAGGTTCTTCTTATTCAGGTTCCTGATGACTGCAGGACTTTGTACCCCATCTAGAGCTACCTTCCTCTGTATTTCTCAGTATAAGAGGTAAGTACACACATCTATTGCCTAAATGAACATTACTCTAGTCTTCACTTGCAACCAAAGTTCATTAACTAAGCAGATGTTGCTCTGGATCAAATGAGGCAACTTCAGCTCAGGTCTGCACAGACTTCTGGGTAACCATGAGACAGTCTCTTCACCTGCCAGTGCTAAGGTTTTAACTTCAGAATAGACTGGTATTCCTGATTGTCTCATAATGTGTGCTCTGAGAGCCAGACAAGAGAGCAAGTATAACAGGTTAGAATACTGTTGTCTGTTGAACTTTTGTTCACACGGATATTAGTATTTTAGTAATAGAAAGCTAGGTTTATCTTCTTATTGACAATCTTCTGTTCAGTAAAGTAGTTGATATCAATGGCATGTACTCACGTTTTTCCTCTTTTTGTGATTCAGTAAATCATTTTTAGATTTCTTGGCAAAAAAAAAAAAAAAAAAAAAACACGCTAATCTTTCCTAAATTAACTTTCATACTGAGAAGAAATAGAAGGTTGCTTAGCACTGAGTATAAAAACTAAAATGTTCTTTACCATCAGAGAGATCTATATTTGAATGTAGATACTGAATGTTGAAAACTTCGTAATGTTGGGTCTAAATGAGATAACTTCTGACTTACATGGGGATGATAGTGCCTGCTTTATCATGTGTAGGGATATTGGTTCCACTCAATCATTTCTTGTGTACCTCTCCAGATGCTCCAGCATTGTCATATAAAAGACTGTTTTCCCTCATTGAATGGTCTCAGCACCCTTATGAAAGTCATATGACCATAGACATGAATGCTTTGCTTCTAGACTTTGAATTCTGCTCCTCTTGGTCTGAATGCCCACTTTCATGCTAGTATTACTCCATCAGGGCTACAGTTGCTTTATGGTAAAATTTAAACTCTGTACATGTAAGTCCTACTTTGTTCCTTTCTAAAGTTGTTTTTGTTGTTCTGGGTACCTTGCAATTGCCTATAAAATTTGGAACCAATTTTTCAGTTTCTCTAAAGTGACCATCTTGGATTCTGATAGGGATTTCAAAGGTTGGGCAGCTCAACCAGAGGAGTGAGTCTATCTTAGCAATGCTTCTCCAGAGTGGAGGATTATTTTAAATGAATCAAGATTGTCTTTTTAATAATGGCTTGTAGTTTTCAAGGTGAAAATTTCATTCTTCTTCGTTCTAGTCCCTTTCATATCCTGCCAGATTAAATTTGTAAATTTATTAATTTTTATTATATATTTATTAGAAATATGAATCTCTATCATTTTAAAGATATCTTTGTCTTGTTTGGTAGTCAAGGTAATTCTAGTTCCAGAGACTGAGTTGAGAAATGTCCCTTCCTCTTCTATGTTTTGAAGCAGAGTTTATGAATACTTCAATCATTCTTAGATACTTGGTAGAATTTTGCAATGAAGCCATGCTTTCTGTCTTGGGTAGCTAATTTTATTTATTACTTTTTGGAGACAAGGTCTTTCTATGTAGTCACAATCTTCCTGCCTCAAGCTCCCAAGAAATGTAATTACAGATGTGAGTCACTACATCTGTCTTCATTCTTTATCTTAGGTCTATTCAGACTTTCCATTTCTCCTTGAGTCAGTTTTGTTAGTTTATTATGTGTAGAGGTTTGAATGAGAGTGGCCCCCATAAGCACGTATGTTTGACTCCTTGGTCACCAGTTGATGAAACTGTTTTAGAAGGATTAGGAGGTGTAGCCTTGTTGGAGTGGGTGTGGCCTTGCTGGAGGAGATATGTTACTGGGAGTTTCAGAAGCCCACACCAGGCCCAGAGTCTCTCTCTGCCTGTGGGTCAGGTTGTAAAGCTCTCTCAACTACTGCTTCAGAGCTATGACCGTCTGTTTTTCCACCATGATAATCATGGACTAAACCTCTAAAACTGTAAGAAAACCCCCAGTTAAATACCATGTATGAGGCTGGGCAGTGGTGGCACACGCCTTTAATCCCAGCACTTGGGAGGCAGAGGCAGGCAGATTTCTGAGTTCGAGGCCATCCTGGTCTACAGAGTGAGTTCCAGGACAGCCAGAGCTATACAGAGAAACCCTGTCTCAGAAAAACCAAAAAAAAAAAAAAAAAAAAAAAAATACCATGTATGTATGTATGTTGTGTGTGTGTGTGTGTGTGTGTGTGTGTGTGTGTGTGTGTTGAATATATATGCCTTATCATGGTGACTAAAACATATCTATTGTATGACTTTTCCTGAGGAGACTTAAAGAGGTGTGTATTCACCCTTGATAGTGAAGGAACCAACTGACCAAACAAAAGACTCCATTCAAGTCCAGCTTGGTAAATCAATGAGTTTATTAGGTTAATTACAGGACCATGGGTGAGTCAAAGACAGCTAGGCTAGCAGGAAGTCCCACCTCCAGTCAACACTGAACAGATGTAATATTGCAGAGTTACAATTCCCAGGCAAGATTCCATCTCCTGTGAACTCTAGCACATCTCTCACTTCCATAGCATCTGGGGCAGGACTATGTGCTGGGAGTAGGGAGTGATGACCAGAGTTTCATGGCCCTTCTCCTTCCGTCCTAGAGAGAATGGCAACAACCTCATTATTTTCACTACAGACCTCATATCAGCTGTATTGTTGCCACTTGTTTCCTTGCCACAGCTGAAGGCCAAGGACTTCTATAGGTATAAGTTTTCTACTTTGAAAACTTTCCCAAGTGCTACATACTTTCATGTGTCATGGTTTGAATATGCTTGGCACAGAGAGTGGCACTATTTATTTGGAGATGTGGCCTTGTTGGAATAGGTGTGTTACTGTGGGTGTGGGCTTTAAGACCTTCATCCTAGCTGCCTGGAAGTCAGTCTTCCACTAGCAGCCTTCAGATAAAGATGTAGAACTCTCAGCTCCTCCTGCACCATGTCTGCCTGGATGCTGCCATGTTCCTGGCTTGATAATAATGGACTGAAACTCTGAACCTGTAAGGCAGCCCCAATTAAATGTTGTCCTTATAAGAGTTGCCTTGGTCATGGTGTCTATTCACAACAGTAAAACCCTAACTAAGACATCATGACTTTACATTCTAATGAATAGAATATGACAAAATGAGAATTTGTCCCTCCTGGTATTAGATTCAAAGAGACAATGACTTCTGGGGTGGGAGAGAGGATTCAGATGTCACGAGCATGTTAGAAACATTTGTGTTTTCTGCAATGCCAGAATTCATTAATTAGCCATGGATTTACAAGGTAAAATAGTTTCATTAGCAGTAGTTTGCCAAGTAGCCTTGCTTAAGTAGCCCCTTAATAGCCTTGGCTGGGGCAAACATAGGTATCCCAATCTAAATTATTGACTATAGCTTTCAGATCACACATTACACACAGAAATATATCTCAACACGGGTGTGTGTGTGTGTAGGTTACATAATGGATGCAAAGACTTCAAAACGCAATGGCAGGGCCTGGGAGATGGTTTTATCAGTAAAGTGCTTACTGTACAAGTAAAAAGCTAGTCATGGTTGCAGATACACATGTGATCCCAGTGCTGTGGGGGAGAGAGGAAGGTTTCTGGGGGCTGATGACTGCCAACTTAGCTCTGGGTTCAATGAGAGACCCTGTGTCATAAAAATAAGGCAGAGAGTGACAGAATAAGGCATCTAGTGTCCTCCTCTGGCTTCTATGCATGCATACACACATGGACATATAACATACACGTACACACACACACCCACACACCCACACACCCACACACCACACACCCACACACCCACACACCAGTTCAGGCATATGAGGGAAGGTAAAAACAGATCCTAGAAGTATTTTGGTGTTCCTGCCCAGTTATGATCAACGTTCTTCCATCTTTGTTGCTATAGGGCACGTACTTCCCACATCCATGGTTAAGACCATACACAACATATAGAGATGTATTGCTGTGTGTAATATGCGATCTGAATTTTCTGTTCCCTTTGACCTATAACTTCGCTCCATGTGCACACTTCTGCTTCTGGCTATGGGGTCTGCTTTACCTGCCTTCTTAAGGCATATATAACTCAGGTTGTTCTCTCTTGTACAACTTGTACCTTCTGTCTTCTGCTACATGTATGCTAACTTAACTAAGCTGTTTTCAAAAGGTGGATGGCAGTGTCTAGGTAATGTCTTCTGAGTGTTTCTGCCATGCAATACAATCTGTGCCTTGCCTATATCAATTTAAAGGGATAGTAACAGATCCCAAACATTGGATTCTTCTGTTTTTGGGGCACTTGCTTTGCATGCTTGCTCACTGGGTCCAGAAAGGAGCTTTAAAAAAAAAAATCCAAATTTCTTTATGGTTTTTTCCCCCTAATTTCTACAGATCTTTACAGGACAGATCTTTACAGTGTATGTTGTATCTTCAGAAACGTGGTCATACTTATACTGAGCACAAAAACAAAACCAAACAAATAGAAAACAAAACAAAAACCCCAAGAGGAATTGAAACTTGGTTTCTGCCAGCCAAAGAAGCTTGTGAAACCTAGTCCCTGCTGACCAAGCAACTTGGGAATTGGATGAAGAAGGCTGCATCCAGCTTCTAGGTAGATTATGGAACATGGCCACTCCTGATCAAGGCCACTCTGGTATCAGGCAGGCTACTCATGAGTCTCACACTCCAGATGAGATGAGGGCATATCACTCTCTGGTGTTTCTGCTCTCTTCTAGATGGCCCCTCCCCTCCAATCTCAATTGATTTATCTCTTTTATAAATCCTTCCAAACTAGGATAAATTTGACCCCTGAACTGTAAAAACAATATAGATAAAAACTAAAAAAGGAGGTGTTCTCAACTTGGATTCATAATATACGTAGATAATTTAAGTTAGATGTTAGAGACATCTGAATGTAACTGGTAACCTTTAATGTCATTCTCCAGCTAAATATATTTGGTAAAGACAGAAGGTTATCATCTGTGGTCTAGCTTTTAAGAATTATATAAAGGAAAATGAGACAGAAAGAAAATCCCTAGTGTGAGAAAGAGATAGATATCAATGTTTAGGTTTAAAAATACACTTCTGGCTAAATAAAGGAAATACTTCTTGATGAAAAGGGTTTTGTATGACAAATGGGTTATGCCTTCAAGTATTATTGAAAATGAAAAGAGAAAGCTATTAAGGAAAAACCAAAAGGTTAAATTATGTCACAAGAAGCTTTGTGGAAAATTCAAACTTAAAAAAAGGTGGTATAAGTTTAATCAAATTAGCTATAATTAAGCATCATTAAAAGTTGGTCAATTCAAATTTTGAGATAATGATGTAGAACTGTAGCCCGAGTCTCTGTTTACAGCAATTAGGTTTCCTTAAAATGTTAATTTTCTCAAAGAAACAATTACAAGAAGCTAGAGAAAAAATTTTATATTTATAAAGATAATTGCCTATAATTTCTATTGGCTTTGTCAGCCTTTGAACTATGAGGAAAACTAAGGCCTAAGACATCCCAGATTCATTTAAACTTGTCTTTGTCAAGTTTTACTAAGCGTTGTACTAAATTTGAAACCATTCTTAACTCTTCCAGACAGGTGTGGCTGACCTTACTTGCAGGTCAAAACCAGTAAGGATGAAAAAGCTAAGAGTTCAACTGATATTTTGGCCTCCTCCCCAGACCTGCCAGGTCCCAGAGGCATGCTGGGACATGACTAAGTGACTCTATAGCTCCAGTTGAATAGAGAGGTGCTGAGGACTCCAGAATCTGAGTTGGAACCAGGATACATTTTGAAACAAAAGGAAGCTCATTGCAGTGGAAATGTCTTCAGTCTTCCAAGGGATGCCACATGGTCAGCACAACCTGGACCCTTACTAACAGATGGCACTGATGGGAACAGAACTCAGAACTAAGGAGGGAGGGTCTCATCCTAAGTCCATAAAAGAACCCCTGAGGACTTTAACTTACCATAAAAAATGATGAATTGGGGGCTACCTACATGGTATTTAAACACCTAGCAATTAAGTATAGTCAATGAGTGGATGATAGGGGGGAAAAACAAACCACAAAAGAGAGCTGCACTAGACTTTATCATGAAGAAAACAGTGAATCAGGCCTTCCCAGCTTCCCCTAACCCCAAGTGTGTGCTCCTAGCATGCCAGGTATGATAATCATAGTCGCCCAGCTATAATCAGATTAAAGGACTCTTGGGCTTTTACTAATCATAAAAAAATATTTTCTCTGGCCTGATTCTCAGGCAGGACTTTGACCCTCAGTCAGCAAATTCCTCTATTGTGGACTTTTAGCTCTCTTTTGGTCCCCATAATACCCCATTGCTGACTATTGAATCTGTTTTTCAATTTGCCCTCCCAAGATCTTTTCGAGGTGGTGAGGGCTCTCCTTTCCCTTTACTTCTCTGGTCACTCAGCTAAACCTCTGGGAATTAGATACCATCTTCACTGCTCTTCAGTTCCAAGGTGGACCATGCCAATCACACCATGAAGCTATCCAGTGAAAAGCTTCCTCTCATCATATTTAGAAGCCAACAGTCCAATGGCCTTCTCTAAGATTTCTGTAGGTTCTCATTCACCTCTGACTGAAGTCCTTTTGGGGTGTTTGATAGGTACCCCTTTCTAAATGCAGACCTGGTCATGGACCACAAAGCCTAATCTTTAAGCACATTTGTTTCTAGGCTCAGTGAATCCCAATAGGGCTATCAAAGAGTATGTAATATAGAGACCTAGCCAAGCCATTGGAAAATATGCTAAATCTCTTTTTCAACTGGAAGAACAACTATTCAGCTCTCAGGAACTGCCATCAGTTTGATCATTTCCAAGTTAGAACCAAAGGTACCAAGGACCAGCCTTGTCTTAGAGAAGGGTTCTAGGAAGGGGTGTTTGGGAACTGCAAAAGAAACAACTCAAAGTCAAATGATGGGGTGCAAGTGGACAGCCTTGTAGTCTGCTAGAGATAGCTGTCTAGACAGCTCTCTGTAGATAGCTCTTGGCACTGTAGTCTGCTTGAGCTAGCTTTCTGCTTGAGACAGCTTTCTGCTTGAGACAGTTCTTTCATTCTAGGAAAAAATTCTAAAAGCTCTCTGGATAGCTCAGGAGTTTTCCAACCAAGGTCTGAAAAGGTACTAGAAAAAAACTCTTGGATTTTTTCCAACCAAAGTCAAAAATCCTGCTAGAAAAATTTTAAAAGAATTCTATGTTCACTCTCCAAGTTAGGCCCAGTGCCTCTTTTCCCACTGTCTATGGATCCAGATGTACAACTTTCAGTTTCCTCTCCATCACCATGTCTACCTGCATGCCAACTGCATCCTGCCATTAGGATGGACAAAACTGAACTATAGGCCAACCTCAGTTAAATGCTTTCTTTTATACGAATTGCCATGGTTATGGTTTTCATCACAGCATTAGTAACCTTTACTAAGACAATCATTATATTCAAATTTTCCCATTGGTACAATGTATAGTTTTCATTTTCCATCTATATTGCCATAGGATGTTATTTGAACAAGATTAAGTGCTTTCCTAGGTGTTCCATTAATATCTAAGCTTCTTCGTATAATGTAGAAGACCAGATTCAGTCTATGTCAGATACCACTATCACTTTTGATAAACCGCTTAGATATTGGAGCTCCAGGTTTTCTTTTTAATTTTTTCATTTTCTTTTTTATGTTTTGTGCAGTGGATGTTTGTTGATGGTATTTAAGAGAGTAGGGAGGGCTCCCTAGGCCCCTCCTGTTATTATGGGGGTCTGGGATGGAAATTGTGAGGGAGATGCTCAGTGTTGGGGACAGGGACTCCTCAGCAACCGAGGGCCTCTCTCTTGCTCTCAATGTCCTTGCTGGGGTGGGTGGTTCAGGTTTTTTTACTCCTTGGAGGCCATGAGGTCCATGACCCTGTTGCTGTAGCCGTATTCATTGTCATACCAGGACATGAGCTTTACAAAGTTGTCATTGAGAGCAATGCCAGCCCCAGAATCAAAGGTGGAAGAGTGAGAGTTGCTGTTGAAGTCCCAGGAGACAACCTGGTCCTCAGTGTAGCTAGGATGCCCTTCAATAGGCCTTTAGATGCCTGCTTCACTACATTCTTGATATCATCATACTTGGCAGGTTTCTCCAGGTAGCATGTCAGATCCACAATGGATACACTGGGGGTGGGAACACAGAAGGCCATACCAGTGAGCTTCCCATTCAGCTCTGGATGACCTTGCCCACAGCCTTGGCAGCACCAGTAGATGCAGGG
This sequence comes from Mastomys natalensis, assembly GCA_021653895.1. Lineage (NCBI taxonomy): Eukaryota > Metazoa > Chordata > Mammalia > Rodentia > Muridae > Mastomys > Mastomys natalensis. The sequence goes on along the minus strand of JAJTUV010001562.1, from coordinate 237,459 downwards.
ATGATGTTCTGGGCAGCCCCACAGCCATCATGCCACAGTTTTCCAGAGGGGCCATCCACAGTCTTCTAAGTGTCAATGATGGCATGGATCATGGTCATGAGCCCTTCCACGATGCCAAAGTTTTCATGGATGACCTTGGCCAGGGGGCCTAAGCAGTTGGTGGTGCAGGATGCATTGCTGACAATCTTGTCATATTCCTCATTGTTCACACTCATCACAAACACGGGGGCATCAGCAGAAGGGGTGGAGATATTGACCCTTTTGGCCCCACCCTTCAAGTGGGCCCCTGCCCTCTCCATGGTGGTGAAGATGTCAGTAGACTCCATGACATACTTAGCACCAGCATCACCCCATTTGATGTTAGCGGGATCTCGCTCCTGGAAGATGGTGATGGGCTTCCCATTGATGACAAGCTTCCCGTTCTCAGCCTTGACTGTGCCGTTGAATTTGCCATGGGTGGAGTCATACTGGAACATGTAGACCATGTAGTTGAGGTCAATGAAGGGTCATTGATGGCAGCAATCTCCACTTTGCCAAGTGCAGAGCAGAAGGCAGCCCTGTCACCCAATACGGCCAAATCCGTTCACACCAACCTTCACCATTTTGTCTATGGGACGAGGCTGGCATTGTACAAGAAGATGTGGCTGTCTCTGGAACAGGGAGGAACAGAGAGCCCCAGGTTTTCATGGTAGAGATGGGTTATGCTCATTTTAAATTTGCTAGTGATCTAATTCCCCCATGGACCTTGAACTTATTTGCTGTCTTAATTTTATCTCTTCTCTTTTCCTATTAATCCCTTGGAAGTTCCTGTGGCAAGCTCACTCCATCAATCTGAATATCCTTGATAATTAGTGATGGGCTCTTTCTCCTATCAGCAGCATCTTGTAAAACTAGGAACAAAATCTCAGGGCTTTGTTTACTGGTCAGAAGAGTCAGATTTGAGTTTAACTCTGGCCTTGAGTAGAGTCACATATGTTATGTCTTTTGTGGGGAGCTACAAAAATATATATATATATTCAGAACCAGTGACCAAAGACATCATTCCACCTAAATCTAGCTTAATGAGCCAGTAAATGTATTGGGATTACTTTGAATATGAGTGAGGGGTTATTTACAAGAGCATGAGTGTCTCAAACACAGCTGCATCACCACAAATTCCACCCCAGTATGGGTAACATCTCATGAAAGTTGTGTCTCTGGAGTTTCCCACATGAGTTGAAGACAGCTCAGCTGATTAAAGAGTCTCCTTTACCAACACATATCATTGCTTATATAACTTTGGGGAGAATTCTTGAGGATCTCATGAGTTTCAGGAACTTTCTGAGACTTGTGAGTTTTCTCTATTAAGTAAGATTTGCTTACTTATAGAATTTGGGTTTTGTTTTTTGTTTTGTTTTGTTTTAGATTTATTTATTTATTTTTTATGTGTATGGATTTTTTTTTTGTCTGAATGTATATGCATGATTCCTGGAGCTATCTTTCAGGTGATGGAAACTGAACTCAGGTCCTCTAAAAGAGTAACAAGTGTTCTTAACCACTGAGCAATCTCTCCAGGTCCTTCTAGAGTCTTATGAAATTTCATTCAAGAAGTAATGTTTCAATTTAGAAAAAAATAGCTACAAGACACAACATTGGAAACTGCCCCAGAAATCCTAAGGTTACCATGTAATTGGAGGCTTTCTGGGATAGAACAAAGATATACTAAGTGTTAGGAGTTGATTCAATCATCTAGGTAGAAAATGCCCTTCAGGAAGCTGTCTGTTCTCAGATATAATATGAAACATAATTAAAATATAAGCAGATTCATTGGTCTCTGTGCATTTTGTATCTCATACCAGTGTGTTTTCCACCACAACAGTCTCTCAGCAGAGCCTGTTTGGGTATCATTAGACAAGGGCCAACTTGCGATAATTAATATTGATTGTCTACTTAACTGGACTGAGAGATGCCTAGACATTTAACAAATATCTATGCCCTATGGCTCTTGTTTATTTTCATCCTTCAAGAGTGCTCCCTTGGCTATTGCCTAATTTTACCTCAAAATATTCTATGACAGACTCTGTCTGGCTTCCACACCAGATTCTATGCATCATCTGAATTGATTTATGGAGAGTAAAATACTGGCGTGTCATGGGAGGCCAGAGCAAGATCCTAGTAACAAGACCTGGGTCAAAAACTTAACTTCAAATCACTCATAAGACAATAGATACTAATACAATTCATGTACCTTGTTCACCACCTAGGCCTATGACTTTAGGTCAGCTACTTCTCTTGCTTTATTTTATGTTTCAGTAAAATAAGAAGTCTAGGAAGACTAGATAGAACAAAACCCTTGAGACCAAGAGAGCTTTGAAAAGTGTTCACTGAGCTGTAAAGATGCTAGCCATTACACGACACCAAGACAAGTTCTTGCAATTTCTAGCAGCAAGACTACATAGCAGTTGTGAAACTTCTGTTGAACTAGAGTAAGAATGATTGTTGGTTTTGTTGTTATTTGAAAGAAAATAAATGAAAATGTAGGGGAGGAAGACATATTGTTTATATCGAACACACACACTGACTATTCATAAGAGAGGCATTTTGAGATAGGATGGTAAATGGAGTCTGAGTTGGTTGGAGCTGCAAGCAGGATGCAGTTGTACTTGGAGGGTCATAGTTTGGAGTCAATTTTTAATATACATCCGGGCCTGTGGCACAGTTTTGTTCTTTTAGGCCTTTAGCACATTAGTTTACTAATACCCTCCACTTAACACACATGCTTTGTCCTTGTTGATCAAACGTAGGTGATTTGAGAAACTATCTCTTCTCAATTCCTACCTCACAGCTATGATATGATCCAGCTATGTTCCATCGTCTCTACTGGGAACTGCATTGGGTGAGTCAGGTTGGTTTCTCAGTAGAACTACCTGTTACAGTTTAGGAAAGTGTGTCTGGGTATCAGCTAGACGAGGGACCAACTTGTGATAATTAACCCTTGACTGTCTACTTAACTGGACTGAAAGGTGACTGGACACTTATCAAAGTACATCTTGGTGTGTCCATGAGTGACTGCAGAGAGGATTAACCGAGCGAGAAGACCTGCTTTGAATGTATGTGGCACCATCCTATAAACCAGGAGAGCAGACAGAATAGATGAGCATGGGGAGAAAGCCAGTTGACATAGGCATTCTCTGTCCTTCCCTGTCCCTCTGCTCCTCCCCCAACTCCACAGCCTCTCTCCTCTCTCTCTGCCATGATGTAAGCCACTCTGCTTCACCAACCCCTTCCTCCTACCATACACTGAAACCTGAACTGGTAAGCCACAATAAATCCTCCCACTTTTACGTTGGTCATTTCAGGTATGTGGTTATAGCAAGCAGAAAAGTAATTGTCAAACCATCACAGATGGAAGAGAACAACCAAGAAGCTTCTCCCTGAGTCCCGAGCTCCGTCTCAGGGTTTGTACTTCAGTTGGTGAGGGGTGCTGTTTCTGAGTACTCCTTTATTCCCTATGTGCTTATTGGGTGAGTGAGGGGTGCTGTTTCTGAGTACTCTTTTACTCCCCATGTGTTTCTTTATCCTCATGAACAAATGCGCTTGTTTATAACACTATGCAAGTAAGAGAAGGATGGGAAACTAAGCTCCACACCACACCCTCCACAGAGATCGTAACAGCAGGGCATTCTGTGTATAACATGTTTAACAAATATTAATTTTTCTTCATATCATGAACTCTTATCTCATTCAGCCCCATTTCTGATCCCACTCAAGCTGTGATACAGTGGGAAACTCAAACTGATTGCAATATATTCTAAAATTATCTTCTAAAGGGAGTTGGTAAAGCTTCTAAATTGACAGATTTTGATGTGCTTGTTGATAAACCTTGTTGAAATAGGAATTCGACAATACTCTTTTCTCAAACCACCCAGGCATTGCATCCAGATTATACAGAGAGAGGCAGAACAAAATGTCACCCTCAGAGTTGTCCGTCTAGATCCAGTCCTTGGATAGGGACAGTTTGTCTTTATAAATCAGCTCATAATTTGAAGGCTAGTCACTAAGAACCCAGCCATTTCCTCCCATACTTTCTCTAAACCACACTACAGAGGAACAATATTAGGAATTCCAGTATCTCCTTCTTTTAGCTTTGGTCTGGGAAATGGGTTTTCTCTGAGGCCTCGCAACTGATAAATCCTGAGCCATCACACTGGAAGCCGAGATGTTTCCTAATGGAATTCTGGGCAAAGTGTCACCATTGGCCAATATGGCGACAATGTGCAAATTAAAAAAATAATTTACCAAGACATTATAAATCCAGGGTGTCTCTTAGGTAAGTGGTTGGTTCTGGTATCTGTGTAAATGGGAGTATGGGGAAACATGATCTGGACAACTGGAATCCAGGGATCCTGGAAGAAGATGGAGCTAGGGTATAGGAGGAAGGGCCAGAAGGCCTCTCCTAAGGCCTTCCTGCTGCATGGGCCAAGCATGTCATCATTAACACATGAATCTGCTCAGTCATGGGACTCATCTGTAGGACTGTCAGCTTCTTAATGTACCCCAAGTTATTGTTAAGTCATTGGTGTAGACCAGGGCATTGAGGTTCCCAGTCCATAAGCCACTTGAGGGCAGTGTCTCACCACTGCAGCAGCTGGGCTTCTCCCCCAAGAGCTTTGATTTCCCTGCTTAGCCTGTTATTATTATCTCTTGCACTCCAGGCTATTACAATGTCTGGAACTCTCAAAGTTATGAAGCCTTCTGATGCTTGCTCTGATATCTAGTGTTCTGTTTCATCTTTGTCTGTAAACCACTAGGACTACACTACATTAGAGTAGAATTCTCCAGACCAGTCTTCCCTGGCTGTATCTGGCTCCTAGGTCCTTCAGTAGCAATGCTTGTACCCTGTGTCTTTTGCTTCCTGTCATTTACACAGTGTCTCTGCAGGCTTCTCCTGAGTGGCTATCAAAAATAAGTTTTCTGCCTCTGAACTTACTATTATAACTTCTGCCCTAAGGATTAGCCATCCCCTCAAAGCCCATCAACTGGTTTCAAGACTGGGGTGACTCAATTATTTGCTTGCCTGAAAACCAAACTCTATGATGGAACAAAGAAATCATTCTGAGCAGGTTCAAGGGGCCCTAAAGGTAGGCAGAGTCCTTCCCCACACTGCTGCACTGCGTGACCTAGCCTTCCCTCCAGATGTGCTGGGATTTACAGACTCAGAAAGCTAAAGCTAAGCCACACCTGTGACTCAGGCCCATCCACAATCTCACCCAGAATGGCTCCACTAATTTGCTAATTCCAAGTGCTTGTCAAGAGATACTTGCAACATCTTCGAGGCAAGGAAGAAATTCGTGTGTGTGTGTGTGTGTGTGTGTGTGTGTGTCTTTGCATGGTACCCTTCTCTTCCTGCAAGTACAGAAGACAGATACTGGTGAAGGCGTGTAAAATCCTCAAGTGACTCGTGTTTTAGCTGACTGTACATATTTGATGCCAACCCATGTGTACCTTAGTATCATTAGATTAGAAGGGAAAGTTCATATGTGTGTATTTGTGTATTTATTTTTGCAGTACTGGGGATTGCTCCTGGGGCCTCATGCGTGCTACGGGAGGAGAGAGCTCTGCATCTGAGCTGTATCTCTGGCTCTTTTTACGTTTTGTTTTGATTTCATTAAGTTGCCCTGTGTGACTTTGAACTTGCAACTTAGCCCTCCAAATAACTGAGATTGTGGGTGGGCCTGTGTCACAGGTGTGGCTTAGCTTTAACTTTTTGAGTCTGTAAATCGCAGCACATCTGGAGGGAAGGCTAGGTCACGCAGTGTGGCAGTGTGGGGAAGGATTGTGCCCTCTTTTAGGGAGCTTTGAACCTATTCAGAAGGACTTTCTGTTCTACCACAGAGTATGTTTTTTCAGGTAAGCAAATAAAGGATTCAGAAGCTCATCTGGAGCATTCTAGTTTCTTCCTCGTCTTTCAAATTCATCAACTGCCCCCCAACCCCCGCCGCCGCCCCTTAGCCCGAACTTCTCTCCGTGGCATTTCTTTCTAGTCTCTCCAAACCCAGTTAAAGGTTTATGTGTGTGTCCTAACACTTCCCTGTCGTGATAAAATACCCTTACATACACGAACGGGTTCGTCTTAGTATATGGCTCCAGAAGGATCGGCTCCAGCATGGTGGATAAGGGTTACCATGGCAGCAGGAGCTAGAAAGTCAGGGATCACAGTTTCATCCACACACAGGAAGCAGAGAGAGAACAATGAGTGGGTTGAGGCTATAAAACTCGGAAGCCTGCCCTCGGTGATGGTGACGTTCTTCCTCCAGCTTAGCTCCTCTAGCCACATAAGGTTCCATAACCTCCCTAGGCAATGCTGCAAACTGGGGAGCAAGTGTTGGCATATATGAACCTATGGGGGCCATTTCTCATTCAAATCATTACAACGTGGTTTTTGTTTTTGTTTTTTTTTTTTTTTAAAGATGGATGAAAGAGGGAAGGATAAAAGGAAAAGAAATGAGTGTGCCTTGGGAGTTGGACAGTACTGGGTGCTACCATCTGAGTGAGGTGTGTGTGTGACTCAATGTTCACACCATTAAAAAGTAGGCTTAGGTTAAGTTGGCCATTCTTGAAGTCAACTTTCAATGAGAATTCTCTTCAATCACCGATACCCGTCGCCCTCCCGCCCTCAGCCTCCTGGCCCTCCCTTCAACCTTATTTTTGCCTTTCTCTTGTGCCTGTTGTTTTTATTCCCAGACCTTCACACAGGCTCTTTTATTTCCATCTCCAGTGTCTTCGTGCCAGCAAATGTGATGCAAATAAAGAGAGACAGAATTTTGGTTCTGACTGAATAAGAATTGCTCCACTTGAATTTACAAAAACACAACATCCCAGTCCCTCTAAACAGATTCTATTCAAAGTTTCTTGGCTTCACATTTTTAAGAACAAGCTGTTCTTGTGGGAGGTTAATGAGAACACTTTTGGTCCACCTCCTATCCCATCAGTGACCAACATGAAAAGAACTCTGGTGAAGGGTCCTTCAAAATGAGACCCCTGTTATCAGTTCAGTAAGCCCAAGCTCAAACTTCTGAGATGCCAAATAGAGATACAAGTTGAAGATGCTCAGAAATGGGGGGTATTTACACACACACACACACACACACACACACACTACCACTACCACCACAAATCCACACATCCAACATGCACACATACACACACCACCATCACCACCACACACACAGATACACACATACACACAACACACCACCACGACACACACAGACACACACACCACCACACACACACACACCATCATCAGACAGACACACACACCACCACACACACATCATCACAGACAGACACACACACCACAAAACACACATCATCACACACCACACACAGACACACATACTACACATGCATACACACACACACTACACACAAATACACTACATACATATACATGCACATATATACACACACCACACACATATATACATAGGCACTACCACACACATACCACAAACACACAGATTTAATAAAGTTCCTGTTAAAAAGAGACCAACACTAACAACCTGGATTTTCTAAATGTTCTCTCTGTCTAACAGAAGACAAGTAACAGGGGTGGGATGGTGAAATTTGGAGAAATTAGAGAAGCCACAAAACCAGGGAGCATCTTGAATTCTTCACTATCTGTCAATGTATTCAATGTCCTGAGGTGGGTGATGCAATGTGAACAGATAGTCACATGGTTTTCCTTTTCAAATCAAGGACATGGAGCAGTCAGAAAATAAAAAACAAAAACAAAAGACAAAAAAAACAGTACTCTGGTACATATGGCCCAAGAAAGGCGAGACATCAAGAACCCTTAGCTTCTCAGCCGAATTATAGTGTCCCAGGCAGTTTAGTTGCACATGGTACATCCTGTGCATGGATTCATGCATAGGGACAGGGGAGTTAATAACAAGAGACTTATCTACCACGGGAGTCAGCTTTGGAAGATATTGGTAAGTGTCATATTTAGTGAGCCTCAGTAGAGCCAAGATTATTTAACAGATGGTCAGTGAGAACTTAGAAAGTAATAGCTCTCAAAAGGCACAGCCTGCCTGCCACAATGTTGACCACTCAGGGCTCTGAGGCAGGAGGACCTCCATTATAGATCAGCCTGGGCAACATTGCAAGAGCCTTTCTTTTAAAAACAAAAGCAAAAATAAACCAACAGAAGAGCCCGACAAACCAGCACACCTTTTTGAGAATAAATCCAGCCAACTTCAATTTTATCCCCTCCCACCGCACCCCCACTGTATTTACTTAGCAACAAATTCAGGAGAATCTGGCAATTGTGTTTCATCAGGGTTTCAGAAGGGTGTGGTAAGACTGTTTTGTTTGGTGTTTCTAGAGACAGCTTCTGACTCTGTAGCCCAGGCTGGGCTGAAACTCACAATGTAGCCCAGGTTGGTATTGAACTTACTGACAATCCTCCTGCCTCAGGCAAATGCAGGGATTACAGGCATGTGCTACCATATTTAGAGTCTTCATGATGTTGTTGAAGATGAGAAAAGGCTGTTTTGGTAGTGATGTGGTTAAGGTTACAGACACTAAATAACTGTTGAATACTTTTGACTGATGGGCTCTGTGCCCATGCAGAGGGAACCGTTACATCACATTCTAGAGCTCTGCTTCTAATCTGCCCCAACCGCCATCTTATTCCAGTGTTTTGCGTAAAGATAAATACTAAATACGTGGAAAACAAGCAGATTAGAATCAAGGAAACATAAGACTAATTTAGCCGGGTGTGCGCACCTTATCCAGCATGGAGCAAGCAGCATTCTGATCGAGCATGTACAGAATCGAACCGCTACACAGAAACCTTCTCAAAAAAAAAAAAAAAAAAAAGACTGAAATTTAACAATAAAAGCCAATTATGTTTCTTACTGCTGTTGGGGGTTGGGGGAGAATGGAACCAGTGCTTGGGAAAATGAGAAAGAAGGATCTTGAGTTTCAGACAGGCCCGAATTATATAACAAGACTGTCTCAAACAACAAAAACTACAAACCTTTTAAAACAACAAAAACAGGTAAGTAGAAATCAAATACAGGACAAAGAATCCCATGAGAAGACCTAGAGAATCAATAGGACTTTAAAATTCTACGGGAAATCATAAGGGAGGATGCAATTAAATCAAAGTTAGGATTAGCTCATTAAAGGGAAGGTGGACTTCCTTGTTGCCCAGGAAGACACAGTGATACAAAGTAGCCCAAGACTCTCTCCACTGATGCGCATTTTAGTGAATGAGTTCAATTCTTATGTTACTGGTTGCATGGAATTCTTCCTGTGTCTCTTTTAGTTAGGAAGGGGCAGACAGGGGCTTCTAGGCACAGGTGGTATTCTATTCGTGAGTGTGGATGATGGAGCCCAAGTATTTGCTTGACAGTGATGCTTTGCAGTTCCCATTAATGTACACATTAACCATCACAACCTTCCCTCCTCTCCCCAGAGGCAGCCACTGCCCACATTTGTATAGAAAACAAGTTCAAGCACCGAGTTTGTCAATCTGAAGAAATGGTTTTGTTGTATTTCTGGAAACAAAATATAGATGGAATGAAGCACACTCAAGGCCCTGAGGACACAGTGCTGAGTCACAGTACCTGGGAATCTTCAGGTGAATAGATAATGCCAAGCTGTGTTTTTCCTTTTCTTTTCCTGGGGTGAGGGAGTTGACACAGGGTCTCTCTTTGTAGCTCTGGCTGTTCTGGAACTTGTTGTACACCAGGCTGACTTTGAACTTGTAGAGATCCATTGCTTCTGTTTCCTGGGTGTCAGGATTAATGTCATGCACCAATATTCATGGTCCTCAAGTTGTTTATCAAAGTGGGTGTGCAATCTATATTCCACCCCCAAGGATATGACGTTCTTATTCTTCTATATCATTGTCAATTCTTAATATTCACATTTTTACATTAATAGACATTTTTATTTTAATTCATGGAAGGTATAGTTATGTTTATGTTGTTATATGAATACTTAAGTTTATATCATTACAAAGTCTAGGATGGGATGTGCTATGGTTCAGTTCTGAAATGTGTCCTTTAGGCGATAAGGCCTAGTTGACTGAAGTAGATCTCTAGTGCAGCTCTCTGAATGTTTTACCCAATCAGCTCCTGCCATGTTCTGTTTGCTCCCTGTCTGCCTCTACCACACATTCCCACCACCAGGACTAAGCTGCTTCATCATATCTTCCTGGCATGATGGACTGAAAGCCTCTGAAACCATGAATCAGAATAAATCTTTCTTCCCTTAAGTTGTTTTCCTCAGTACTTCAATCACAGAGACACAAGGATAACGATACAGGATGTGTTAGTGGTAGAGTTACCTGGCTTACTCAAGGCCCTGAGTGACATCCTCAGGACTGCCAAGACCAACTGAACAAAAAGTCTAGAACAGATATTTACTTTTACAAGAACATTGGTATGCTTTTACTTCCCATGGGTCCTCTGCTGTCTGAAATGATCTACACACTTCTATTGTTATCATTCAGAGTTTTAGGATACTTTCTTCATTGCTTTTGGTTTTTAATGAATAATATACACAAATAGCTATGAGAAGAAAGAATGGATGCATTATATGACAAATAAATCTAAGAATTCTTGTAGCCATTCTGAAGAAAACAGAAGTGTTGGTCAAAGAAATTGTAAGGGAGCGATGGCCCCAGAATAGGGCTTTGGAAATGGGATGTTGACCTAGCCGTGCCCTAGACTTCTTTGTCTTTTGTTTCTTCTTACTGCTGCATTTTTTTTTTTTTTTTGCTGTTTTTATTTTAGTTTTGATTTTGGAAATAAGAGCTCACTTTGAAGCCTAAGCTCACAACTTACCATACAGACCAAGCTAGCCTTGGACTCATGCTATCTCCCACTCAGTCATATGTGTGTTGCCTGGACTAGAGTTATTCATGATCCAATTTTTATTTTATTTTTTGATGAGTGTATGCTTATGTGTTTAATATTTCTCTAGATTATGTATGAGATTGGGGATATTCACCCATTATGTAGCTCACTAGGAAGTCTTCAAGTTTTTTTAAAATGATAAAACAAAATATAATATGACAAGACATAAACATGTTGGGATTGGACAAACAATTGATAGGAAAAGAGCCAAAGTGAAGGTACAAGAATCAGAGACTACTTGTTTACACACTTCCTAATCTCTTTTTGTCATGACATTTATCATGAAGGGGTATTGTATTTTGTCAAAGGTCTTTTCTGCATCTAATGAGATGATCATGTAGTTTTTCTTCTTTCAGTCTGTTTATATGGTGGATTATATTTATTGATTAATGTACTGTCTTTGGGTTTTACTGCTGTGAACAGACACAATGACCAAGGCAACTCTTTTTTTGTTGTTGTTTTTTTTTTTTTTTTTTTTTTCGAGACAGGGTTTCTCTGTGTAGCCCTGGCTGTCCTGGAACTCTGTAGACCAGGCTGGCCTCCAACTCAGAAATCTGCCTGCCTCTGTGCTGGGGTTAAAGGCTACGCCACCACCGCCCGGCAAGACAACTCTTATAAAGGACAATATTTAATTGGAGCTGGCTTACAGGTTTGGAGGTTCAATCCATTATCATCAAGGCGCGGACGTGGCAACATTCAGGCTGATGTGGGGCTGGAGGAGTCTGAAAGTTCTAAAGGTAGCTAAGTGAAGACTGGCTTCCAGGTAGCTAGGACAAGGGTCTTAAAGCCCACACACACAGTGAACATTTACTCCAAGAAGGCCACACCTCCTAATAGTGCCACTTTCTGGGCCAAGTATATAAGGACCATCACAGTACTTAAAGACAAATTCACTGCTTGCCTGCATTTTTTAAGTTGTCATAGCAAAATTACCAAACTCCTAAATAGGGAGTTATATTAGTTATGGTTCTCTAGAGGAACAGAGCCATCCTTGTATTTCTGGGGGAAAGCCTACCTGATCGTGATGAATGATCTTTTTGATGCATTCTTGGATTCACAATAAGTATTTTATTGAGTATTTCCCATTTATGTTCATAAATGGAATGGTCTGTAATTCTTTCTTTACGAGTCTTTATGTGGTTTGGATATCAGGGTAACTGTGACGACCTTGTAAAATGAATTGTGCAATGTTCCTTCAGTTTCTATTTTGTAGAATAGTTTGAGGAGTATTGATGTTAACTCTTGGAAAGTCTGGTAGAGTTCTGCACTGAAACTGTCTGACTGTGGGCTTTTTTGGAGGGAGGGATTTTTAATTACTATTTCTATTTCACTGAGGATTATAGGTGTGTTTAAATTCCTTATGTGATCTTGATTTGAATGCTATATATTGGGAAAATTGTACATTCTTTTATATTTTCCAGTTTGGTAGAGTGCACGTTTGTAAAGTATGTCCTTATGATTCTCTGGATTTCCATAGTGTCTGATATTATGTCACCATTTTCATTTTTAACTTTGTTAATTTGGATATTCTCTCGCTGCCTTTTAGTTAATTTGCATAAGGAGTTGTCAGTCTTACTGATTTTCTCAAAGAGCTAGCTCTTTGTTTCATTAAATCTTCATATTATTTTGTTTCTATTTTATTGATTTTAGCTCTGAGAGTATTTCTTGCCATCTACTCCTTTGGGGGATGATTTCTTCTTTGCTTTTTACTGCTTTCAGGTGTGCTGTTAAATTATTAGTATGAGATCTCTCCAGTTATTTTCTGTAGGCATTTAGTGCCATGAACTTCCGTCTTAAAACCTCTTCACTGTATCCCATAAATTTGGGTATGTTCAGTTTCATTCAATTCTAGAAGGTTTAATTTCTTTCTTGACCCAGTTTTTCATTCAGTGGAAAGTCACTCGCATCCATAACTTTGTAAACTTTCTGTTGTTTCTTTTACTGTTGATATGCTGATCTAATCCATGGTGGTCAGATAGGATGCAGGACATTGAGTTTTCTTGTGTCTGTTGAGACTTGCTTTGTGACCAAGTATGTGGTCAATTTTGGAGAAAATTGTATGAAGTGTGGAGGAGGTACATTCTTTTGTGTTTGGGTGAAACGTTCAATAAACATCTGTTAGGTTCTTTTGCTTTATGACATTATTAGCTCCAGCATTTCTCTGCTTAGTTTTTATCTGGATGATCTGTCTATTGACAAGAGTGGAGTATTGAAGATTTTCACTAACAGTGTGCAAGAATCAATATGTGATTTAAACTGTAGTAATGTTCCTTTTATAAACTTGGGTTTCCTTGTGTTTGGTACATAGATGTTAAGAATTGCAATGTCCTCTTGGTAAATTTTTTTCCTTTGATGCATATATAGCGTCCTTCTTTGGTTCTTCTTATTAGTTTTGGTTTGTAGTATCTTTTTTCAGAGATTAAAATGACTATGGCAGCTTGCTTCTTAGGTCCATTTGCTTGGAATATCTTCTCCATCCTTAGTAGTCATTCTATTAGTCTGTGTCTTTTTATTGGGGAGTTGAGATCATTGATGTTGAGAGGTATCACAGTGGTTGTTGATTTCTGTTATTTTGTTGTAGTAGTGGTAGTGGTGGTAGGATGTGTGTGTGTGTTTCCTCTCTTTTGGTTTGCTGATTTGAGATCATTCACTCCCTAATTTTCTTAGGTGTGGTTAACCTTTTAGATTGACTCTAGAACCATCTGTAGGGCTAAATTTGTAGATGGGTATTGATTAAATTTTATTTTTATCATCAAATGTTTTATTTACTTTCTGAATGTATGGTGATTGAAAGTTTTGCTGGGTATAGTAGTCTGGGCTGGCATCTGTAGTCTCTTGGAGTCTGCAGCACATCTGTCCAGGCCCTTTTTGTCCAGCCTTTAGAGATTCCATTGAGAAGTCGGGTGCATTCTAATAGATCTGCCTTTATATGTTAATTGCTCTTTTTCCCAGAAGACAGAACTTTTGGCTACCTGCTTCCATAGCCAAAGTGGCCTCTAGTTTCCCAGGAGATGCTTGTTGGTGTTGGGGGATAGGATAAAGCCATGAGTAGGGGAGGGAGTCAGGAGGGGAAAATCTGTATGATCCACTGAGGTGGGGGCAGGGACAAAGGAGGCTCAGCCAGTTAATCCTAGTTATTTTTTATGTAAGTATTTTATAGTTGGGCAAGGTGGCACACACCTTTAATCCCAGCACTTAAGAGGCAGAGGCAGACAGATAGGTCTCTGTGGGCTCAAGGCCAGCAAGGGTTACAGAGTGGGATCCTGTATAAAAAAAAACCCATATTATATTAGTAATACTTGCAGTATGTTTTATTATTTGTAAATCATTGCATTATCTGTTTATGTACTTCTTTTAGGTATGTTGAAAAAAATTACACTGATCTATTTAATATGTGTGTGTGTGTATGAGTATGTGTGTGGGGTGTGTGTGAATTGCAACTTGCATTTGACGATCAGAGGACAACTTTCAGAAGTTGATTTTCTCCAGGATTCCAGGAATTGAAGTCAGGTTGCCAGGTTGGTTGCTAGAGACTTTCCTCTCTGAGCCATCTCACCAGCCCCCTTCTGGGTTCTTGATGGACAATTTCCTTTGTTAGTTTTTTCCTCCCACTGAGGATCTGTGGGTGGTAAATTTTATAAGTACGGATATGTCTTTATTACATTAAAATAGAATTTAATAAGGTATCATTTCATGTAATCAGAGGGAACATGAATTAATCAATTAGAGTTAAAATTAGATGCCTACTTTATTTTTTACAGGAGAAGCATTTTCAGATGTATCTATGATTTAACAATGAAACAGTGAGATGGGTATACTGAGATGTGAAATGTGGACTAGGGAATTTGTCCTTTAATATGACATACAACTCCAAACTTAGTAAGAAAGAAAATATCATGAAGGGAAAGTCATATATCAGAAGAAATCATTGTTACACATAGAAAAAGCAGAAATTAATTTCCATAATAGAAAACAGGATTAGAAATCAGTCAGTAAAACAAATAAGCCTAAAGAAAAGTAGTTGATGATAGAAATATAAAAGTTATGTATAATATAAATTATGCATTAATTGTTATGTATACTATAAAAAGGTATACACAGAAAGGGACTAGCTGTGGGTTAGATGGAACAAGGCCTAATGACAAAATACAATGAGTACTCCTTATGTGGACCTGACTAGACGACACCGAATGTGAAAGACACTTTCGAACAACCAGGAAGACTTTAAGATGGAATAATAGAGGACTCTGAGAAACTGTTGCAAATTTCCTTGAATGTGACATAGCTTAATGGTTGTCTTGTTAAGGTTCTCAACTTTTAGAAACACATGTGTTGGGGTAAATCTCCAACCCAAATAGGTTGATCATAGAAAACACAACTCAATAATTATGAACACAAACTGCGCACCTAGATTAGGCAGATTTACCACTACCCTATTTTATTCCCCATCTATGAGATCCCTTGTAACTTTCAGTTTTTCAAGGCCACATCTTTCTCCTCCATCCTCCTTCTACCTCTCTCTCCCTGGTTGTCCTCCCACCCCTTCCTCTTTTTCTCCCCTCCCCTTCCTCCTTTTCTCCCCTTTCCTTCCTCTCTTCTTCTCTCAGCTCCAACTCCTCTTCTACTGCACTGTGAATACAACGTAGCAGAATAAATATCCTGCTACACACATGCTGAGGTATTTATGCAATGGCCTGAAAGCCATGCCTTTAGTTCATTATAAATGTGCAAAATGCATGGAAAAAAGAATTGCAGAAAGCTGATATTTTTATACAGGGGATGGAGCTGAGGGAGCTTTGCTTCAGTGAGCATTAGAAGTTTTCTATAATAAAAGTTGATGGCTGTTGGGAGGTGGAGGCAGAGGGATCAGGAGTTCAAGGCCAGTCTAAGCACATAGTAAGCTTAAGGCCATCCGAGGTCTATATGAGACTCTACCCACCAAAAACTAAAGCCAAAACCAAACCAAGGTTGAGGGGAAAAAAATCACAACACATTTTTGTCTAAGAACACCCAGATGCATTAGCTACAGGCATGATGGTCACAGGCACAGGAAAGGATTTGATTGACAAGACTTTTACTTTTTCTGATGAAGCCAGTCAAAGATGTTGAAGGTGGCAAGGGTCACACGATTTACGTGCACAGAACAAACAGGCTGGGTTGAGTAAGTGTCCTCTCAAATTACAGATGAACTCAGCATCTCAAATACTGTATATAAATAAGTTCTTGGACCGTGAATAAGACATTGTTTAAATTTCTCAAGCTAGATGTTTAAGTCTTCTGGCATTTTCTGCTTCAATCGTTTCCTCTCTTTCTCTTGCTAATATCCAGACACTTGCAGAATTCAGGTATAAAGGAAGTAAATTAGTGTGAGTTTTCAGATTACGAAAAAGAGATAAGAAGTGAAGCCCACTGTTGGATATGGAGATATGCTCTTTAGTTTTTCATCCCTTTCGACCTATCTGTCACACACAGCCTCTCATTGTTAACTAAGTGAACTCGTCACTAATCCCTGTGATATTAACTTGGTTAGATCTGGATCAACTAAACAGATCTCTGGGCAGCCTGTGAGATAGTTCCAAGATGAACTTGGGTGGGACGAAGATCCCCGAGGTGGGCAGCACTCTTCCTTCATGTGGCCTAGATACAAAGAAGTCCAAGAGAAAGGAGAAGGACTGGTTGCCTGTCTTTGCTGCTTTCTGTTGACTAAGCCATCTTGTCACTGCTGTCCTTCATTGCCATCAGAACCCCGATGTGTTGCTCCTCCCACATGAACTCTCTGGGAATATTCTAGACCTTCAGTGCCAGATTGGTGCTACTGAGGTACCCAGCCTTATAGGCTGAGCAGTTGGCAGCCTCTCTAGTGTGTAGTCAACCATGGTTGGACTGTCCACCAATCTAATAAATACTCTTTGAAGTAAACTCTTTCTATAGGTTCTGCTCTAGACAGCTCTGACTAACAGAATCTCAGTTACTATACAAGGGTTCGTTACATCTGGAGGCCCATTTCCCTCCACCATTGACTCCTTCCTCCTCAATGCAGGTCCTATAACAAGTGACACTGGATGTCATGGTGAGATGCTGTGGTCTATGAACCCCAAGTGCAGTGTCTGGAAGTGTTCTCTATAATCTACATACCCAATGGTCATGGGTAACTTGACCACAGTAGGGATGCAAGAATAATCCTAATCTTCCAATTGCCTACCTCTAGCACCTTCCAGAATGACTTGACATTTTGAAAATATAATAATACAGTCATCTCTCTATATCCATGGGTTTTGCTTCTGTGAATTTTGTCCATATTGGATAAAAGGTATGTAAAAATCAAATTGCCTCTGCACTAAACAGGCTGCAGACTTTTTCTTGCTCTTATTCTTTAGCCAATATAACATTATAGCTATTTACATAATATTGGCATTGCCTTGGCTACTGTAAGCAATTTAGAAATGATTTTAAATATACAGGAGGATAACCATAGGTTACAGGCAACTCTGAGGCCATTTTATACAGGGACTTGTGCACTGGTGGGATTTTGGTACATGCAGAGGTGGAGAGGTGTTCTGGAAGCAATTCCCCCACTGATTCAGAAGGAGGATTGTATAGTAAGAAATAAGGGAATGCTTTACATAATCACAGTAGCCTTCAAGAAGTACATATATTATGAAAGTCAGAAGTAGCAGAACCTTCTGTGCTAATATGGTAATGATCTCTGCTTTGACACTTGGCACCACGGTGGTTTTATGTACAACCTGGTGCTGGATTAAGGCATAGGGATGGAAGAGAGTTGTCTAGTTAGGGTTTTTATTGCTGTCATCAAACACAATGACTGAAAGCAACTTCCCCAAGGAACTTGGGGAAAGGGTGTATTGGGCTTATAGTTCCACATCCTAGTGTATCATCAAAGGAAGTCAAGGCAGGAACCCCCCACAGGTCAGGGACCTGGAGGCAGGAGCTGAAGCAGAGGCCATGGAGGAATGCTGCTTACTGATTTGGTCCCCATGGCTTGCTCAGCCTGCTTTCTTATAGAACCCAGGACCACCAACTCAGGGTAGCCCCACCTACAATGGGCTGGGCCATCCTACATTGATCAGTAATTAAGAAAATGCCTACAGGCTTGCCTACAACCTGATCTTTTTTTTTTTTTTTTTTTTTTTTTTTTTTTGGTTTTTCGAGACAGGGTTCTCTGTGTAGCCCGGGTGTCTGGAACTCACTCTGTAGACCAGGCTGCTCGAACCAGAAATTGCCTGCCTCGCCTCCCAAGTGCTGGGATTAAAGCTGCGCCACACGCCGGCTGCCTACAACCTGATCTTATGGAGGCATGTTCTTAATTGAGGTTCCCTCCTCTCAGATGACTTTAGCTTGTGTGAAGTTGACATAAAACTATCCAGCACTAGAGACAAAGGGCAGCTCTTTATATAAAACATACTGAATTTGAGATTTCTTGGGACAATTTGATATAAGGAGGGTAGAAGTAAGAGAATGGAGGGAGCCAGCAACTTTTCACAAGCCTGGGCACCATGGATGTGGGGAGTCTGGCCAGAGAAGTATCCAGTGGAGTAGATGACCATTGGAAAAGGGAAGGTGGTATGCAATTTAATAATTGTGTTTCTACCAATGCTCCTGAGATGGAGACAGAGGATCAAGGTCATCCTCAGGTGAGTTCAAAGCCAGCCTGGGCTATGTAAAACCATGTGTCAAAAGGAGGGAAGACAGTCTGAATATAAACACTTTGGTTTTCTATAAGCATTATCATAACAACAAAGGCCTTTATGATCCAATAGAGCTTACTTTTGTTGCTTTCTTGGTAGGAGGAAGGTGAAGGAAATCAACCAGGTTCAATTCCCTACTGTGATGGGTAGATCTGGTAAGGTGTAATGTGAAGTTTATGAATTCAAGTCATTTATCAGAAGACAGAAATTAGAGCTCTGGTTACCATGACAATACAAGTTTTGGAGAATGTGTCAAAATTTGAGAAAAGACTTTAAACACTCTGTAGTCTGTGAAATGGGTGCTTGAGTCAATCTCTTAGGAGGTAGGGTTCCCTCAGATGAACATGAAGTGAAGGAGCTGCCATTGATGCTTGCCTTTGCATCACCTGACATTTAAGGAGGCCATGCCCAGTTTCTTTCCCTCCTCCTTCCTTCTTTCCCTCCCTGCCCCCCTCCCTCCTTTTCAATGGATTGTGATTTTTTTTTTTTCCTTCAGAGCTGAGGACCGAACCCAGGGCCTTGTGCTTGCTAGGCAATCGCTCTATCACTGAACTAAATCCCCAACCCAAAATGTGTAGTCCAGGCTGGCCTCAAACTAGTGATCCTCCTGCCTCTGCCTCCTTCAGCAAATCCTACCGGCATGCACCACCACAACGGGCTACAGTTGTTTTTTTACTGTATTTCCAAAACTAGTGTTGAACTCCTGGATTTAAGCAGTTCTCACACTCAGTGTCCATTCAGTGGGGACTACAGTTTGTGCCTCCACACCCAACTGAGATGCCTGGCCTCTGAGGTTGACCAGAAAGCCAAGTTCCTTTCATCAGCCCTTTGATCTCTTCCCTTTGAAGCCAGATAATTATAATCATTTCAGCAGTTATCTTCATATGAAAGCGGTTCACGACTTCTCTGATTCATTTCTGCTATTGTTAGGTGCTTAGTGAGAGAGGCACCACTGGGGCCAGATTCTGACAGTAACACACTTCAGGGTCTTTTCTTGTTTTAATGGCTAAACTATTTTGGAGAAAAATGAGTCTTCCAGAGCTTTTCCTGTCCACCATCTTTGTGCTGTAAGCTGAGCATGCCCCCAAATGTTCCATTTTAGTCTTTCAAACATGTGCTCCTTAAGCTAAGCATGCCCCAAAGCATTGCCACCTCTCCTTCCTTCCTTCTTTCTTCCCTCTCTCCCTCCCTTCCTTCCTTCTTCTTCTCTCTCTCTTTTTTAACAGTCTCACATAACCTAGGCTGACCTTGAACTTGCTATGTATGTGAGGATAACAACAAAGGCCTTTATGATCCAACAGAGCTTACTTTTATTGCTTTCTTGGTAGGAGACTAGCTTTGAACTTACCTGAGGATGACCTTGATCTACTGTCTCCATCTCAGGAGTGTTGGTAGAAAAGCCATTGGACTCATTCTTGCATCTTTTGAATGCTGGGATTACAGGCATGTGTCATCATGCTTTTTGATGTGATGCTAGGGATTGAACCCCAAGGCTTCATGCATGCTACTATATCAACTGAGCTACATCTACAGCCCCCATCTTCCCTTCTTTAGAAAACAATTAATGATGTATTAGGGGGGGGGTTGTAGTTGCTCATGGTATCACACCTGTATAGAGGCCTGAGGATTCAGGTCTTGAAGCTTACATAGCAAGCTCCTTTACTTGCTGAGTCATCTTGCAGACAGCCTCATCTTTCCTTCTTGAACCATGATCTTAAACTGAACTCAGAAATGTACCCCTTAACTGAGTATGCTCAGGACTGTGCCTGCCTCTGAGATGTTTTCCCATGGCATATGCATATGTATTTAGTCTTCCTAAATACAATCCTGATGCTTCTTTTGATACAAGAACACATAGCTCTCATCTCAAAGGGAATAGTTGATTCTGGAGCCAAACTTGAATGATCATAGCCTGGGAAACACAGAGCTATGTTACCCCAAGTTTCATGTACCCCTATGCTAGTGGCTTCAAAGAGTTGTGTACTATCAGAACAAAGAAAGTCATCAGTCAAGGCAATTTATAAGTACATTAGTAGGTGCTTCACAGATATGGTTACAGCAAGACAGGAAAAGCTATCTATAGGCCTCAGATGCTATCTTATACATCCTTAGGATTTTTGGTTGGTGGAAGCTAAGGGTCTGCTAAGTTACTCGATTCCAGAAGGTTTGGGATGTTTGTTTGTTTGTTTGTTGTTTGATTTTTGGTTGTTTTGTTTTTTTCTGTTTGTTTGGGTTTTTATTTTTTGTTGTTTGTTTTGTTTTTGAGACAGGTTTTTTTTTTTTTTTTTTTTTTTGTATAACCTGAGCTGTTCTGGAGCTAACTAGACCAGGTTGGCCTCACATTTAGAGATCCACCTGCCTCTGCTTCCCTAGTTCTGGGATTAAAGGCTTGCACCACCACTGCCCAGCTCTAAGATGTTAGTTCTGACACAGAGGTGAGCAAGGGATGCGTATTCAGGGCAGTAAAACTAACCTGATCTAAGATAATTCGGCTCTGGACCTGAGACAGGCTCAACTTCTTTCCCAGGATTCCCATTCACCATTTGCTGGATGAGGGCATCACCCTGTAAGGAATTCTTTACATCCACTTAAATATTTAAATATTTTCCCACTCTTATTTTCCACTCTTATTTTTGAGTAGTGCTTGGTCTGTGCTTTGTAATCATGAAGGTGAGAACCCATTGCATTCAGTTACACTATTATGGCACTGTTTAAAACAAACATTATCTAAGTTTGGTGTTTCTCATCCTTACTGTAGCTCACATCAAGAAAGTTGGGTGCAGTGGACTTGTGCCAGCTCAGACAATGTTGGAGAGCTCCAGACCAGGCACCTCACATTCTTGGTTCTGCCTCTCAACTCATGGACTTACCTTAAGCTCTTGATTTCCTTGTCTGTTCTGCTGAAGTCACAAAAGAGAAGGTTAAAGGGGTAACTTACATTGACAATCTTATTCTGATAACAACACTGCATAAATTAGAGGTACAGTGGGTGACTGGGGGTGTATCCCTGCTGGTAAGGCCTTATATGAAGCCTTGTATGAACAGAGCTCTGGGATTGATTCCAGTGTGGTGGCACATGTTTCAATTCCAGCACTCAGGAGATGGGAGCAAGAGGATCAGAAATTCAAGGTCATGCTGAGGTAGAAAGTGAGTTGAAGGCAGTGGGAGAGGCAACGATGATAGTCTGCCTCAACCTAAAACAAATAAAGAGTTAACACTCTGTCCTGTATATGATGACAGAAACCTATACTCTCAGGAAGCTACGGCATGATCACAAATTTGAGGCCAGACATAACAAGATCATGTCTCAAAACCAAACAAAACAACAACAACAAAAACAATCAACAGCTGAGCTATTGATGCTTAGATAAGGAGGATAAAGGAGTATGTGTGTGATTTAGGGGTGTGTGTGTGTGTGAGTGTTTCTGAGAAACAAGTTACTGGCCCTTGAATGGACTGTCTCAGTGGGTGATCTGGCAACAGTCTAAACAAACACAGAACTGCAAACCTCTTTAAACCTTGTTAGCTAGTTTTCTTTCAAGTACTCAAGCTGGCCGAGACCCAGCTAACATCCAATTTCTCTCCTATGGACAAACTCTGCCCAGAACTTCAGCCAAAATTACATCAGCCATTACATCCCTGGGGCTCTTGATGGGCTCCAAAAATACGTCTGAAAGCCAAGAATGAGATCCTTGGAGAGGGTCAACCTCAGGGAAATAGCCCCAGGACTATGAGGCTTCAGCCAAGTAGGAAAAGTACCTTACCCAGGGTTGTCTCCATTTTCCCCCTTTGGTCCACACCCTTTGCTTGCCCTGGCTGCTGTCATCATCCTTGATGAATTCTCTTTGTTGCAGGGAAGAAGCTCGAAGGACCTACAAGTCTCCAAGATGGAAATATGGATCAGTCTTAAGTAACTGAGGACACATATAGCTTTATGTAGTCAGGGAGCAAGTCACTACCCGGACACAGTAAGATGTAAATTTCAGAACAAGCTCCATTCCCACAAAAGAGCCACTTATCTCTTAACTGGTGAGCTGTCTCACCAGTCCCCACGCAGTTTTGTTTGCTTTTGTTTCCACTTTAGTTTTTTAGTGTCACATAGCATGGGCTACCTCAATTTTATATGTATCTGAGGATGACCTTGAACTCCTGATCATCCTACAACCATCTCCTAAATGCTGGGATTACAGACACAGACCACCATGCTGGATTCTTTTTATATATATTATCTGTCTGTCTGTCTGTCTGTCTGTCCGTCCATCTATTTGTCTGTCTATCTATCTATGGCAGGATCTCACTAGATAAAACCTAGAATAGCCTAGAATTTTCTATGTAGACCAGACTGGTCTCCAACTCACAGAAATCCATCCACCTGGCTCTGCTTCCCTAGTGCTAGAACTGAAGGTGTGTGTGTGGACACACCTGGTTTCCCAGGCACTCTTAATGTTACAGGGAGCCTCCATGTCTGAAGGCCTTCCAAGGCTCTTGCCTTGACCTTGGTATTCCTAAACACCCCATGGCTCTTTACAGGACAGCTCCAGCTCCACGCTCATTCCAGGAGAGAGAAGGCTCCATCTTGACCCCAGTCATTTCTCTCTTAGCATCATTCCTTCCTGGGGCTTACCTTGTTCCTCCTCTTCATTCTTAAATAGACTGACTGTGACCTACTTATAGATTTCTTTATTTTTATTGTATAAAGGCCCAGTTATTAATTACAGATCTGAACTCTTCTACAAAGCAAGTCAGTTGGAGAGCAATAGATTATATTGGGTTACTCTAAAAATATACAGTTGAGAAAAGTGAACAGTTGGGAGTAATTATAGGACTTTTTTTTTTTTAAGGGTAACTTTTTCTTTTTATAAAATAATAAATGCTCATTATAGAACTTGGCAAAAAATATGAATAGCCTTAAAATCCTTTTTGTCTGGCATGTGTGATTGTACATTTGTCTATGGTGGCCAGATGCAGAAAAATATCACCTTGCCCTAGAACTCCTTCCTTCACATGATACCTGCAGAAGGAAAATACACAAAGGAACAAAGGAAAGGAGACCCAGCTCCTCACCATGAGGATGGCCTTAACCATAAGCCAAAGCAGACCTCAGTACTGTTGCTAGATCTAATGGAGTGCCTATATTAAAAAATAATTGGCTGACAACTTTAAACTAAGGCTGGCTAATGAGGCCTTTCATACATGGCCCCAAAGGAATGCTAGCTGTTCCACTGGAACCAACAAGAAGAGATCTCAGAATAAGGTCTGTTTTGGGCATCGTTCTAGACCTGATGGGCAAGAGTCCTGGAGAAGAGAGGTACGTAAGTTAGCTTAGCAATACCCTCCCAAGACAGACACTTGTGATCCAGAATGTGCCTAGTAAAGATCTCCTTGGTCATCTTGGACAGTAGGGAGAGGGTGGTGGTAGAGGTGGTAATGGTGTTGTTTGTGGTGGTGGTGGTGGTAGTGGTGGTGATGATGGTGGTGATGGTGGTAGTGGTGGTAGTTGTTGTTACGGTGATGGTGGTGGTGGTTGTTGTGGTGATGGTGGTAGTGATGGTTGTGGTGATGGTGGTTGTGGTGGTGGTGGTTGTGGTGGTGGTGGTTGTTGTTGTGGTGGTGATGGTGATGGTAGTGGTGATTGTTGTTGTGGTGCTGGTGATGGTGCTGGTGGTGGTGCTGGTGGTGGTCAAACAAAAAGAGTCTTCACTTCTGTCCCTGAAGCTGCATTTTTAGAAATTCTTTTCTAAGGTAACACCATCAAGTTCTCATGAAAAGCTTTGCCAGTAGGAATGATCAATGTATCATTGTTCACATCTGTGTTGGTTTCTTTTTCATTCCTGTGATAAAAATATCCCACCAAAGCAACTTATGGAAGAAAAGGTTTGCTTGGGCTTCTTATTCCAGAGGATTAAGAGTCCATCATGGGGCTGGAGAGTGGTTAAGAGCATTGACTGCTCTTCCAGAGGTCCTGAGTTCAATTCCCAGCAACTACATGGTGGTTCACAACCATCTGTAATGGGATCCGATGCCCTCTTCTGATGTGTCTGAAGACAGCTACAGTGTACTCATATAAATAAAAATAAATAAATCTTTACAAAAAAAAAAAAAAAGAGTCCATCTTGGTGGGAAGGAATAGCAGAAGGCAGGAGTGGTGGCAAGATTGGAAACTGAGGATCCTATCGCCAACCACAAACACGAAGCAGAGAGAATGTACAAGTGGTGCAACCTATTGTACCAGCTAGTTTTATGTCAACTCGACAGAAGCTAGAGTCACTGGAGAGGAGGGAGCTTCAATTGAGAAAATGTCTCAAAAAGATCAGGCTATAGTCAAGCCTGTAGTGCATTTTCTTAGTTAGTGTTTGATGTGGGAGGGCCTGGCCCATTGTGAGTGGTACTATCATTGGTCTGGTGGTCCCGGGTTCTATAAGAAAGCAGGCTGAGTAAGCCATGGGGAACATGCCAGTAAGCAGCACCTTCCATGGCGTCTGCATCAGGTCGTGCCTCCAGGTTCCTTTTATGTTTGAGTTCCTGTCTGGACTTTGGTGATAAAACAGTGATGTGGAAGTGTAAGCTGAATAAACTCTTTCCTCCCCAACATGCTTTTGGTCATGGTGTTTCATCACAGCAATAGTAACCCTGACTAAGACAGCTATAGACTATCAAAGCCTACCCCCAAACTCCCTCCAACAAAGCTGTACTTCCTCATAATCACCTCAATCAGTAGTACCAACTGGGTACCCAGTGTTCAAATCCCAGAGTCTATAGGGGTCAATTCTCACTCAAACACCCCAGTGTCTAAACACAAAGCAGTGTGCCATGAACTATGGTAAGTAAATTGAGAGATTTGTGCAAGCAGATCCTACATATCTGCGTATAATGGTAGGGTCCATTTATCAAAGCCACATTTTTGTTACCAAGACCACTCTCAAGGAGTTCAGCTCATGGCTCAGTAAAACTTATTCCTGTAAATTACCATAGTTAACCCATTTTCCCCACAAGTTAAACAACAAGGGGGAGAAATGGCTGAATCAAGGAGTAGAAGAAAAGACAAGAATAACACAGAGCCCTGGGGATAATTTGGTCTGGTACCCTCATTGCACAGATGATAAAACTGGGTCCTAATGACAGGAAGTGACTCACTTCTGATTAGGTCAGAACCAGAACCCTTCTTCTTTTATACCCCAATCCAATACTGCCTCTGCTGTCCTTCCCAGTGAGTGCATTCTGGGAGAGATTGGATCAAGTCTTCTCGTTGATACAGTCTCTGATTAAAATTCACATTCAAATAAAAATGCATAGTTTAACACATGTATGTCAACACTAAGTAAAATTTAAGTGTCAGATAAGCAATAGTATTTTCACATGAGTATGATCCTTGTGAACTTACATTTACTATTTTTATGATCAGTGGTAGTAGTAATGCTTTTGAGACAAGGGCTTATGATATAGCTCTCTGAAATTTGCCATGAAGACCAGGATGATCTTGAAATCACAGAGGTCCACATGCCTCTGTCTCCCAAGTGCTGAAATCCAAGGTGTGCACCACCATGCCCAGCTTATTTTTAGAGAACACACACACACACTAAATTTATTTGCTCACTTGAAACTTATTCTGAACGTTGAAGTTCAAGTATATGTTTTTGAGAAGCAGTGTATATTTTTACTTGCTAAACTTGGCAACCTTATATTCAAAAAAAAAACTCAAAGCAGAAAAACCTCATTGTCCTCTGAATACAAAACTCTTAACAATTTCATTCCAATATCCCAGTTTATTAAGATGAGAACACTCCCAATCAAGAGAGCTGTAACTTCCCTAAGGTTATTTAGCTAAGGCTAACAGCTGGATGACTTCCAGGGTTTGCCCTTTGAGCACATCATTGCAGCTATGCTTTCCTGTAAGAAAATCCAACTTACCAAGCACATTTCAATGGTAGAGCACTTGTCTAGCACGTACGAGTTTGATCCTCAGCACTGAAAAAAAAAAAAAAAATCCAACTTCTGAGAAGTTTTCTATCCAGTCACTGTTGCTATCGCCTCCCTCTCAGGGCACAGCTTTACAAAATGGGCTTTCCTCCTTGTCAAAACAAAATCAGGCAGCAGAGGACTGTTGGAATATCTTTGGTTCGGACTCATAGAGCATCAGATCATCCAGAGAGCTTTTTAAAACTGGGATCAATGGGTACCACCTAGGTTGCTGATGCAGGGGTCTAGATACGACTTCCAAGATGCATTCCTAACAAGCTTCTGGATGTTGCTCCAGAAACAATCTTGAGAAGCACTGATTTGGTTGATGCTCCCATATCTAGCCCCCGAGTCCCCCGACTAACCTAAGAAAACAAAGAGCCTTGTGCATGATATTTCAGCCAAAGGAAACCACATTCTCTATGTCATCAAACACATTATTATTATTATTATTACTACTACTACAACTATGACTACTACTACTAGGTGTGTATCTTAGGTATGTATGTTCATGTTCATATGTGCATGTGTGCCTGTGGGTGTACATGTGTTTCTTTCTCATTTATTCTATATCTGACTGCTTGAGATAGGGTTTCTTGCTGAAGCAAATACCAACTTGACTAAACTGGCCAGCCAGAAAGCTCTGGTGATCCACGTATCTCCAGGCCTGTGATTACAGGCATATATTTCATAGCACCCAGTTTTTTATGTGGTTGTGTTGGGGACCCAGACTCAGGTTCTCCAAAGCACTTTACTGACAGAGTGCCATCTCCCTCGCCCTAGAAGTTTTCCAAACAGTTTGCTTCAATGAGACCAGGGGGATTAGACCATAGCAATGAATGGAACAATAACGAGGCATATTTAGCTAGAAGGGAAAGCATAAACAGGAACAGGAAACACATGAGCAATTTTGTGAGCAATCTGAAACTACGCTGCAGTCAGAATGTTCCGTGGCTATTTCATACCTCGTATTTTCCCCTCCAGTTCAACAGAGCTGTCCAATTTATGTGGCTAATTGCAGCTGAATGAGACATTTGTTGAGATTATTCAGGCCAGTACTTGAAGTTTTGAAGGCTTTGTTCAATCACATTGGTAGGAACTCGGCACTCTATTTCAACCATGGAACTGGGGGCTGCTGGGTGTAGCCTCCTCCCATTGTGCCTCCTCTCTGTGAACTGCCTGCGTCCCTGCCCCCTGAAAAGCACTGTCGTTGTTACACCTCTCTTGGCTCCTGTAGGAAACCAAAGTCTTTACGTCTATACCTCTTATTTCTTTCCCCTTCCACTGGCCCTTGCCCAGCTCTGAGCTCCAAGGCCAACAAGCATTTCTGATGAGGCCATATCACGCTTTGCATGCAGCAATGGATATATATCATGACTATTCATCTTATACCTAATAACAAAACTCAATTTTAAAATCACCGGGAACATTTTTTTTTTAAATCAAATTATATCTTCTACATTGAGACCACTAAGAGTCCCAGAGAGAGAGCAGTCTTTTCTGAGAAGTTCAGGTGGTCATGGCGTAATTTCACGAGCAAAACATAATCAGAAAATATACACAGGAGTGAATAAAGAGCAAGGGGTCGGGTGGGCGGAGAAACCTTCCATCACCCAGCAGCTGAGGCAAGAGTCAGCCCTGCTCAATTCTTATGTCTCCCAGGAGCTCATTTCTAGCTTGCCTGAAGGCAGAGTTCTATATAGCTAGAGCCTCATACAAAGGGAAATGTTTCCATAAATGCAGCTAGCAGCCTAGCAGCCCTTCCACGTACCAGAATGTTCACCTTATCTCACACACTACAACCACAGAAAAAGCAGATTTCACCTTTCAGCTAGAAATTTGGGAGATGGAAATTACCATTAACCCCTTCAAGAATCTAGTGTGGTCAGCAGTTGAGTGTAGGGCTCTGGTTTCCTCTCAGCCTCTCACTGGCCCGTGGTCTCTTGGAGGGGAAGGAAAGGTCAGGAGAGGCCAGGAATGAAGAACGATGATAGATTACAAATAAATGAAGCCATTGATGTGCAGTCAAGGGGAGGCTGGATTGGTCCCAGGCTCTCTTGCTGATGCGTCTAGAGCTTTCATGGGGATGGGTAGACACTTCTCTTCGGAACAAATTGCCCATTATTTGAAAGACCACAGTTGACCAAATTGATCTGAAAGAATAACCTGTCCTAGAATAGAGAGAGGCTAAGGAACTCATCAAACAGGTCCCAAAGGTACTTCCCAGGAACGTTCCCTGTTATTTGGACTTAGCTGTCTGAGACCAGCCATCAAAGAGTTCATAGCAGTGACTTATAAGTTCATTTCTAACTTGGGGGACCTGTGGAGATTTCTGTTGCCAAACTTTCCCATTCACTCATTTATTGTTTTTACAAGCATTTTGCAGCAGAAGAGGGTGTCAGAGTCCCTGGAACTGGAATTACAGACAGCTGTAAGACACCTGTGGGTGCTAGGAACTGAACCTGGGTCCTCTGTAAGAGCGACAGGTGCCCTTAGCTGATGAGCCATCTTTTTAGCTCCTTGGCGTTATACTGTTTTTGAGACAGAGTTTTGCTATGTAGCCTAGGCTGTCTTGGAATTTATGATGCAGCCAAGGCTAGCCAAGAACTCTCTATTCTCTTGCTGCAGTCTCCCATGTACAGGAATACAGACCTATGCTGTCACACTCAGCTTTCTTTCTTCTTTGAACTAACATGCACATGCATAGAGTCTTTAAAATACAAACTCTTTTGGAGAAAGATAGCTCAGCTACTCTATGGGGTCTTTATGATTTGACCTTCTGGTCAGTTCTCTTCAAAGCATTTAAGGAGATCCAATTCTCACCTGAAGTAACATCCCACACAAGCCCCAGGTCCCGCCTACCCAGTACATTTACATGCTCATAGGTTAAACTCATGACTCAAGCATAGCCCAAAAGCTTGCTTGCTCCTAAAACTCTTGAAATAGTTTTCTAAACTTAAGGTGACTTAATCTCCTCCACTGTTGCTCTGATGAACTATTCTGACTGAAGCAATGTGGGGAGTGAGGGCTTCTTTTGGCTCACAGTTCAAGGTACATTCACCACGGTGGAGACTTCACCACAGCAGGAGCTTGAAGAAGATGGTTACATTGCA
The DNA here is from genome assembly GCA_021653895.1 of Mastomys natalensis. Taxonomy (NCBI): domain Eukaryota; kingdom Metazoa; phylum Chordata; class Mammalia; order Rodentia; family Muridae; genus Mastomys; species Mastomys natalensis. The sequence continues at coordinate 207,771 of JAJTUV010001562.1, read as the reverse complement.
TTTGTAACCAGGAAGCAGTGAGTGATGAATGAATGCATGCTTGTTAGCACTCCGCTCACTTTCCAGCCCTGGAAATGGGTGCCACCTACCGTAGGCAGGTCTTCCCACATCAATGTGATCAAGGTAACTCCGCACAGGCATGTGCAGAGACTCTTCTCCATAGTTATTCTAGAGTAACACTAACAGTCACATGACCATGCTTGTTTGTTAAACCAGCAATGACCATGTCTATGAGCGAACTCTGCTTGCTTTGCATCCCTGTCTAGTTTTGATGGCTCCTTTCCTGGGCCTTGACCTCTGAACTCTTATGATTTCTCTGAGCCCTGATAAATATTTTCCATTTGTAACCAAGACCCTTGACTCATGGAGTTTCTCAATCCTCTCAGTGCCTACTGGCTCTGAAATTCCTTGAGATAGATTCTCTTTTTGCTGATTAAAGAAGCAAAAGGCACACATCTGGGAGGGGGAGCCCATGAAAACAAACTTTGCAACTTCATGGAACTGTCTGGGTAGTAACGAATACTTCAGAACTTAGAGAACATCTCCACATAATCTTATTTGATCCTCAAACATTACCCTACAAATTAGATGGCTGAATTATATCCATCTTTAAAAATGAAGAAAGATGCTTAGGAATGAAAGCCAACGACTCTAAATGGCAGAGCTCAGATCTGAATTAGGGCTTTATGCCTTCCCAGAGCATCAGTGGTCCATGGCAGCCTACTGTGACACATCAAGAAATGTTCTGATACAGAAAGAAGTACGTGAGATAAAGAAGCCAGTCTCTAGTCTTTAGAATAATTGCAGAAGCAAGGAATCAGTTTTTCCTAAGAGTAAAGTGGACTGAAGGATTTGAGGAACTGGTGGATGAGGGAACACAAGAGGGAAGTGGATTAGCCTAAAACAGAAGAAACTGAGGAATGACAGCAAGGGGGATACATGGTGAAGAAGACACTTGTGACCATCCATGTTACCTCTGATACAGACACCCTCCTAAGTGTTCTGTCCAAATGAGATATTTACACTCTAATTCTACAAGGCAGATACGTATCAATATGAGTGGACATGTTACTGTCGTCATCTATAAATCCAAAAACTAAGACACAGACAAGGCAGTGAGCTTGCCTGAAGTCTTACTGCTTGACCAAACTTGCTAGGCCAGTAGAAGAGCCTAGGTTTGAACCTCAGTAGCATGATCCTGTCTTCTGTATACTTAATTCCTAGTCCACCCTTGCTTTTCTAATGAGCAAGTTAACACAGAGAAGTCCACTAAAGTTGAGGGAAACTGGGCTTCAGGTAAAAGTTACATTACTAAAGTGTGCTGGCTGGTTTTGTTGTTGCTGTGACAAAGTATCTGAGAAAGTCAACTTAAAGGGTGACAGCTTTATTTTGGTGCCATTTCAAAAGTTTAGGGGCATGGCTCTATTGATGTTAGTTAAGGTGGAACCATCATGGCAGAAGGGTGCGGTGAAAAACAGTTGCTTCAAGTCATGACATCCCAGAAGCAGAGAGACAGAAGAGGCCAGGCACATGATAGATCATTCAAAGTTACATCCCTAGCGGCATGTTTCTTCTGCCTGTCCATTCAGCTGTGGACTCACCAATAGATTAATCTATGGATGAAGTTAGATCCCTCATGACCTAACCACCTCTCAAACGCACAGCATTTGGCAATGAAGTCTCTGAACATGTGAGCCTTTTGGAAACCTCTTGAGGTTCAAATCATAACACAGAAGACCAGTAAAGGATGACCTGAGCAGGAGCAAGAGCAGAATGGCAGCTCCCATAGCCAGGCCTCAGATGAAGCCGGAACAAGGAGAAGGAGCACCGGTTTGGATCCTGCTTTGGCTTGCATGAGCTGAGCCATCTTGGGCAAGTCACATAGCATCAGTACCAGTTGAGAAGTGGCTTGCATCAGAATTGGGATATTCTGTGCCTTCAGAGGGTAAGTAGACTTCTTCCGAATGCCTGCATGTGCAAGAGAGCAACATGCGTCTCCCTGGGCCCCTGGTAAGTACAGAGGAAGAGCCCCGCCAGTAGGAGGCCTAAAACTGCTGGTGGCCTCTGGCTACAAGAAAGCCCATAGTGCATACAAGCAAGAACATGAGGTCAAGATGTATCACAGGAAAAGCCCACCTGAGTTCTAGGAACAGGCGTAGGCCATTGGGTTACTCAGTAGGAGTTCAGGCGCATAACCAGGTAGTTTTGGCAACAAGACCCAAGACACCACACACACAAATGAAAAAGAGGCAGAGCTTAGCAGGTGGGCGTCCAATGAGTGACAGGAAATGAGGTCAGAGGAAGTAGCCGGAAAGCTGCAAGGAAGCATCAGTCGGCAACCTAGCTTTCAAAAGAACAGCCATTGGTAAAAAGCAGTGCTGTGCCTGGCGCTCCAGGCTTCCATATCAGTGTGCCTCAAAATATAGAGGGCATCAGAATCACCTGGGGACCTTTATCAAGTGCTAAGTTCTAGACTCCAACCCAAGAATTTCTGGTTGGAGTCTGGCGTGGGGGCTGAGAAGTTGTATTTCTAGCATATTCCCACTGATGACATTGGTCAGGAAAGCATGCTTTGAGAACTGGTATTCTAAAAGGGGGGTGAGGAGAAGCAAAGTAGTTTTATTTTGCAGATTTGGTACAGGGAAAATAGAACCTGGCGTTGTCGAGGACAGTGATAAAAAAGTCACAGGCAGGGAGGTGTTGGGGAAGGAAGGAACAAAGGGATCCAAGCCCCAAATGACTTCGAGAATCAGAGAGAAGAGGACTCTATGGGTGAGGATGAGCCAGAAAGGCCAGGCAGGCAGGCGGTATCTGCTTATGTTCTTGGGATTGATCCATAACACATCCACCCTGGGGTTGGAGAGGTGGCTCAGTGGTTAGGAGCTTGCACTGCTCTTCCAGGGGACCCAAGTTCAATTCTTAGCACCCACATTGGGTGGCTCAAAACCACCTCTGGCTCCAGCTGCAGGGGTTCCATGTCTTATTATGGCCTTGGTGGGTATCTGCACACAAAGGGATACAGATAGACAGAAACCCAAGTAATTCCATCACTGCCTTGTCATGGTGTCTGAAATACTAGAAGTAAAGTTTTAGGAAGAATAACAGACAATGCTGAATGTGAGCTCGGCAGTAGAATGCTTGTCCAGCATGTGCACGAAGCCCTGTCTTGATCAACCCAAATACCAAACAGGATTTTCCAAGTACTCCCCTATAGTTGAACTGAGGTATATTATATGTTTGTCCAACCCCCACCCCACCTCGTGCTGACTGCCTTGGCTTTCTCTACCTTGGGTCATCAGCTCCAGACCACACAGTTGTGCTGTCTGAGCTCCTGACTTACAGGAGTGCCTTTGACTCAGACCACTTCCATGTCTTGGCCCAGTATGAGGCAGAGGTTCACTCCTATCCAGCACTTCTACATAGTTAACAGTTGCTAAATGTTAAGCGCTTGGCAATTGTTGAATTGAACCAGTGTGCAGAAACTCTTTCTCATTATATGACTTCATTTTTTCTTCTATGCCTGTGTGAGTGCATGCATGTGAGTATGCATGCATGCATGCATGCAGATTTCTGCGTGTCTGTTGTACATGTGTGTGCATACCCATGCATGAGCATGTAGGGGCTAGAAGTTGACCTAAGGTGTCTTCTATCACACTCTACTCTACTCTACTCTACTCTACTCTACTCTACTCTACTCTACTCTACTCACTGAAACAGCGCTGCTGACTAAATCTAGAGCTTACCAATTGGTTAGACTGGATGGCCAGTGAGCTCCAAAGACCTCCCTCTTCTCTCTCCCTGCATTGGGATTATAGGTGATTATAATCTATAATCCCTATATAATCTATAATCCCTATAGTCTATAGGGATTATAGATTGACTTTCTACGGTGACTAGCTTTTCCTCCTTTTGTTGAAGATAGATTATTGTCTCATATAATATATCCTGATTATACTTTTCCTTTGCTTCTCAGGTCCTTCCCATATACCCTTCCATCCAGACCAACTCCCTTTCTGTCTCTCATTAGAAAACAACAGGCTTCTAAGAGATAATAATAAAAGATAGCAAAGCAGCACTCAGGAGGCAGAGGCGGACGAATCTCTTGAGTTTGACGCCAACCTGTCTACAAAGTGAGTTTCAGGGCAGTCAGAGATGCACAGAGAAACCCTATCTTGACAAACAATATATAAAGATAAAAGACTATCACGCTGGAGTTGGACATGACAAACAAACAAAAGGAAAAGAGCCCATGAGAAGCACATAGGCCTTTTATGTGTGTACTGAAGATCTAGTCAGGACCTCATTCTTACCAGCAAGCCCCCCATTGATGATACCATTTCCCTAGCATGGTAAACTTCTTATTTTATGCACATGTGCATGGGACACATTAGTGCACAGAAACCTGGCTTGAACGTTGCAACTTGCTTCTAGGCTCATCCCTGACACTGAGAAATTGGGGAACTTTGCACCCTTCCTCTTATTTGATTCCCACAACATTGACTGGAGATGCCCACCAGCTTAACTCCCACCTGTGCATCAGAGAGGATTGAATGTGATGAGTCTCTTAAAGTCCCAGGGACACTACAGACTCAGGGCTGACATAGTAGAGTCTTTCTCCCTATTGTTCCCTTTGGTGTTCTTGGCTGTTCTAACTTTGATCCAGCCTTTGAATTCTAATGCACAAGAAAAGATATACTCCTGCCCTGACCTTGAGAAAGGAAATCATTTTCAAAAACACTCTTCAGGGAAATACTTAGTCTGTAAGTAAATTGAGATCAGATCGCAGAGTCCTTGATACTGATAATAAAATTAATAGACTCCTATCAAAAGGGAGCAGAGGTCTTATAATATTGACATCACCATCCAGCACGAGACCTTGCTGCATGGAGCCTCTCAAGAGAGGCAAATGATTAACTCTGAAGGGTCCAAAGTGCTACTCTCAGCTACACCATGTCTTCCTTGCTTTATGGATGTGCTGTTGATTTTTTTAATTTTTTTGGACCAAAGTATGAGAACCTCATATTTATCACTGTTTAACTTTATTAAGTCTTATCCTTTGGGAAATATAGAAAAAAAAGGGCAACATGCAAAGATAGCTAAATTTAGTGGTGCCACTTTGAGGACAGAAGAGGATCATAGCAGAATTTGGGACTATTTATCCCTTTATGAGCTAAACCAATTTTTTTTTTATAATATAGCATAGAAAGTAACAAGGTTTGTTGACATTTCCATACATACTCCGTTTAGGTAGATTGTCTCTCCCATTTCCCTCTTGTCTTCCTGCCCCCACTCACCCTTTGTACCCTTCTACCCTGCTAGTATTCTCCTTTCCATGTTCATGTTACATGCATGTGTTCTATTATCTTCTCCACCCTGGTCCCTCAAAGCTTCTCCAGCGCCTCCATGGTCCCTTCTAGCTTCATGACCTATGCTCGCACTCAGTCACATGTAAACCTTGGAAACTAGGCTGTGCACAGGAGACAATGGGTGGTATTTGTCTTAGGATTCCTGAGAGATGTTTTTATGACTGTCTCTAGTAGTGACTGACTTTGCTCAGGTACTTTCATGTGAACTCTCTTATACGTCCATAGCAGCCAATGCTTGAAAATATTTAGGCACAATGTCTTCTGCATAATGCTATTTGGCAGCCAAGAGGTAGAAATGAAGTTGCAATTTCTATGCAAGCCTGTGGTCACGTTTCCCTTAAGTTCCCTGCCACCAAACTATGATTTTAATTCTCTCAGCTGATATCAAATCCAGCCTGTTTCTAGTCTCCTAGAACAGCCCTCTTTCTCGAGGTCCTCTGGAGCATGGTGTGGGCTCAGCTCTCTCTTTGGTGATCTGCTTTCCAGGATGCAACCTCTGTGGTTGGAAGGCTCATGCACTAGGACTATCTTATCCCATCATGCTCTCTTCACTCACCTTCTCTGCTGGCCTTGCTGATCATGCTTTCGGCACTCAGCATTTCCACCTGGCCTTGCTCACATTTGTGACCTGTCCTCCTTGGTAGGAAAATGAAAGCACATTAGAAAGGGAAAGTGTATTTGCTCAGTTTTGCTCCCAGCATGCCATGTCTGCTTCAACACCTCATGGAACCCATTCTGAGTGCCTCTCAAGGTACTTCTTTTCTATAAAAAATATTTGTGTGTCTGGTTTCTAGAAAGCCCAAGGGATGATAAAGCCTGACTAGCTTCCTTGCTTTGGATAGATCAGGATTGCTGTCACTCTTTCTCTGCCCTGGCACCCACTGAAACTGAAATGACACACATGCGTTTGGTAATAAAGCCAGAGGCAGGGCAGGAGAAGCATCCTCTTTGTCCCATAAGTATATAGGAAATTGGTTAGTAGGGATTTAGTACTGGTAGGATGAAAGATCTGATTTGTTTTTATTAAGTAATATATTTATTTTATGTGTATGAGTGTCTTACCTACATACATGTATGTGAACCATGAGTGTGCAGTGCCTGAGACAGAGGAGTATGTCAGATCCCCAGGAACTGGAGTTACTCGTGACTGTAAGCCAGTGGTTCTCAACCTATGGGTCACGACCCCCTTGGGGCCATATATCAGATATCCTGTTTATCTGATATTTACATCATGACTCATAACAGTAGCAAAATTACAGTTATGAAGTCATGACAAAAATAATTGTATGGTTGGGGGTCACCAGGACATGAGGAACTGACTTAAAAGGTTGCGGCATTAGAAAGGTTGAAATCCACTGCTGTTAGCTGACATGTGGGTGCTGGGAATTGAACCTCAGACCTCTGCAAGAGCAGTCAGTGCTCTAACCACTGACCAATCACTCCAGCCCAAGATCTGACTATTTATCACATCTATTGCCATGTCAGATGGTGACAAGTGTCCATCACTTTCTTCATCCCCTCTTCACCCCTCTCTAATTATAGAAATTTCTAGAACTTAATGTTTCTCTGTCCTCTACCAGGGATGGTGACTTGGAGCACCTACATGTATTGAATCCTACATGTATTGAAGAGTCTGCAAGATTGAGTTGGATGGAGTGGACGATCCACTCCCTGAATTCCACAGTCCCGGCAGTGTGTGTGTTGTAAGAGGGCATGGAAGGGAGAGGCAAAGGCTTGTGTGAGTTTCCCTGTGATCTAAAGAATGCTCTTCTGGCTCTAGTCAGAGCTCCTTGGCGAGGGATGCATCATGCTCCCATCGCCCCACCCTCCCTCTTCGATAAGGCCTCTTGGCCTCCTCTCTCTGACAGGCTACTCACTCCCTGCTACTGGTGTGTCAAGCTGATTACCATGGAGAGCTGTCTGTGAGACCCAGTGTGTTCCACAATTTTGAGTTCACAAATACATATTGACTGCTGGCCATATACATGGCATTGGGTATGACACTGGGCTGTAGCACCGAACGAGACAGTATTTCCTCTAGTGGATCTCCAATTTTAGTGGAGGAGTTTAGGCATTTAGTGATTAATCACCAGCTGTAAATGATGACAGTAATACGTGCCCTAAAGAGGAGCCCCAGGCACAGGAAAACATCCTTCAGAGAGTGGTACTCCACCCCAGTTCTATAAGTAATTAGGATGGGCCAGGTGCAGATGGAAAGAAGGGTGTCACTGAAAGAGATAAGGGTGACGTAAGTGACCGAGGGGATAAGCAAGAAACAAAAATCCTCTTCTTCCTAGCTTGGTGGGAAACAGGGGTGGGGATGGGGGTGATGGTGCAGGAACAAGGTCACCCAGGGCCTTGGAAACAGTGCATGCTTGAGGATTGTATTCTATGATCAAGGTCAAGTGGGTTGTGAGCTTTAAGTGGTATGGGTGTGTGTGTGTGTGTGTGTGTGTGTGTTGTGTGTGAGAGGAGAGGAGAGAGAGAGAGAGAGAGAGAGAAAGAGAGAGAGAGAGAGAGAGAGAAGGAGGTTCAGTTGATATAGTGCCAGCTATGCAAGCATGAGAACATGATTAGGATATCCATACCCACATAAAAAAGCCAGTGACATATATAACCTTAGTACAGGTGACATATTTAACCCTAGTACTGTGGGGACTAGAGATAGGAGGACCCAGGGCTCTCTGGCTGGCAGTCTAGTTATCAGTGAGCACCGTATCCACTGAGAGATTTGTCTTAAAAGAGAAGTTGGAGATGGACCAAGGAAGACACCTAGTGTCTGCCTCTGCCTCCACGTATACACGTTCCTACACACAAACACACCATTTTCTTTTGTGAAATAATCAGGTTTTATAGTACGAACAATTAAGTTTTCATCTGAAAAGCGTTAAATGGATAGAGATAGGAACGGAAAGCAGAGGCAAAGGGGTTAGAGACAGGAGGCAATGCCAGTCTTATGGAGATCAACAGTGCTGGCACACTGCAATGTGTTGTGGTGCGGATGAGATGCCAATATATTTCCAAGCCAATGAAGAGATCAGTTATAGAGAAGACAGAACTGTTTGACACAGCATGCAGAACTGCCCTTTGCTGATGTAAGGGTCCCAGAAGAGACCAAGTATGGGAGAAAATCGGGGCTGTGTTTGGGGACATTTGAGAGTTGTTGGAAACCACCATGTACCTTCTTGTGACAATGTGCCAGGACCCTGGTCAAAGTCCACCCAGAAATGGGCCTCCAGTCACAGAGCAGATTATACAGTGACTCTGGTATGCAGAATAACTGGAGTGTGTGTCTAAAGGCAAAAGAAGAACTGCAAGTAGATGTAAAATAACTATGTAAAGGCAAAGTCACAGAGTACTTCTTTAAAATCCATTTGCCGAGATAGGCATAGCATATGCTGCAATCCCATCCCTTGGGAGACTGAGGCAGGAAGATTGCTGCAAGTTCAAACCATCCTGGGCTATCTACTTTCCAAAAAAAAAAAAAAAAAAAAAAAAAAACCCAGCCATTTTATAATATACTTTTAAAAAATAAATCATGTAAAAATAAAACTCATCATTTTCAAGTGTTTAGTAGAGCACCAGTACCTACAGGATGTCCTGTTCTGCTCCTGTTCTGTCTAGTTCTGGAACAATCCCAGCACTTCTAAGAGAAGCCTTTGCTCAGTAGTCTCCTCCTCCCTATTCTTTCTACCCTCTCATAGTCATTTGTCTACCTTCTGTCTGTACAGAGCTACTGAGACTTGTAAAAATGGAATCATGATGTGTATCTCACTGGCATGTTCCCAAGGTTCATCCATGTTGTATCATGTACTTATACTTCAGATTTAACAATCCCTTGTGAGTACAATGCACAGTTATATATTCAGTCATGTATTGGGTTGTTTCATATTTGACTGTTGTAACCAACGCTAATTATAAGCATTCACAGGCAAGTCCTTGAGTGCCTATCTTCAGTTTCTTGGGAACATTCCTAGTGTGGAAATGCTTGGTCGTGTGGTTCATTCTGTGTTTGAATTTTTAATAACTGAGAAGTCTTTTTCCTATGGTGGATGACATCAGTTTACATTCTCTTAGCAATGTGATTAGCATTTCTGTTTCATCCTCCCTTCTGTGGTTTGAATGGGTCCACCAAAGTCTGTGTTACTCCTCAATGGAACAGTGTTGAGACCTTTAAGAGGGGAGAAGCCCGTGAGCCATGTGCCTTCGCAATAGATTGAGGCCAGTATCACCAGTGTGGGGTCCTGGTCAAGGGGGTGTTTGCTCTGGTCTGCTATCACTCCTGGGACAGGATTTTTACAATTCTGTGTTCTACCATTTTCATGACACCTTACCTATGTCTCTGCCTAAAAGAATGACAGACATTGAAGGCCAGCAGTGCTTGGAATGGTTAGTGTGAAACACAGACACAAAAAGGCTAAATGCTGTCATTAGTTTGAGGACAGGCAAGGTTTGGTGGGTGTGGCTAGGGAAGGGAACAGGAAATCATTAAGTAGAGGTGTGGGTGAGACGAGAAGGTGCTTGCACACACACACATACATACACACACACACACACACACACACACACACACACACACACATGCAGTATGAAGAAGGCATGTGCATTGAGCCATCTAGGAGAATCTTCTGCAGCCTTGCCAATAAGTGAGTTTGGATACATTTCATTTCAGTAGTTAAGAATGGTGGCTTGCTTGGTCTAAAGAGCTTGAAAGTCACATGGAAACTGTGTTCAGTGCAGATGAATAGATGTCCTCTGGAGGAGTCTCCTTCACTGTTGGAACAGGGGGTGGCTGTCTTCCCATTTGTCATCCAGAAAGAACTCTGGTCAGCAGAAGCTAGGCATCCCTCCAACCCCTGACACCAATGCTTTGCCCAGCTGACCCTGGAACTCTGCCCGGCCTCATGCTGTCATCTGACTCTTCCAGACAATTGCCAAGATGGAATAAAAGGCAAAGGCCCTTCTCCTGCACTCATCTTGACTTCTGAGGGCTGAGTGGCAACCAGCTTGATGTCTGAGAATGATAAACCGCCTGTGTTGTCACCTGAAGGTAAGCAGAGAGTCAAGGCCTATGCCAAACTCAAATTATTAAACTCTCTTTGAACAATTTTCAATGGCACTTCATCACTTCTCCATGCTGAGCATGCCTAGTAGGACTCCCAGGGACAGGGATAGCCACATTTGTTATTGCCTGCTTTCAATCCTTCGGTTGTTTTTTTCTGGTATTCTGGGTTTGCAAGGAAACCTTTTGTAAGTCTCTCATTTCAACATCCCTCTACCAACTCCCTCAGGAAATCCCACTTAGGTGTCTTTTTTTTTTCTCCACAAGCACCATCCCCTAGCTTTCTTTCTCACTGCAGCCTCTTACACATTCTTGGTGCCCTGGACTCAGTAGCTACTGTGTTTGTGGGATGAGCAGATACATTGGCCAGAGAGACACGAGTGTCTTATGCTCCACATAGGTGAATGCAGAGGAGTAGCCTTACAGGATGCAATCAAATCCTAACTCATTTCTCCCACCGCTTGTCTATGAGTGCAACCCTCACCACCCCCATCATCCATCTTCCAACCATTCCATTTCTGGGCATTCTTCAGGGTCAGCATCATCTTGTACCTCATCCATGAAACATCCTCCACTGTAGCTGTGAATCACCTCTTTCTACTCCTAGAACCTTTTAAGGGGATTCCCACCCACCCCCATCACTTGTCTCCCGTGGCCTTGGACCAGCATTCTGCTGTATCCAGTGTGTCAAGTTATATTGGACCCCGTGGGCATATGCTTAATGCATTCAGTCTGCTGCAGACATGGGGACCTCTGTGGTGAGTGGAGAAGACCATTGTTACATATCAGTTTTGAGTCCAAGCAAGGCTTGTCCACTGTTTCCTCAACCATAAGACTTCCAACAGGGGCTGGAGAGTTGGCTCAGCAGTTAAGAGCACTGACTGCTCTTCCAGAGGTCCTGAGTTCAATTTCCAGCAACTACATGGTGGCTCACAACCATCTGTAATGGAATCTGATGCCCTCTTCCTGTGTGTCTGAAGACAGCAACAGTATACTCATATATGTAAAATAAATAAATAATTCTAAAAAAAAAAAAAAAAAAAAGACTTCCAACAGGCCAGATTCACCATGGTAGACCAGTATCTGGTGCCACTCACCCTTTCTCAGGGACATACCAACCCAGCATTCTGAGGCTTAGGAGCTCCAGCACCATGACTTGTTCCCAGAACATCTGGAAGAGCCACCTTCTCTAGTTACCACCTGCCATAGTCCCTCCCTCCCTCCTTCCCTCCCTCCTTCCTCCCTCCCTCCTTACCTCCTTCCCTCCCTTCTTACCTCCTCCTTCCTTACCTCCTTCCTTTCTTCCCTCCCTCCTCCTTCCTTCCTTCCCTCCCTCCCTCCCTCCCTCCTTCCCTCTGGCTTTTCCTCTAAGAAGTGCTAAATATTAAGGTGCTGAATGGAGCAGCCCTGTGCCCTGAACAAACCTGCCCTTTGATCCTTGCTGCCTCTGTCAACCTTAGAGTTTCATGCCATTTGAGAAGTCACCTCAACCACCAATATTTTCAGAGTGTCTAAACCATGCCAAGAAAGATTCCCACTTAATGCTCCCACTTGCCCTTCTCTTTCCTTTATGTAGAAACCACCACTTACGCTGCCTTTGGACCTAATGCAGAAATTGTCAGGAGGAACCAAGTAATGGATTTCCATTCTAAATAGTGAACTGGAGGAGAGCCATTTGCTGAAATAATAGAATACTGGAATCCTTTGCTCGAAGGTCTCCATGGCTTTGTATCAAGAAAAGAATCAACAGGACCCAGGATCCATTTTATATGCGCTTCCCTGTCAAATAATAATAGGAACCACTACTGATAGTCCTCAGAAAAACAGAAAATGTTCTAGAATGACTCAAGTTAACCTAAGCTGGGGTATGAAAGCCTGGAGGTATGAGGGAGGAGGCTGTGTGGTCCAGGACATGGGCTATGAATATTTTGGCAAAGCCCATTCCCCTGCCCTGACCCACCTGTCTGGAGTGCTGCATCCTGCCTGTCTACTGAGACCAGCCTCTATTATAGCCAGGCTGCCATAGATCTGATGTGAGGCATCCATCACCTGATATTGCTGTTCCTAAGCATCCTGTCCTGATGCACTAAGTGTGCTCTGAGAAGGTGGGAGCTAACTGCTCATCATTACACAAGCTGCGCATCCTCACGAGGCGGACTTGCTGACATCCCCTCCTGTCAGCTGTGTGAAGGGGCAAGAGATGGTGGCATCTCCCACTGGCTAAATCAGTCCTTCTTCTTCTTCTTCTTCTTTCTTCTTCTTCTTCTTCTTCTTCTTCTTCTTCTTCTTCTTCTTCTTCTTCTTCTTCTCTCTCCTCCTCCTCCTCCTCCTCCTCCTCCTCCTCCTCCCTCCTCCTCCTCCTCCTCCTCCTCTTCTTCCTCCTTCTCCATTTTTTGCACAGGAGGAAACCAGGGCCCAGGAAAGAGAATAAGCCAAATATAAAAAACAAAAGAAAACAATATGCTTCTGACTAGACATCAGATTTCCTTCCAAGATTCTTGTTCTCTTGTTTTTGTGTAGACTTGATTTCTAGAAATTAGAAACACTTGCCACCTCTTCAGGTTAATGAACCTCCAGTGCCCACTCCAAAGCTACTGTTTCGCCCTGTAGCTGGTGTAGCCCAGCTTGGTCTCAAACTCATGACAATCCTCTTGCTTCAGCCTGAGTGCTGAGACACAGATGTGTTTGTTCCAGCATGCTTGGCTTCTTCAGCCATTAATCTATTTGTTTTTCGTCATAACAAATGTCATTTAAAAAATCATCATAATCATAAAAGTAATAAAGGCTAATTTTAAAACAAAGGAAAACATAAGATTTAGGAGGCCCTTTACATATTTTGCATTTATTTCTTAACTTTCCCTTCAAATATAAAAACATAGATTGTATGTCATAAGTTTATAATCATATTTTATAGCCTGTTTGTTTTTACTTGACTCCATTATAAACATTCTTCCATATCATTAAGAAAATTCAAGGATCTTGGCAGGAGCAAGATTCCATTATGAAGATTTTCTGTAACTTATTCAAGAGTTTTGTCATTGCTTCAGATTTTCCTTGCTGCTACCATTGTGGAATATACACACCACACACACACACACACACATTAGCAATTATCCTATACAAACCTAAATCTTTGTCATTATCTCTCTTTCTGCTGAGTAGATCCCTGGATGTCTAATACCTGAGTCAGAGTCTGAGAACCATGCTCACAGACCAGACTGCATGTCACATGTTCTTTCAAGACTTTTTTTTTTTTTATGTTTTTACACTTTATTCACCACAAACATTAAGGTGCTCGAGTAAATGCTGGAGAAAGGCCGTTTAATAACTGATGCAAAGCTGAACCCAGGCGTGTGCTTACTCCCCCCACCCTCCCCTTTCAACATGCACTATCAGTTATTGTCGCACGGGCTGATCGAGAGTCAGTCGAGTTCCATGAGTCTCTCCTGTAACTGAAAACCATTTCACCAAGTGCACACTACAGCATAAGACCATTATTCTTAGTGCCCAGGCCGGTACATTTACACAATAGCAAACATGAAATCTGAGTCTGTAAAGCATCATATGTTAAATCACACAAACCAGGGTTTCGTTTTAATGTATTTATGAAATCTGCTGCTGAGTCCAAGCATGCAGGTACAAAGGACCACCTGGATGAAGCTGGGTATGGAAGGCCTTCGGTGGGTCCAATGATGGCATCTTTCACTCATCCCAAGTGTCTCCATATTTGTTTACTTTGACTAGGAAGAAAGCACAAACAGCTGATGACTCCCAATAGTCAAAGACACCACTGTAACTCTGCTATGATGATGAGACGCTGTGTCTGCACTGGGTGAATAAAAGCTTCTGAGAGTCAACTGCAACAGGGCTGACTACAAATGCCGTTATCAAACTACATAACCGCACACCCGCCCCCATTTCACAGGTGAGAAAGCTGATCAGTAACTTGCCCAAGGTGTGAGCCTTAACAAGAACTGAAATTTGAAGATCTGTTTCAAGTCCAAGGCCTGAGTGTTTGCCTTTACAATTGTACCTAAATGAGCATGTGGTACATATCAAAATAGTTACCAAAGAAGTTATTTAAAAAAAAAAAAGTAATAAACCAGAATTTTGCTTTTCATAAAAACTGGAGTAATAGAAGTGTAATCAATCTCGCCTATCAACTGTCATATGACAAGGAGAAATTATTTCCCATATTCTGGCATCTTACACTTTAAATTTTCAAACTCATTCCTGTCTTCTGTTGGCAGCTGATGGCAGCCAGGGCCTCGGGCAGCTGGGAATGCATCCCGAGCCCTCAGCCCTGTCCCCGAACGCCTTTAGTTTCTCTTCTCCAGAGGAACTGTGAGTTAACACCTATGGCAAAGCTCAGGTAATTATAACAATGCAGAGACGCAGCAACCACACTGTAGGCCCCTCTGAGAGTCTAGGAAGTCACACTAAAATCCCAGTCCATTGCTGCAGTGTCCTAACAGTTTGTTTTGTTCTTGATGACCATATGACATTTTCTAGACCACCTGTGATGTGTGGCACTATTGCTCTGTGACTATGTGCTTTTTCTAGCTGCATTTCCAGTGAGATAAACACTAACACAAATAATCCAAATCAAGCTCAATTTGGGTTTTGTTTTTTGAGACAACAAAGCTTGTTCTCTGTGTAACAGCCCTGGCTATCCTGGAACTCACTGTATAAACCAGGCTGTTCTCGAACTCAAGAGCTCTATCTGCCTCTGCGTCCCCACTGCTGGGACTCACAGCAGGAGTCACCACTGCCCAGAGCTCAGAGTATTAATACTTCAGAGATTCTGAGTCTACACTGTACCAATGTCCAAATTTCTACCTAGATTTAAGAACATTTTAGAAAAATAAAAATCATAATTTCATGATAGGTCTTTTCTTTAAATTGTAATATAAAAGCACAAGAAAAACTTCACATTTTTTTTCTAGAAAGAGTATGTTTTCCTGTGTCTCTTTCCTGTGTCATGGAACAGCACTTTAAGTTCCAGATGCCAGATGGAGCAAATGCCAGAAGTACACCAGAGCTTTCCCTAGCCTGTTAAACTAAAACATGAGTAAAAACTACAACACAGTGCAACACAACGCAGTACAGTACAATACAGTAGAATACAGTAGCTCCTCTCCGACACATGTGTGCACATGCACGCTGTGAGACAAGGAAAGAAGCTCTAGCAGAGTCAGGGCTACATGAAGCAACCTTGTCTATTTGATATTTATTATTTATGTCAAATGTGTGTGTTACATCCTGTCAGAGTTCTACTGTCTGAAGTTGGTTCTTTCTCTCCCCATCCATCAGACCCCAGGACTAACCGCAGGTCATCAGGTTTGGCAAGTGCCTTTATCTGGTGAGTCCTATCACCAAGTCTTAAGTGACTCTTCTTTTAAAAATCACTTATTCTGGTAAACACCTTGAAGCATTAGACACATTAACACAAGAGCATATTAAGCTCCAACTTCTGCTTCCGATCGAAAGCGTCTGAGGAGATTCGACTGCCGTACCTTCTTTTCTGGCACTCTTTCCTGCACAGGCCTGACTGAGGGGTCAGTCTTGTGGGGTAAAGTTACTCCATATGACTCTCTGTTCTTACTCCTTAATTCCTCATATGTAACACTTTTTCTTTGGGGACTTTCTTCAAGGTTGGGATCAGGTCCTTGGGCAATATGGTCAGTAATACCAGTGGGAGTGGATTCGTTCATAGAAGCACTAAATGGAATTGGCTCGTAACGAGGAAGTGTCTCCTTTTCTATGTTGTCTGCTGCTGGAGATGTCCCAAAAGTGGACTGACCACTCACATTTGAGTCATATTTAGACTTCTGAGCATAGTGCCCAGGTGAAGAGCGCCGCAGCTCACCTGCTCGCAGTGCTTCTCCAAGGGGGGAGTTCTCGAGCTTCTTGAACTTCTCTTGGCAAGTTTTCACGTAGGAAAGCTTCCCAGCAAAGTATCCCATGATGCAAGCAAATATAAGTTTAGGAATGGAACCATATTTTGGATGACTTGACAGGATTCCTTTACTGATTAATCCTTGAGTAATCAGCATACTTGTGGCAGCCAATGGCACAGATCTGTACCAGAAGCATTCTTCATGGCACTCTGCAAAGAGTCTCCACTCTTCCTCTGTCGGGATATAAGCAGCCCCTATGTCAGGAATTGGTCTTGACACGTGTGCATTGGGTTCTTGAAAATCAGCCCTCCCATTCATAGTTCCTCAGGATGGAGGCGGCAAAGCGGGAAGCAAGACCCGGGGTAGAGGCCCGGAGAGGACCTCAGAGACAACACCGCGTACAACGCGGGAAGTCGGGAGGGGAGAGAGGATAGCTTCCAAGCAATCGCCAAGATGCCACCCAGATACCAGCGCCAGCGACCGAGACCCGAAAGCCCTTTCAAGACTTCTTGAAGGAACAGCTGATGCTGGAGGACTCTTGTGTTCTTCTGTCCAGTTTCCCTTTTGCCACTTGAGCCTCCCTAAAATGATTCTTCAGCAGGAAATTAGTTAAAACTGGAGACCGTCTTATGTGAAATAAATGAGATCAGAAGGACAAGCAGGAGACATATACTCTCCCCATGTATGGACTTTAGCGGGTAGGGGAGAGGAAAGGGGCAGGGTGGGTGAGAGAGGGCACAAGAGAAAATATGAGGAAAGTGGGTGATACACATGTATGAAATGCCACAATGAAACCCATTGTTTTGTACAATTAATATGGACCAATATAAAGGGAAAATGGAAAAAAAAAACTTGGCACTCATATTTAACCTCTTACTTGAAAAATGTCACAAAATTCTTACGGTCTCATCTTACTTAACTCCTTACATTTTTAAAAGATTTGTTCTTGTGTCTGTGGGTTTGATGTGTGTGGGAGTGAATGTGAGTGTATGTATATGTGAATGTGTGTGTGTATGAGGATATGTGTGTATGTGAGTGTGTTAAGTATATATATTTGTGTGGGTGTTTATGTATGTGAGTGTTAATGAGTGTGACTGTATATGAATCTGTGTGAGTGTACATGCCACAGTGTACATGTGCTGAACCGGATGTGCCTGTGGTTCTTTCCATCGTGGACTCTGGGTATCAGCTCAGGGTATCCGGTTTTGATCTACTGAGCCAGATGAACTTGTTCTTGACTCCTTGATAACATTTGCTCAAAACTCTAATTCTTGGACTTTTTCATCTTTGTCTTCTAAGTCTCTCTTCATGGACCACCATCACATCTTTCTAGACATGGGAATGATGTGAGCTGCCAGTAACAGGAGACCCTACTAACACAGCTAAGTGAATCAAGACAGCTTTTTCTTACAGATGATGAGATGATACATAACTATTGAAATTGGCTTAGTGGCTCACTGAAGCAAGGACCAGCATCCCTGAAACTCTCTTGTCCTTATCCATGCATGTTCAAGGTAACAATGTAGCCAGTATGGCCCAGGCATCATATCTACATCCAAGAAAGGATGCAGCAACTTTCCTCTCTTTATATGCTTTTACTGTAGGGAAGGAGTTCTCTAGCAGAATTCTTACAGTTTCATTAGCTAGAGGCAAGTTGCACATCTGGCTTTAAGTCAATAACAGTTCATCCTCTATAGACCTGGAAGATGTCAACCTCCCGGAACCAAAAGGCTTCAAACGTCTACCCAATGGAATCAGGATTATATTAGTGAGGAAAGAAAGGATTGGAGGAGAATGGATCTCCATTGGTTGCAGCTTGTGATCATAGATTCGTTCCTTTGCCCTCTTCCCATGTGACACACTCCCTGAACGCATGAGTCACATCCTGTCTGACACATTGTGATGTCAGTTCAAATCCTGCATCACCAGCTCTGGCCCAACTACTGTTGTCTTAAGTGAAGCTTACCCAGAAAGATGCTACATAAAATAGAGACCTTGATGTCTGTTGTGTGGTCGCACTGAGCATCTCTGAGATGCCTTGGAGGGCACCAAAAAATAGAGGGGGATCTTGTTCTGCCTGTCTTCCACCTCAGGACCCAAGAAACCACCCTCAAAGACTTGACCCTTGTTAGTGGTATTTCCTAAGTGGCCTTAGCATTGACTTCATCCCAGATTGTGTGCACATTCTCATCGGATAGCGACAGAGACGAGGAAGGAGTCAGTGATAAATTTGTTTGCTGGTTCTCCTGGACCTGGGGAAGGCAGCTCTTTGGAAGGAAGGCTGTTACCATCAGCTACACCTGCCAAGAACAGATGGAGGCTGGTTTCGGTTTCACCAGGATTCACCAGGAGCTCTTTTTATCTATTAAGATGCAGAGGACAATGCTAAACCAACACGGATGCAGCAAAGCCTCCAGGGTGCTTTTTAGCTACATATCTTCTTCTTCATTACTCCAAATTGCCTCATAGCTCTTCTGTAAACGGTAGTAAAACCAGCCATGGCTCTAATAATCCCAAACAGATTTCCTCCTAGAAAACAAAACCAAACTGAAGAAAGGAATTAACAAGTCATTAATTAGTCCTATCTCTCACTGTATATAGAGAGACAGTCATTATTACCTTGCTTGGGTTCCAGATCTTCCTAGAAACTGATGGCTTGGTGCAATGGTTTCCCGACCCAGACTTCTCCGTGGAACTAGCACTTGAGTGGCTCACACGGCTCTGTGAATTTGAGCACAAGTCTACCAAGCAGCAAGAAAAAGACACCCCAGAGTGCTGTGTACAAACCAGTCAAGGTGGGGCCAGTGTGCCCATTCACACTCCTGTTTCCCAATCCCTGCTTTCCTACAAAGATAACAAACATACTTCATGCCCTTCGAGAGCCATCCTGTGAACTCCAGTTGGTGGGAATACTTTTCCCAAAGACACAGATTTTAGGTAGTTCTATTCCTGGGCTGAATGAAACGTGTGTTCTGGTTGGTCTCTTAACAGTTGACTGAACTACCCTCATGAAATTACTGGAATTCAGTCTGTTTTCACTGGAGGCCTGTATGTGTCCATGTATATTTATTTAATATTAAAAACACATTTGTGTTTCATCTACTCAGCTACGATTGCTTTTTTCCCATGAAAATTACTCATTCAAGCTGGATTAATCATACGAAACTCCACTGCTAGTAAATTCCTCATACATAGATGGAGGCCGGTTGACTGTGTGTTGAGGTCACAGAAACTACGGTTTATTCCCGACTTTACAGTCATTTAAAAATGACTGTCTTTACTAAGCCAAAATCAATTTCCTTTTAATTTCTCAAGCAAAACATATTCCGGCATGCTTAGAAAAAACCCCACAATTCTTAAACATCTCTTGAGGCTTTTTAATACATGTAAACAACAATGACAATAAAAACAACACCCAGCCAGCCAAGGCCACATCTTGCTCTTCCGACTGTGAGAACGGGGAGTTGGAGATAATGATTCCATAACACATTTACTGAGCATTTACAGACATGTTAAGAAATGTTTATCAAATCCATACTGATGCTTAGAAAGTCTGGGACTACCATAGTGCTGGTTTCTATGAAGCACAAGGAGACAGAGCAGGAAGATAAGTCAGAGATCAAGTTAGGCAGGAGTCAGGCAGGACAGTGAGTAACATAATCTCAGCACTGAGTGGGGGAGAGCACTGAAGGATGAGTATCACAGGTTCAAGCTCAGCCTGGACCACTTAGGGAGACCCTGCATCAAATATAAATATATAAATAAATAAGTCAACCAACCAAGCAATCATTATACAACTTACAGTCTTTGCCTAGTTGGTTGTACTCATCAAGGAATAAATAACAAAACAACAATGTAAGCAATTAATTGATTGACAGGGATGGGTGTTAGATTGTTTCCATACCTCTAGAAACCATGGCAACAATAACAGCACAAAGTTTGTTTAAGCATCTAGAATAATAATGCACGCTTAATGAGGGCTTTCAGAATTTAAGGATGAAATCAATGAATTGTATGTCCTCATAGATTCGATCTATTCAGCGAAGCATGGATGTTTTATAAGAATGAGCCCGTAGAGAAGAACTCAAACTAAGCCCTTTAGGGGAGAAACTCAGATACAGTCTACTAACATGGAATTGTTTACATCAGAGGAAGAGAATAGTTTAACAGGTCAAGAGATGAATAAAACTGATCCAGAGACAAGAAACAAGGCAGGAGAGAAAAGCCAGGCCTCAGGAAGTTTGAGTTTCTGCAGAGCTGAAATAGAGGGGCAGAAGGTAGTGAGTTTTTCAACACTTTCAGATCATGACCGCGTAATTAAGAAAATTGTGTAACATTGCGCCATGTGCATGCATATAAGTATCCAGCCCAGCCTCCCATATACTGAATTGTAAAATGCCATGTGGTAATAATCTTACTACAGTGGACTGTGATAGTTCTATTTTATTTCATTATTTCAAGGATGTTATTTTTCTCATGGATTTTGCAAGTGAGTTATGACCTGTGGTCTGACAAACAGGTCCAGACTAGGGCCATGTTGGTGAAGTCCTCTGAAAGACAAAACAACATTTGGATGGCCCGAGCTTGTCAAAAAAACTTATGGCTATCTGGCAGGTAGAGAGGTTTGCCCTCTCATAGGATCCACACGAGTAGGCCCAAAGTACTTGTCACCTGGGTGAACTTAGGCAAGCTATGGGGGGGACTTTCACTAAAACATATCAGCCATCAGGGTCCACAGAGATTGGAAGGGACAAGACACATATCATTGAGCAACAGTGGTGACAAGGAACCCTGTAAGATGCTACTTTCTGTGTATTTATCCTACCTGGTTACAATTAAACGTTATAGTTATGTTATAGTTACAGACCTTGCAGAGTGTTTTGGTTTGAATAGCCACTTGTCCCACAGGCTCATGTGTTTGACTATCTGATCCCCAGCTGGTGGCATTGTATTGTTTGGACATAGCTGTCAGATATAAGGCAAATGGGGGCAGGCAAGAGGGTCACGGCTCTATCATAGCTGACTGAGTGTCTGCTTCCTCATCTGTTATGATATGAGCAAGAAGACTCATGCTTTCTTTTTACTGCTATGGACTCAGCCACTTCAGATGCCACGCCTTCAGTCATGATGGCCTATACTGTCTCAAACCATGACTCCAATAAATACTTCAACATTGGCTGCATAAACACTTCAGCATTAGTGGCTGTGATGACTGAAAAGTAAACCAACACAGAGGAAACAGCACCAGCCATCTGTGTAAAGAAAGAGATGAGCCCCAGAGTCCTATGAGCTCTGATAAAACAATTACCGAAAAGAGAGCCTGTAATCTGAAAGAGAGAAAGCAGGGGTACATGGAGGCTTTGGAGGGAGGAAAGGGAAGGAGAAGTGATGTAATTGTATTGTTATAATCTCAAAAATAAGAGACAGAATTTTAAAAAATCCTAGAAAAACAATCCTAGAAAAAACAATCCTAGAAAAACCACCACCAGAGCCACAGTTAATAGCATGTACCTGTAGTCCCTTCCTGAGGGATGAGAACCGTTCAGGTCTCAAAAATTTAAGCCAGTCTGGGTAACATAGTGAGACCCTCCCTCAAAGCAGATGAATGAGTGAATGAATGAATGAATGAACACAATGGTTTTAACATCTTAATAAGTAATCACGCTCAATTTTCTTTGATAATTTTCAGAAATGTTCATCTATACCTCTCAACTATTTTCATTGATGGTACTGTAAGAGTTTTCGTGTTTCTTGAATCAGCCTTTTACAGATTTTATTCTTTTTGGATAATCTACTTTCGGATTTACTCTTTCTAGTGTTTCTAGCCATAGTCTTTTATGAGCCCCAGGAGCACACACATTCATTTATTTGTGTTGTTATTTTTTTTCATTTTGAAAACTGTTGCATTTATTAGCAATAGCTATCATATTACATAGTTATCCCCATAGCTCTGTTGTATAGTGACAACAGCTTCATCTGGCTGAGTGTTTAGGATTTGAGACGGGCCACACCCAGCACACAGCCAAAGAGATCTGTATTTGTACAGAGTAAAGCATGCTGAAAGGGGCTGTCAGCTTAGAGCTGGGAACAGTGCCCAGTGTTTCTGACTGGAAACCAACCCTTAATAGCCAACCAAAAATACATTTCTGCCTCTTAAAAATGTGAGCTTTCATAGATTTCTACGAAATACTAAATATTAACTTTTTTAACGAATAAAATTAAAATTAAGTTCAGTTATCTGAAACTCATTGGTATTCACCAGTGATTCATAGATCTATAGGTAGCCTTTAGTTCTCACCCTTGAAAGCATACCCACATTCCAGATCAATGACTGTAGATAGGGACATTGAAAAAACTGTGTCACACAGGTAGCACAAGCTCGGGACAAACCAGGATCTGTTGCCTTTCTTCTGTGTGACTCAGGAAGATCTGAGAAGTGTTCAATTCTTTACATCCCAACTTGTTCAAAACCAGCATTGCTCTCAGCAGGAATAAGAAAACTGAGAAATTTGGGTACACCTGAGTAGTAACTTTCAATTTCTTTCTTTTCTTTTTATTTCTTTTCTTTCTTTCTTCTTCTTCTTCTTTTTTTTTTTTAACAATGTTACAGAGCCATTTTCTTGGCATCAAGATTTTTCCCAGGTTTGGTGTCTGTGGTTGTTCATATATTATGGCAGAAGTGGGTTTTTATATTCAAAATTAACTGCACAGTTGGAGAGTACAGTATAGGGGCATTTACACCACTCTCATTTCTCGCAAGAGTTTGCAACACACACTGTTCATTAAATATATGATGTGATTTCTTCTTTCTTACTTGCAGCCATTTTGTTTCTTTCTCTGATCTTACTGAGCTAGCTAAGACTTTGAACTATAATAAATAAGAACATAAAAAGTGTATAGCCTTGTCTCATTGCAAATTTTAGAGAAGTGTTTTCAGTCCCCCCTGCCCCTGCCCCATTCAATATAATATTGGCTATAGGTTTATTATATAGCTTCTGTTGCATTCCCTCTATTCTGGGTTTCTTCGGGAAGCTCATCGTGAAGGGATGCTAATGTTTGTTGAAGGCATTTTCCGTATTGAGTGAGAGATCATATGGTATCTGGCCTTAAGTCTATTTATGTGCTGAATTACACTTACTGCTTTTCCTATCTAGAGCCAACCCTGCATTACTGGAAAGAAACCTCCTTGGTCACTGTGCACAATGTTCATAATGTGTCCATAAATTAGGTTTGCAAAATGAATATTGAGAATTTTTGCACCTATGCTCACCAGGGAGGCTAGCCTACAGGTCTCTTTCTTTTTGGTGTCCTTATCTGGCATAAGGACACCAAAAAGAGTATTGAGGCACTGCTGACTTTATAGGTTGTGTTCCTTGCTTTTCTATTTTATACAATGGTTTCTGGAGCGCTGGTGTAAATAGCTTTTACTTACAGGTATTATAAAACTTTTCAGTGAATCTTTCTGGCTCTGGATTTTTTTTTCTAATTGTTGCTTCAATCACATTGATTGCTTTGGAGATGATGTAGTTGTCAATACTGTCGTGATTTGATTTCTTCAGGTCTTGTGTGTCTAGGAATTTGTCTATTTCTTTTAGTTTTTCCAGACTTTTTGGAATGTATGTTTTCAACATATTCCCTAATTATTTTCTGGGTACAATTGGAATCTATAATATCTTCTTCTTAGCCTCTTGTATTATGAATTTGAATTTTTCACTTTTTCTATTTAGTTAGTTTGACTAGAGATTTAACAATCTTATTGATTTTTTAAAAGTACCAGCTGTTTGTTTGATTGATTTTACACATTGTTCTATCACTTTTCCTTTTATTAATTTCTTCCCTGGGCTTTATTATTTCTTGCCATCTGCTTCTTTGGACTTTGGATTGTTCTTGTTTTTTCTCAGACTTTTGAAATGCACCATTAGATTATTTATTTCAGAGCTTTCTTTTTAATGTTAGTACTCACAGCTATAAAGTTTCTTCTGAAATCTACTGTATTAGATATCAGAATAGCTATGCCATCCTGGTTTGGGTTTCCATTCACTTGCAGGTTGTTTTCCATCTGTTGTTGCTCAGTCTGTGGATGTCTTTACTGATGGTACTGATGGGTATATTTCTTGGAGATGACAGAGAGTTGGATGTAGGTTTGATGTTTGTTTATTTTTAAAATTCAGTTAGCAAAGACCTTTTTTTTTTATTGGTGAGTTGAGGCCATTTACCTGTAAGGTTGTAATTGAAAGATGTTTACTAATGTCTATAATTTTGTTGACTGTTCATCTGGTTGATTGGATTATTGTTTGTTCTTCCGTTTCTGTTAGGAGATTTCAGGATTACTGTGCTAGGGCAGTGCTTCTCAACCTGTGGGTCTCAACCCCTCACAGGACTCACATATCAGATAACCTGCATATCAGTTACTTATATTGGGATGTATAACAGTTTGTAAATTACAGTTATGACGTAGCAATGAAATAATTTTTATGATTGGGGGTCATCACAACATGAGAAACCGTATTACAGGGTCTCAGCGTTAGGAAGGTTGAGAACCACTCTACTACTGTGTTGGATACCTTTCTACCCCTCCCCTGTTCAACATTGTTCTGATAAAAGTTATTCTTCCCAATAATCTCATGAGTGAGATTTTCTTTCTTCTCTGTGTATAGAGAGTTCCTTTGAATATTCCTGCCTTGGTAGTTTGATCTGCCTTAGTTTGTTCTTGCTTAAAATGTCTTTATTTCTCCAACAACTTTATAAAAGATAGCTTGCTGGATGTAGTAGCCTTGGTTGGCAGTTACTGTCAAGGCCTGGAATATGTTACTCCAACACTTCTGACCTTAAGGTGGCTAATGAGAGTTCTGATATTATTCTGATGTTTTGCCTTTATAAATGACTCAATATTTTCTCTTAAAACTCTTTGGTTTTGTTTTTGGGTTTTTTTGGTTTTTGGTGTTTTCTTTTTTCTTCTTTCTCTTCTTTCTTTCTTTCTTTCTTTCTTTCTTTCTTTCTTTCTTTCTTTCTTTTCTTTCTTTTCTTTCTTTCTTTCTTCTTCTTTCTTTCTTTCTTTCAGACAGGGGTATCATCTATGTATTCCTGGTTGGATTGAAACTCATTCTAGAGAATCCAAGGCCATGGCTGGCCTTGAATTAATAGAGATCTACTACCCTCTTCCTCCCAAGTACTAGGATTAAAGCCATGTGTTATAATGCCTGGCTCTTCTCTTAAAACGTTTAGTGTTATTTTGTTGATGTATGCACACACACACACACCACAGACATGCACACACAAAAATACATATATATGTATTTTATATAACAGAGAGGTTCTTCTTTAGTCATGACCATTTGGGGGTGATTTGTGATTCTCAATATTTCTTGCTTTTGAAGATGTCTCTAGGTTTGGGTTTTTAGTGTATATAACTCAGCTCCTTCTTGTATCCCATGGATTCTAAGGTTTTGCTCTCTTGACTGCATCCTAGACTTCTCAATGCTCATTTGCCCTCCCCACTGTATCGACGGCTGAAGTGCAACATTTTATCAACCTCTTCTTCTGTCTCTGATACTCTTTGCTCTGCTTGGTCAAGTCTACTGATGATGCTTTCCACCGTGGTTTTATTGGATGCATTGATGTTTGTATTTCCAACATCTCTTCATTTTGTAAAATCCCAGTTTCCCTACAGAATGGTCCTTTCACGTTGCTCCCCTTTCGATCCACACTACTGACATTCTAGTTCACTTTTACTGACATTTTTGCCTATATTCCTGACTTTCCTCTCCAGTTCTGAATTGAACTTAATAACCGGTTTGTTTTCTTTTTCAGGTCACTGATCACTTTTGCCATAAAAATTTTTAAATTTTTTTAAAAAGATTTGCTTTTTAATTTAAAAAAAATTAGCATAGAACATATTAGATACTGTAAGTTACTTTTCTATTGTGGTGACAAAGCATAGTGATAAAGGCATTGTAAGAGAAAGAGTTGAATTAGGCTTACAGTTTCAGAGGTTTACAGTTCACGATGGCAAACAAGGGTGTGAGAGCAGGAACAGCTGAGAGCTTGAAGCTTGATTGAAAGTAGGAGCCAGAGAAAGAATTGGAAATGGCAGGAGTCTTTTGAAACCCAAGCCCCACCTCCAGTGACACACCTCCTCCAACAAGGCCACACCTCCTAATCCTTCCCAAACAGTTCCACAAATAGTGGACCAGGCATTCAAACACATGAGCTCACAGGGGTCATTGTGTTCACAGGGGTCACTGCAGGTGCCATTATGACATCCATCATCTCCCTGTTCCTCTTTGACCTCCCCTTTGTAGCCTCCTCCTCCAGATTCTTTCCCTCTTTCATGTCCCATGTGTCCTTTTGCCCATGCATAGTCTTCCTCATCACCTCAGATGACCTTCTCTTGGTCTTTCAGTTACTTTTGTATCTGTGAGTTATGTGTGTTTACAGTCACCTTGCTTCTTGGAGAGTCATCTTGCTTTCCAACATGTCTTGCATTTTATATGGAGATTTGTAGATTAGTTGCTTTGGCTATCTCTGCTGGTTTGTTTGTGGTGGTGATGGGGTTCTTTATTGACAGCCTTTTCTTGAGATCTGGGCTTCCACTACCATTCAGCAAAGAGAAAACAAACTGCTATACCAATATCAACACAAAACCATATGATATGTGGAAGTATTCGGAAAAAAATTAATTATACCCCATTAATATATTACCAGTGACCAGGCAATTGAAAATGGCCAAACTACTTGTGATAGTTTGTATATGCTTGGGCCAGGGAGTGGCACTTTTAGGAGGTGTGGCCTTCTTGGAGTAGGTGTGGCCTTGTTGGAGTAGGTGTGTCACTCTGAGTGTGGGCTTTAAGACCCTCATCCTAGCTGCCTGGAAGTCAGTATTCGGCTAGCAGCCTTCATATGAAGATGTAGAACTCTCAGCTCCTCCTGCACCATGCCTGCCTGGATGTTGCCATGTTCCTGCCTTGATGATAATGGACTGAACTTCCGAACCTGTACATCAGCCCCAATTAAATATTGTCCTTATAAGAGTTGCCTTGGTCATGGTGTCTGTTCACAGCAGTAAAACCCTAACTGAGACACTACTGTAGAAAATATACCATGACATTCACAATTAATTAGAGTGTGAAAATAGTGAGTGAGATAATGGACAGAAACAAAAAGAATAGAAAGGAAGTTAGAAGAGAAGATGGCCAGAGAAAAGATGAAGGAGTGGTGGACAACAAAGACTTCTCAATAATGAAGATGTTTAAACAAAATTAGAATAATAAACATACAAATATAAGGTTGTTTAAAAAAATGGAGGTAGATATCCCTAAATGTATAGAAGCTGATAACAAGGTAGCACAGGATGAAAGGAAAATAAAAAAATATTGCCCCCAAATAGGAAAAAAAAAGGTGTAGGCAAATTAGATATAGGAGAACAATTGAAAATCTAAAGCACTTAAAATAGACAGAAAAAATGTAGAAATCCTGCTAAATGTAGAATAGGAATATAGAGTTTAAATGTTTTTAAACATGGGGAACTGGAGATGATGTAATCCACCCTTTGACCTCAGGATAACACCTATCAAACTCCAGGGTAGTTTTCAGTAGAGAAGATCTACCCCCTCACCAAGGGCAGGGCCATTTCTCCTTCTGCATCTGTCAGACTCCTGCCACTGGCACCCTGGCCCATTAGGTCTGGACCTCTTGCTTGTCACAACTGCCCTTACAGGCCTCTCCTCAATGAAGAGTTAGAACAGGCTGGACCCAGGCTCAGTGGATGCTGAAGTCTGTGGATGCTCCCTGACCTCAGGCCCCAGGGCAGCTCAGTTTTAAACAAAAGATTCTCTGTCTAAATGGTGCCTGGCTTCAACCACCCTAGTCAGACGGTATGACAAAAGGGATTTCCTCCACCTCTGACCTGCCCACCAGATGCACTGTCTTACCAAGACCTACAACTGGACATGAGGCTCCTAAGCACTGTGGGTTTGTTCTGAGGGTGAGGCTGACCTTTCTATCCCGCTCACCTTTTACAAGTATTTTCAGTCTCTTCCTCCATGAGGGGGCTGTGCTCAGCTTGCTGCTCTGTGTTTTCTGTCTTTGCCTGGGCTCTCCTCTGGTTACTTCACTTCCTTTGTGTATCTCTGAAGCTCTTCTTCCTTGATTTCTCTTTGGGATAAAGTTTCTTATTCTGGTTGGGCAGTGGCAGCTCAGTCCTTTAATCCCAGCACGTGGGAGGCAGAGGTAGGCAGATCACCAGCCTGGTATACAGAGTGAGTTCTAGGACAGCCGGAGAAACAGTGTTTCAAAAAAAATTTTTTTTCTTATTCTAAAGTCTTGCATTGGCTCACACAGAGGCAGCCTCTAGTTTGTCCTTTTACCCAGAAGTCCTTAAATTGTTTAATGATGGAGTCTCACTATGTAGCTCAGATTGGCCTCCAACTCCCAATCCTCCTGTCTCGGCGCCAAGCATTGGGATTACAGGAATGTACTACCATAGTTGGTGCTCTAGTAACATTATAATGTTTATGTTATATTATATGTGTGTATGTATGTGCATGCATGTGCATGCTAGTGTGTATACACGTGAAGGTCAAAGTCAAAATGCAGTAGTTGATTCTCTCCTTTCATTTTGTGGATCCTATCGATTGAATTCAGGTCTTCAGGTTCCCCATCAGGTGCCCTTAGGCACTGAATCATTTAGCTGTTTCTCTAATAGCATTTAAACATCAAACCCAAACTTTTGTCTGACATTTTAGTTGTATAATTATAGCAGATATAAGACCTAGATCTATTTCTTGTTAGTAGTCATAGCTATTATTTATTTTTTTTTCATGTCTTACTGCTTAATTTAATCTCTAAAACAATGTTAATAGTAGTGATAACATCTTTGCCCTGTTCTTGAGCTTCCTGGCAATGCCCTTAGCACCTTTTATTTTGTGTGCTGTCTGCTGGGTTAAGTACCTGGCGTTTATTTTTCCCTGAAAACCCAGTAAGATTGAATCAAATCAGAAGAATGCTGAGAGAAAAGAGAAAATATTTTAAGAAGAAAGGAAAGATGAACTACACTTAAAGCTGGAGAACAGACCAGTAGCTTTAAAAACAGAGTCCTGGCTGTCCTTCACCCGGATGGTTGAGTGGGTTAGACAGAGAATGCAGACGTGGCAATGGAGCGAGGGGGAAACTTTGTTTTGCCAGACTTTATTGTGAAGGACCAATGAGAGATGAGAGACAGCTAGAGAAAGGTCAAAGGGTATTTTTGTCTTGCTTTGGATTTGATATTTATTTTTCTTTTCAGACGGGGTCTCATGTAGCCTCACTTGTCCCCAAACTCCTATGTAACCAATGACCTTCAACTCTTCATCTCCCTGCCTCAGCCTCTCTACTTCTGGGACCACAGGCCCATGAGACCATGCCTAGCTCTAGATTTACTTGGGAACGGTCAGCGGCAATAAACCATTACAGTTCTTCATTACATTTATTTACTGGAGGAAGAGGGGCATGGGTGAAAGGTCAGAGGACAATTTCCTGGAGTCTGTTTTCTCCTACTATGTAGATTCTGGGTATCAAATACAAGTTACTAGGCTTTGGAAGTAATCCCTCTCTCTGCTGAGCCATCTTGCAGGCCCTTAAACAGGTTTTGATCGCTGTTGTGTATAATCCTGTCATGAAGAACACTGGTAGAGGGGAGGGAAGACTTTTTGTAGAAAGATGTTCTTGAGGGAATGAGGGAACAAGACCATGCCCACAAGTGCCATTCCATTCAGACTCAGCAGGGATGGTTGTGTTTGTTTATTGGTGAATGAACAAATTATTAGAGATTGTTAGAGACTGATCCCAGGGATGCCAGCATCCTAAGCTTGCTCTCTACCCCTGATTCACAACCACAGCCTAGAGCAAGGACAGTTTGTTTACAGCAATAGGCGGGAAGGCAGGGTACAGCGGAGAGGCATTACTTAAGCAGGCCACTGTGGCCACTCTTGCTTTGTACACGTGAACATTTCCTAGGTAATTCTGATGAATGCAAAGGCTTTAGACCGACAGCCCACAGATAAAACCATGTAACCCAGAGAGCCGCTTGCCTCCAGTCTCCAGGTCTGCACCTGCATCTTGGATTTCATCTCTGCCATAGAACAAAGGCATTTCTAGAGCAGCCTGAAATGACAGTGGGGAGGGCGTGGGGTCTGATTTGTAGGTCTGAGGCCAGAGGAAGCCTGAGGCCTGACTGAAGCTGTAATGATCCCTTGGGTAGGCCTCATTTCTCTATAGATGGGCTTGAACACTGTACTGTGTGTGTGTGTGTGTGTGTGTGTGTGTGTGTGTGTGTGTGTATGCACGAGCGTGTGTGTGTCTGCATGTGCGCATGTGTGTGTGTGTTTTACAAGTGCACTTGCTTCAGATCCAACAGGGCTAAAACCAGAGAGGAGAGAAGGGACAGAGAGACTGAAAGAAAGTGGAAGAAAAAGGGAGAGGAACAGAGAGAAACATGAAGAGGAAGGAGGATAGGGAGAGGGAGAGAGAGAAGAGGGAAGAGGGGTTATACAGAAGTTGGTACCCTAACTAGCCACTGCGGGAATCTGTGTGTCCAGACTTATGCAGTGGGGCACTGGGCAGAATAACCTAGAGGCAAAAGGGTGGAGTAGGGCTAGAGGTAGGGGGAGAGGGCTTTGCAAAGGGGCAGAGGCTTGGTTTTTATGCCCTTGCTGAGGGCTCTGCCGCTAAAGTCAAGGATTCATAGGTTTCTCAAGTCTGACCAGTCCTATCCGTGGGAGAGAGAACACACGCAAAGTCATTGTCCCTCAGTGATGCCAACTCTTCCCTGGAGCCGAGGGCACACAGCAGAGGCAACTGTTCTGTAGTCTGGAGGTTTTAGTTTTCCTCACCACCTAAACCGGAGTCAAAGGGAATACCCCGGGATGAACCTGGCAGGTTTGATATTTACCTGTTCCCATATCCTCCAGGGCTACACAGAGGTTGGCACCCTGGCTAGCCACTGGGGTAGTTGGTGTGTCCAGACACAGGCAGTGGGGCACAGGACAGACTGACTCCCTCATCCCAGCAGTTACTCTCAGCGATGAACACATGCCTTCCCCCGGCTATTTCTTCAGGAGTCTCCCTTGAGGAGTGAAAATAAGGAATCACTCAGGATGATATTTTCTAGTTCCATCTATTTACATAAGAATTTCTCGAATTCATTGTTTTTAATAGCTGAGTAATATTCCATTGTGTAAATGTACCACATTTTTTGTATCCATTCCTCTGTTGAAGGACATCTGGGTTCTTTCCAGCTTCTCGCTATTATAAATAAAGCTGCTATGAACATAGTGGAGCATATGTCCTTGTTATGTGTTAGAGCATCTTCTGGGTATATGCCCAGGAGTGGTATAGCTTCTTCCTCAGGTAATGATATGTCCAATTTTCTGAGGAACCGCCAGACTGTTCTCCAGAGTGTAAATGGATGGAACTAGAAAATATCATCCCAAGTGAAGTAACCCAATCACAAAAGAACACACATGGTATTCACTCACTGATTATTGGATTTTAGCCCAGAAGCTTGAAATACCCAAGATTCAACTCACAGACCCCATAAAGCTCATGAAGAATGAAGACCAAGTAGGGCGGGGGGGGGGGGAGGCTTCAGTCCTTTTTAGAAGGAGTAACAAAATACTCAAGGGAGCAAATATGGATACAAAGTGCAGGACAGAAGGAGGGGCCGTCTGCAGACCATTCCACCTGGGTATCCATTCCATGTGCAGTCACCAAAGTGTGTGGGTGTCAGGAGGTGCATGCTGACAGGAGCCTGACATAGCTGTCTCCTTAGAAGTCTGCAAGAGTCTGACATATTCAGAGGCAGATGCTCACAGCTAACCATTAAACTGATCATGGGGTTCCCAATGGAGGAGTTAGAGTGAAGGCTGAAGGAGTTGAAAGGGTTCGAGACCCCATGAGGAGAGCAACAATCCCAACCAACCAGAGCACCCAGGGTCTAAATCACCAGTCTGGGAGGGCTTAGGGAGGGACCCATGGCTCCAGCTATATATGCAAGGGAGGTATAGGTGGGAGAAGAGATCCTTGGTCCCATGAAGGCTGGATGTCGTGTGTGGGGGAATTCAAGGGTGGGGAGGTGAGGTGTGGGGAGTAGGTGGCGGCACACCCTCATAGAAGCAGGAGGAGGGGGGATGGAATAGGGGGTTCCTGGGAGGGAGGGGGAAATGGGGTAAGGGGAGAACATCTGAAATGTAAATAAAATATCCAATAAAAAAAGCATAAAAAAAAAAAGAAAGAAAAGAAGGAGTCACACCTTTCCTAAGAGCAGCGTCCCCAGGAGGAAGACCCCAAGTTTGATGGGACAAGCCTAGGTAGGCTCTTGGTTCTTATTCCACCACTGGTGTTCTGCAGCAATAGATCCTGATATTCAAATGCATATTTCACAGTCTCTCGTCCCACAGTTTGGAGGAGGGCCATTTGCTATGCATGATCCATTCACTCACGTTTATCACATGGAGAAAATTACATTTCCCTAGTTACCACCAAATGGAAGAGAGAAATCACTCACACGGACAAGCATACTGTTGTAAGGAGCAGTTTCCAGACCCAGACTCTGAGCTAAAACACACAGAAGGGAGACTCTGAGACCTCCAGTTGTCATGGGTCACACCTGCGGTGCCCACTCACCAGACCCTCAGCTGATCCATGGATTTACTTTGGAGGATATCTGCCCTTCTGTCTCTTTTGCATAAAACTAGCATCTTGAGGCCTCTTCTTCTTCTGTCCTAGCAGGGATGTTATAAAGGGAATACATCAACACAGAACACTTCATATTTATGCATACTTGCTGAATTGATAATACTTATTTGTAATGAAAATTAAGTAAGCAGAATGTTAAAATGTTCTCTAGGGAAGGCTTGTTGACTACAGCCAGACCCCATTCCTATCCTTGCCTCCTCTTTTAGATCAATGCAAGTCCAGGACACTCCTCTCTCTAACCTAGCTACAGTTAGTACCAAACCTCTTGGCTACCTACATACATAGGATTAATGACAACTATATCTGCACAGCGATTACAGCTACCATCTGTTCCATTTATAGAACTACCACCGAGTTAAACACTTGATACAGCTTCCAATGCAACCCCACAGCTTCTAAGTTTTACATTTTTATCCACGTAACCACTTAGAGCGGTTATACAACCCAAATAATTTCAACAGTTACTGAGTATGTATTAAGTACCAGAAATTGTACGTTCTCCTCCGGCCCAGGACGAGGCAGAAATAAACGCATGATACATTACATTTGGTTAAGTGTACAAGTGCAGCCCCCACTCTCTGGGTGCTTTGGTTGGGAGGAGGGAGAATTCACTGGCAACCAAAGACACTGGTGACCTCATTATACAAAATTTAGTTCATCACATGCCCCCCCCCCCCCCACACACACACATACAGCTTAGGAAAACAGCTTCCCGTTTTAAAGGGATGCGGTCACACAGTGACACATCTACCTGCTGAAGACAAACACCAGTCACTAGCAAACTTTGGGGTCTGAGGTGTTTTTTTTTTTGTTGTTGTTGTTGTTGTTTTTTCTGATTATTAAAGTCTCGGTTCCCATCTGTGAGTTTTACTTGGACCCCGCGAACCAGGACGGATGCACAGCCTAGGAGATCTGCTACACACGCAAGGCCCCCTAGTGACCTGAGCTCTCGTAGCGTCCCCAAGACCCTGACCAGGGGGTGACTCCCGCCCAATCAGGTTTCCCCCTGCCTGGAGCGGTCCAGTTCCAACCGGCTCTTTCTCCCCGCCCTCAGTTTCAGCGGTTTTGGTAGAAGAGGCTGACCCGCAGAAAAAATTAAGCTCCGGCGGGGCTCAGGGAAAGCTCCACATCCTGCCATCTCTTCCTCAGGGACCCGGCTTTGAGAGGACTTCCAACCCTTGAAGGAGTGAGGGACCCGCTGCTAGAGCGACAGGGGCTCTGAAGAGCAGGTGCCCGGTGGGGAGGCCAGGCTGCCCCGGGACCGGGCGTCCACGCAGAGGTGCAGAAGCCCTGCTGCTCAGGAGAGGCCACCTCCTGGTCTGGGTCCCAGCAGGATGGTCCCCGGTGCGGTTGCCTGGGCTCCAGCTGTCCCCGCCGCAGCAGGTGGGGGCCCGCGGGCCTGGGCAGGGGCGGGGCTGGGGGCGGAGCCGCGGCGGGGGCAGTACGGGCGGGGGCCGGGCCGAGCCGGACTGTCGGGGAGCCCGCGGGAGCTCGGCCGCGCCAGGGCTGGTGCAACCGGGCGGAGAGCGCCGGCGCCGCGGCCGCAGACAAAGGGCCGCCGTGCTCCGTCTGCCTCGGTGAGTGGCTCCCCGCTCGCCCGTTTTCTTCTCTCGCTATCCGCTCCTCCCGGAGTTCCGCCTGCTCCGGAGAGCTGGGAACTGCAAAGACCGGGACTTCCCGGCTCACTCTGCACCCCGGTCTCACCTGACCCGTGATTCCCTCTCCCCACCCCCGGAGGCCGAGCAGACACCCAACTCAGAGACTTTGGAACGCCGGCCACCGTCTCCGGTGGGACCCACCCCGGCCGCCCTCGGTGACCTCTTCCTCCGTGCACCGTGCGCGGGTGCTGTCCCTAGCTCCCCAGTTTGGGTAGGAAGGTTGCTGCTGGGCTCTTCCGTGGGTGTGTGCGAGGGAAGACGACCTAGGGGCTGGGCGCCACGAGGGGACCCCACCCCTTGGGGACAGCGCGCGTTCGGGGTGGCGGAGGGGAGGTTCGCGAGTTCTGATTTGGATTTGGGGTCTGGTTCTGTTCCCTGTTAGCCTCTCCTCCAGTTTATTTCCCTATTCAAGGGTTAGCCTCGCTTTTTGCCCCGGCCGCACCCGAAAGAGTCGCCCCTTCTGTGGGTCGGTGGCCCCGAGAGAGAGAGAGGACCCGGCTGCTTCCCCTATCTGGGCTGCTCTGAGCCCGCAACGGTTGGGGAGGGAGGGCAGTGCGGGCAGCGATGGGGGCTGACATCACCGCTCAGTCCCGGCCGGCTCCCTCTGCCTCCGGCCGGCTTGATCTCCATCAGAAAAGAATCGGAAGCCCGGCGGGCTTTTGCTTTTGTTCTCCCTGCTACTCTTGATTCCTTGGAGAAACCCGGATGGGTGGTTACCCAAAGAGGGGATTGTGGTGAGAGTTCCAGGTGCTGCCCTGGAGGGACAATCATTGGAAGAGGCGCTTTCTAGCCCCTAGATTCCAGCTGCTCATCCATACCCCGGAGCAGAGGTAGGTACAGCTTCCCAAAAGAGCGCGATTCCTGCCGCGGCCGCGCTGTCACGCGCCTCTCCTGCACTCTCGAAAGCGCTACCTCGAGACGTGCATTTCCATTCATGGAACTATGCCTGGGTTTTGATTAATGTCATCCCTGCCAGGTTCTCTAAGAACGAGTGCTGCCTGCCATTCGATTTTGTAGCCCTTTTATCGGAGGCCTACTGTGTGCAGGGAAACGGTCTTAATTTCAGAGATGCTCGGTAAGCACCTACTGTGCGCAAAACGGATGTGCCATGACGTGTTCAGTTTGACAGGTACTTGTTGAGTGTTTCCGATGTTTGAGGAAGCTGTGTTATAACCCTGTTACTGTAATTGTTACTTACGGAGAACCTAATATGTAAGTAAAGGACTTTTTTGGCCAAATGGGAGCCCAGTGTACTGCGCGGGGGGAGAGGTGGAGGTGAGGGATGTGGTGTGGTAGGGGGCGAAGTAGGTAGAGACAAGAAGGGGAGAGTATAATGAGTCTTCAACTTCCGGAGAAAAAACTGCATTTTAACTTTATAGATGATGGTGTGGCGTGAGAAGAACTTGTCTCTCCGTATCAGGCAGTTTAAGTCTGAATGCTTGAGAGGTGGTCTGACTGGAACAAGGCAGAATAATGACGAGAAAGAACTTTGCTAATTATTACAGAGAACGGAACAAAGTTTTATGTAGCAAACCCTTAGTGCTAAAAAGTGGTATCTAAGTTGAAGCAGAAAGACAGACGGGTGGACAGCCAGCTCAGGAAGAATGGAACGAAGAAGGAAGAAAGATGGAGCCAGCTACATTTACTTCACCCAGGCAGCTCACACTGAGACCAGGGCCAAGGCAGGTCCTTAATCTTATTCTTACAAATGCTCCCAGTGACCTGTTAAGAGATTTGAAGAATTATCCCCAGAGCTTGATTCGTACTGGCCAGAAAATTATACATATTCTCAATGTAATGGCAAATATCTAAATGCATCTATGTTATAGAT
The DNA here is from genome assembly GCA_021653895.1 of Mastomys natalensis. Classification (NCBI taxonomy): domain Eukaryota; kingdom Metazoa; phylum Chordata; class Mammalia; order Rodentia; family Muridae; genus Mastomys; species Mastomys natalensis. The sequence goes on along the minus strand of JAJTUV010001562.1, from coordinate 171,223 downwards.
ACTCCAATCAGGAAGACGTAATCTAAGACATGGTCCTTGTCTGGCAGGACCTGTCAGAGTTCATGAGATGAGTAAAATGGCAGCTTGGGCACACACACACACACACACAAAAAAAAAAAAAAAAAGGAAATCCGGTAATATGCTTAAAAAGACAAAAATTTGTGGAATTGTGGCTTTCTTTTAAAACCAGAAGTGGAGAATTTCCATTTGTTCTGTTTGTTTATCTCTTGACATTGAATGCTAGCAGTTTCTGGTAACGGCTTAATCCCAGCTTCTTGATACAATCAACTTTTTCTTTCTAAAATTGTTTGTGATTTCCATCTTAAATTCTTTTAAAACTACACTGCACTGTCTTTGTTATGAACTTGGACCCCCACCCCACCTCCCACCCCCGCCCCCAACAGTCTTTTCTGGAAGTAGACCTGTTAGAAAATCTTCATAGAAAACTTGGTGAGCTGGAAATGAATGTGCTTAGTAGTGAGGGAAAGGGAGGGAAAACCAAAGGAGACCGACAGCAGAGAAAGCCTAAGGTGACGATGGTACAGGAGTCTAGTTGAGGGAAACTAGCACTTAGCAAAAGTATCTGGGCAAACGACCAGCTCTTAGAAGGGACTAGGTGTCCATCTGGAAGGGTTTCCAATTCATTCACCAGAGACATGCTTGCCTGAGAGACTTAGTGTTGGACTGTCAGGTGTAAGTGTGGACATCACCCAGTTCGAGGTTTCAGGAGATCCTTTAGTTGCCCCAGCAGCTGGCCAGGCCTGCACCCCTCCTCCATTCTTTCAAGCATTCCTGAAGTGTTTTCACCTGAGCTGAGCTTGGCTGTAATCTTCCTCAGGCTAGAAATGTGCCTCATTTTGCTCCCTGCATCTCTCCTCTTCTGCATGTGACTGCAGACGGTCTTTGGAGTAGGTGATACTTCAGTGTCTCCTGCTGCCAATTTCCTTGCCCTTTCCCTCCCTCCTCAGGTCCTCTCGTCGTCCTTGTCACCCGTTTCAGATGCTCCGGGCAGGCCTTGCACTGTACAAAAACTGGTCTCGAGACCAATCTGTTACCCATCACTTTGTCCTGAATGTGGATGTAGGTCACTGTTCTGTCTTCAGGGGTCTTTGTTCTTTAAGCCTCATAAGAGAATGAAAAGCTGTCTCTGTGATGCTGGGACTGCCAGGACTGGAAGTTACTGAGTTGGCAGGGTGACTTTCCTGGTACTCCTGAAATGATAATACCTAGTCTAGGGTCCTTGCAGCCTCATGATCCACACACATCTGGAGTCTTCAATCTTTTTGTTTGTTTGTTTGTTTGTTTGTTTTGCACAGGGTCTCGCTATGTAGCCTATGCTCATGGATCCTGAAGTTGAGATTTTCCTTTCTGAGCTTATTTTGTGCTGAGATCCCAGACATGTTCCATCATTTCTAGCTCCCTCTCTTTGAAGCAATGGTTCTTAACCTGTGGGTCGTGAGCCTTTGGGGTGGGGCGTCACATATGTCACACATATATACATATATATATATATGTATAATGTATATGTATATATACATGTATATATTTACATTATGATTCATAACAGTAGCAAAGTTACAGTTATGAAGTTGCAATGAAATTCTTTTATGGTTGAGGGTCACCACAGCCTGAGGAACTGTATTAGTGGGCTGCATCATTAGGAAGGTCGAGAACCACTGCTTTAAAGCACCATTTCCATTTTCCCTTAGAGGCTCCATTGCTTTTTATAATGGGGTGGTAGTTGATGTCAGACTGTAGCTGTTTGTGAGCCACCTCTCAACTTAGCCTTCACATGCTCTCCCCCAAGGTCTAAAGATTTGTTATTTTGCAGTGGGAGTCTCTGTCTGTCTCCATGCATGCCCGTTACTTAAAGACAGATTCTTGTCTCAAAAAACCTTAAAAAAAAAAAAAAAAAAAAGACAGATTCTTAATGACAGCTCTCAGACTTGGGGATTCTTTGCTAAAGGAATAGGAACAGCTTTTCTCACAGAAGTACCTTGTGTAGTGTTTACTTATGTCTGTGGATTCTATCCATTGGATACTGGAGGCCCTGTACAGCCACCCTTTCTAAACGGGGGCAATCCAAAGCATCTCCAGATATCAACAAATGTGCGCTGGGAAAAAGTTACTACTGTCTGAGGACCACTGTTCTTCTGTTCTTCAGAGTATTGGATATTATATATCATGCTGTAACATAACTATCTGGGAAAGGTTTTATTTATTGTCACTTGATTCTTTTCAGTAAAAGCCACTTAATAAATGTATGATTAACTTTGTAGAACTTTCCATATACATAATTTTCAGATCAGAATTAAGGTTCCCTGTAAGCATATATACTCAGATTCAGTAACCATATTGTTAAGTTCCTTTTTGAAGCCGTTCTTCCAGTCTTAAATTTTTCCCTCAGTGTAGATCTCTCTTAACTACCAAAAGTGTGGGTAGCAGAACCGTCTTTAGCAGCAAGCCTCACCCACAGGAGCCCCTGAACATGCTGCTTGAGCCATAGCTGGTGGGCAAGAGCAGGGTAGGACAGTGAGGGTGGAGGTTGAGTTTGGCAGGGATTTGCTTATGTAGTTTGGAGATACCTACTTAAAAAAAGGCAAAGGGGCTGGAGAGATGGCTCAGTGGTTAAGAATCACTCTTCCAGAGGACTCTGGTTCAATTCCCAGCACCTACACAGCAGCTCACGATTGTCTGTAACTCCAGTTCCAGGGGATCTGACACCCTCACACAGATATACATGCAGGCAAAATACTAAGCACATGGTATGAGATAAATAAATAATATTTAAGAAAAAAGGCAAAATGGCCAGCCTTGGATAGTGTTCTTAGACAATCAAGTACAGGGCTGTGGATTTAAGTTTCAGTTTGTTTCCTGGGAAAGCCATCTCTGGACAGAGAGCAAGCATGAGTAGGCAGGACCAGTAGGGGCTTCTCAGGTGTTATCTTACATCATAGAAAGATGAACAGACTGATGAGTTCCAGGGTGATCCATACTTCTGCTCACATCTGCCTGAAAACCAAGAACTTACCCTGTGTAGAGCATCCACATGTCAGCCTCAGCACCAACAGCATCTGTGTAGGATGGGAAGAGGACGAGGTTAGTTTACAGTCAGCAGAGTCTGAGTTGCAGTGATAGAAGCTACTTTTGCACCTTGTAAGGTGGAGGGAGCAGTCAGTGTCCAACTTGCTGCTTCGGAAAGTGAATGAAGTGTGTCTTCAGGTCACGGAATGGTCTCTGAAAAGTTTCAGTAAGAGTTCGTTGATTTAGATTTCTCTTTTGGAATTTCCAAGCTTAGAGGGAGACTTTTTCATACATTAAAAACAGACCAACTGGGAAATATTCATCCTGTTATGTTTGGGGGGTGGAGGGCAAAGCAGTTTAAGCATTTGTAAGCTAAATAATAAAACTTGAAAAACTATATTTAGGTTTTTAATTAATTTGTCAGTAAGTTAATTGATCTCTTGCCTTAGTATGGAGCAATCTTGTTTTGTTATATTAATACATCTGGCTCTCTGTGAGATTAATTAGTCAATGTCTCAATGTCTAGATAACAAACAAACAAACATACAGGAAGATTTGCTATCACAAGGGACATTTAAAAAATACTATTACTTTTACTTTTAAACTGACAATTTATATGAGCATTTAAAGAGTTGATATCTATTGAAGTTTTTTTCATCCCTAGAAAATGGAATGCAAGGAGATTTAAGGGTCCCCTGATCATTCTTCCTTGTCCATCATGTAAGCGAGGAAACCAAGGCATCGAGCAGTCAGAATGCTTGCCAGGGTTAGAGAGTTCCCTGAGGAGGCTGGGGTTGACAGCTGGTAGTTTACCCTGTCACTGGATGCTCAGTGCTGCTGGGATACCCTCTGTCTTCCTGGTTGTTGGAGCTTGTTGGTGGAAAATTGAGGAGGCAGGAAAAAGGTTTAATTACTCGTCTTCTTCCTAGGGCATCTCATTCTGAGAAAGCAACTCACAGATTCAAACTAATTACACTGGTGCCAGTGATATGTGTACACAAGCCTAGTTCTGGAAACAGCCACCAGAAAGCTCCAACGGTTGTATTGAGTGAATGGAATTATTTTATAGAACTTACTTTAAGATATCTTTACAGTGGTTGATAAGAATGATAATGTTTATGTTTCTATTTAGGAAAGTAATTAATGCACAGTCGTGGAAGTATCAAGAATAAACAAATCTACCTATACACGTCTTTAACCCTATTCATAGTTGGCTTTTTTACCCTATACAGAGTGGTTTCCTTGGCTCATCTTAAAATATAACAGAGACCACATTGTGTGTGTAATTTTAATCTTAATCTTTTCCAGGTAATACTAGAACAAATGATACCTATGATTCATATGATTCAAACTCATGGTAAATATAATTTTAGTGGATGGGTTATTTGGTATTTGCAAGTTCCTTAATTTATCTCAACACTTTACTATTAGTGGATATTAAATTTCTCTCCAAGTTCTCCCCACTGGGTCATTGTGCCTGTATTCTTTCAACATCTTGGATTATTGTTTTTTTTTTCCTGTGACATATTCACAGATAGAGAAATTACTTAGCCAAGGGTGTGAGCACACTGTATTAAATGTCTTTATGAGAGGGGCATGCTAGTTTTTACTCTTGTTGGTAGCATGCCTTAGGGATGGAATTTCTTCACATTATTTAGAGTGCACAGTTCTCTATGTTTCTGTATTTGATGGATAAAATTAGTTAGTTTTGTGGATTACAGTTGCATTTTTTGGTGAGTTACTTTTCTATATTTTTTTGTGTGTGATTAAACAACAACACCACCTGTGTTTAAGACCATTTCTCAAAAGAAAAAAAAAAAGCCCACTATGCCTCAGATTTCAAAGGTAAACTGGGAATTCTATGAAATTTTGTATCCAATAGTCCGTGATGCCAGCATCTCAATGTCATGTTTATTCATAGTAGAGGAGCTGCTTATGGATTACTGAGGGAGGTTTAAGAGGGAGATGCACCTCATGGAGACCAACATTCAAAGCTTAAGGAAGGCTTGGTGAAGACCAATGAACAAACCTGGGGCCCAGGGTGAGAAGACCAACATACAACGAGCGTCTCTCCTGAGCTTCATCCCTACAACAGCCTGTCAAGTGACATGTGATCAAAAGAAAGCTAAACGTCGGAATTCTCACACACCTTCAGTTACTGTGCCATTGCAGGTGTGTAACCTGCCTTGGTTGTGTTTTATGGACTTGAAAAGTATAGACATGAATTCAAAGAGGATAACCTTATCTGTTCCTGTTCTAGCTCCCAAATAATTGACACAAAGACCTATTAAGTTTATTAGCAAGCTTTAAGCCTAGAGCTGGGCTAATCTCTCTAATGCCCTATGACTTGTCAATCTGGTCTTTCCCTGGCTTGCTCTGGTCCATGTGTTACCTCATGCCTGTTCTTTCATGAGACCTCATGGCAAATCCTCCTGGTCTCTCCACCTTCTTTCCTCATGATCCTTCTCTTCCTTCTCTCTCCTTGGCATCCCTGGCTGTAATCAGAAATCCAGCCTTCCTGTCTCTGCCCAGCCATAGGCTGGTCAGCTCTATATTAACCAGTCAGAGATAATTGGGAAGCATTCTTTACACAACACTGATATAGGAGATGGTTCAAGAATCGTAACAATGCTAGCGTCCAGACTGTAACCAGAGCTCTGGGCACAGAAAGCAGCAACTGAACACACAGTACACAAGACCAACCCCCAACAAAGACAGGCTGGGGAATATTAGCAACTGTCTCCAAACTCGTTTGCTCATTTGTGGGAGCATTTTTGTGGTACAAGGTCAATTTGCCATCCTAAATTTCCTGTGCCTTCTTTCAGACTGCTTCCTGTGTTTTCCATCCCCTTCCCTTCCCCCACCTCCATTTTAAACAGTCTCTTCAAGCTACATTCTAAAGAGTTGAAGAGTTCTATCTTCCAAGTCCATCTGGGTTGTATTCATATGTTTGTTTGCAATTTCAGTCCTTTTTTTTTTTTTGATATTTTATTTATTTACAATATAGATGTCATCCCCTTTCCCCATTTCCCCTCCTTAGAACCCCCTATCCCATTCCCTCCCCCTTTATGCTTTTATATCATTTTAAATACAAGCATGTATTAAGGTCAATTATAGGTTTAGGGTCTAGCCAATACAATAAATGGAACTAGTCAAGGAACAAGCAACACAATAAACACAAATAGTCAAAGAATAAGCAAGGCATTAAACCCAATTATGCGAACACTCCCGTGATCACTGTTTTTAAAGGCTTATCAGGATGACAAAGTATCTGAGCCTACCTCCCTGTCCTAGCTGAAGGTCATTTTCATGTCTGAAGCCTACTTCCTTGTTCTAGATTCCTGTCTGAAATTATTTCTTTGTTCTAGCCTAATATTTAGATTCCTGCCTGAGATTACTTCTTTGTTGTAGCCTAAGATTTAGATTCCTACCTGAAATTACTTCTTTGTTCTAGTCTAATGTCAGATTCCTGGTTGAAGTCTACTTCCTTGTCCTTGGTCAATGTTATATTCCTGCCAAGCAGCCCATTTCCTTGTCCTGGTCCCATGTCAGCTTCTTGCCAAGCAGTCCCCAAAGGCTCTCCACCTTTCCCCCTTTTTTATTTTGTTAACAAGACTGAGCCTGTCTTAGGTCATTCTGATAAGAATGCCTTCCTTACCCATTATGGAATATGCATTATCAAAAGCAATGTACTTCTATCTTAGGTTGGTAAGGCTCTGTGCAGAATTTTACCCGTCCTTGGCTTGCCTGCCTGTTAATTTAATAACTCTGTCTGGGGGTCCATTTTCAGGTTCAAGCCATGTACTTTGGCTGCCAACATGTTGATGTTGTTAAAGATAAGCTTTAACACGATGGGTAGGAATAAAATATTCCCAGGACAAGAAGGGCTAGCCTGATCATGCTATATATGCCATTCCTGAGGTTTGATCAAAATGGAAATACTGACCTTAGGCCATGGATAATTTTATCAGCATTATTTGCAGCATCAAAGCTCAACAGAGCAGCATTCTTTAAATTCATAGTCTCACTATGTAAAGTTAACACACCCAGAGAGGTGTTAGGATTATGCCAAATATCCTACAGGTGTCTTTAAACTTTTTTCTAATTATAATGACAATCATTGTGAATTTCAAAAGTAACACTACTCCCATGATATTTGTCATGACACTTGGGATGGCTCCTAACTCTTGAACCTTGACCCTCCTTTCAGTGAGTCAAGGTTTTCTAATACTCAGGGCAGTAAGACAGAAGCTGGTTGATAGACCCCCATAACAGACATGCCAGGTTTCAACACACTAACACAATTGGAAGTTATACAGTCAATGCAACTTACAATAAATAATGTAGCAGAGACAAAACCAATTTTAGCTTGACAATTAAAAGAGCCTTAAAACATGCACTAACCCTTGTTTGAAATCCTGATCCTTTCCCAACTTTATTCTTGCTATCATAACATCATAGTGATCTATTCAGTCTTTTTTTTTTTCCTTTGGTTTTTCGAGACAGGGTTTCTCTGTATAGCCTAGGCTATCTTGGAACTCAATCTGTAGACTAGGTTGGCCTCGAACTCAGAAATCCACCTGCCTCTGCCTCCCAAGTGCTGGGATTAAAGGCATGCGCCACCACTGCCCAGCGATCTATTCAGTCTTAATCCCTGAATTTCATTGGTAGAATTCTACTTCTTTTTCAACATTATAGCTTCAACATGAAGCCATAGCATCTTCAACATTTACATTGTTTCCACTAACCCTGTAAAGTTTTGTTGTTGTTTTTGAGACAAAGTCTTGCTCTATAAGGCCAGATTGGCCTCCAATTTAGCCCTGGTCTTCCCATATCTCCTCCTAAGTGCTAGGATTATACATATGCATGGCTCCTTGGCTAAGTTCAGCTTTTATATCTGTGTGCTGGGCACAGATATTTTGCATTCTATGTCTGGGATTTTCCCTTTGTAATACCTAAGCACCTGCTCTTCCTGTTTGTTGCATATTCTGATTATCGAGCTGGTTCATGTTTATGTTATCATGTTTCCTTGTTTGGTTGGTTAATCTTTGAATGTGTGCTGAATATTACTTTAAACAAATATTTGTGTAACTTAACGTAGTAGCACCAGCATGTGATCTCAGCACTTGGAAGGCTGAAGCACGAGTTTGAGTTCAGCCTGGGGTACATAGTAAGACCCTGACTTTAAAAAATTTTATGTCTATAAAAATACCACATTTTATATCTTAAAATATAACTATTTCTACATTTTAATCTCTGAAATCAAGATATTTTTGCATTTAATAGATTCTTACACTTATGTTTGGCAGCATTTTTATTTTTCTCTGATACATTAAATAATAATGTATCATATAATTAGTGATATTTAACATATGATGACATAATTCGAAGCTTTGGCTGCTATGCTAAATATGACAAAGTGTTCTAAAAAAGGATTTGAAGTGGCTTGCATAGGATTTCTTTGCGGGTTGCAGGAAAATTGTCTCTTAGGAAGCTTGATCCTCTCTAGGTCACCCCTGTGAATGAAGCCAGACTAAATTATTTTTTGATTTTTACTTATTCCCATTACCTTACTCTTTGGACTTCTACATTTGATGTAAAGCAGAGGCCCTGGCCTTTTGATCCCATGGAGCTGTGTAGTGGTTTTAATATGCTTGGAAAGAGGTACTATTTGGAGGTGTGGCCTTGTTGGAATAGGTATGGCCTTGTTGGAGGAAGTGGCAGGCTTTGAGGGCTCCTAGTACTCAAGCTCCACCCAGTGTGGAAGAGAATGTCTCCTGGCTACTTTTGGATCAAGATGCAGAACTCTCAGCCCTTCTCCGGCACCATGTCTTCCTGGACTTTGCCATGCTTTCTGCCATGATGATAATGGATTAAACCAATGAAACTGTAAGCAAACCCTGATTAAATGTTTGTCTTTATAAGAATTGCCTTGGTAATGGTATCTCTTCACAGCAGTGGAAACTCTAAGACAAGTTGATATTGTTAGCTTTGTCTTTGTAGAGCAAGTGCCTTACCACTCCTCGGACAAAATGGACATGATGCTCTAAGCACACATGCCTCAGTCTTCTTCTTCCTAGAGTCTTATACCTGCAACTTTCTGTCTCCTTAGCTCCCTGGAGCTTCTACAAAGTTTTATTTTAAAACTTATTGTTAATTAATTGTTGTTTGTATCTGTATCTTGTGTGTGTGATCAGAGGACAGCTTGCCAGAGTCAGTTCTTTCCATGATGTGGTTTCTGGGGATTGAACTCAGGTTGCCAGGCTTGATGGCAATCACTATTAACCATGGACTATCTTGCTGGCCCCTCATATTCTGGCACTTATTAGGAAAGTCAGTTCATCATCACTAGAAGGAGGTAGGACCAAGTCTTCTTATTCATCACAAGACTGAGCAGAAAGTAGCACCAGTCCCTAGCTCTTTTTGCCTGCCTTGAACTAGAGACCACGCTTCCTTTGTTCCCCAAATGCCATCCTATTGATAGCTGGAAATGCAGAGATTGGGGTGGCAAATTTCCATTAATTGGACACAGGCAAATGGAGCTCTATTTCTTTGTGTGGATAAAAGTAATTGTCTGGTCATTTTGTAATAAGGTGACCGACTGAGAAAGAAGACACTAGAATGGTATCTGGAACCCCATCAGAAATCTTTTTTGTGTATATCATGAGGACCCAGGAATCTGCTGTCCTAGCACTAAAGTTAAGCTGGAAAAAAGGAAGACTGTATATTAGCTGGTTAGGTCTTTTCACTCAGCATGCTGCCCAGCTTTCCATATGGAAAACAGAACCGCCTTATTCTATAGGTCCAAAGCTTCCCTTATAGAATAGTCATATCCAGGCCCAAGACTCAGAATAACCTTCTCAAGGAGTCTTGATTCCGTTTTTAAACATTCCATTATTGCAATTAGTGAAAAAAAGAGGCCATGAATCTGAGGGGAGGGGCACATGGGAAGGGATTTAGAGAGAGGAAAGGTAAGGGAGAAATATTATAATTGACATCAGAAAAATTGAGCTAAAAAACAAACAAACAAAACCAAAAAAACAAAAAACCCAAGTGTGATGGTTTGTATATGCTTGAACCAGGGAGTGGCACTATTAGGAAGTGTGGCCTTGTTGAGTAGTTGTGTCATTGTGGGTGTGAACTTTAATAACCTCATCCTAGCTGCCCAGAAGTCAGTCTTCTCCTGTTTGCCTTTGGAACAAGATATGGAATGTTTAGCTCTTCCTACACCATGTCTGCCTGGAAGCTGCCATGCTTCTGCTTTGATGATAATGGACTGAACCTCTGAACCTGTAAGCCAGCCCTAGTTAAATATCCTTAGAAGAATTGCCTTGGTCATGGTGTCTGTTCACAGCAGTAAAACCCTAACTGGGAAAAACAGAAGTTGGTACCATAAGTGGGATATTGCTTTGATAGGGCTGACCATGCTTTTGTTTGGAAGAATGTGGACTTTGGATTTGGGATGTCATGGAATGTTTTAAGTAGGGCTTAATGAGCCATCCTCATAGGAATATGGAAGACTTTTTTTGGTGTGAGAGATCTGAACTGTGCAGACCTGGCCCAGGAGGTTTCAGAGGAGAAGAATTCCAGTACGTGGCATAGAGATAGTTTTTGTGGTGTTTTGGTGACAAATGTGGCTGCTTTTTTGCCATTGTCTGAAGAGTCTCCCTGACGCTAAGATAAAGAGAATTATGTTAATTGCAATGACAAGGAAGTTTCAAAAAGCCCAGCAGAGATTTTATTCTCTGGTTAAGTCTTATGAAGAACATTTTGAACAAGCATAGAAAGTTTAGAAAAGAAAAATATAAAATACATGGTTCAAGTATTAAAGGGGTACCAGGAAGTGAAATGGAGCTTAAATCCTGTGTGTTCTAGGAGATAGCAAATTAAGGAAGTAGGACTTTGGGGCAAGATCCCACCCAGGTAACTTTAGATCCACATATGGTGGTATACACCTTTAATCCCAGGAGATAAAACCAAGCAGATCTCTGAGTTCAAGGCCAGCCTGGGACAGAGCAAGTTCTAGCTGAAGAAAAATTTAAATCCAGGTGTGGTGATACACATCTTTAATCTTAGCATTCAGGAGAGAGAGCCATGCAGATCTCTGAGTTCAAAGTCCATCTATAGAGCAAGTTCTGGGACAGCTAAGCTTAGACAGTGAAGGAGTTGGAAAACAGAAAATGATAATGTAATACAACAGGGGGCCATGTTCTACCCCCAACAAGCAGCAGAACTCAGCAGTTTCAGCCATTTAGCTTTGCCTTTAGAGTCAAGAATAGAAGGGGCTACTGGGACAATTGATGCTGGTTAGCTGGAGCTAAGAAATGAGCAGTGATTAAGAAGAGACCAGCATCACTGAGGTGAAATCTCTTGTGTTTTCTGAAAGTACAAAGAAGCTGTGTTCCAGAGATAGCCATGGTTGTACCTCCTGCTGCAGCTGTACTTGGTAATGTGTAAGAGTCACCCAGGTGATACTGGTTTTGAAGATATGAAGGGGTCATGAAGAACAGCTGAGGCATGGCACTATGAGAGGCCATGGAAGGCCATTGTTGAAGGTGCAACTCTAGTTGCAGTTGACAGCCCAGGACTGAAGGGTTCATGCAAAGGAGTTGAGGTTTGGCACCATGAAGAGAGCCTATGAGAGGCTATTGGTGAAGCCTAGTTGTAGTGGAAGACCTCAGTGTATCGGAGATGCCAGTACTGTGAGATGACCACCAAGAATAGCAGCAACATCGGAGTGGATCAACCTGAGCTTAGAGCGCTACAGAGGGCAGAGCTGGAGAAGTGATGCCAGCCCTTTGGAGGAGCCCAGAAGATCATGTGTGGATCCCAGACATTGAAACAAGAAGCTGTAACATTGAAATTGCCTTGAAGATCCCAGGATGTTCAAGATGCCAGAGCTTTGAGCTATCTGCTGAGGAAAGCTGCTAACAGGGAGTGGAATCAGCCCAGGAGAAAAGTTTGTTGCAGTCAACAAAGATGAAAAAGGAGCTGGTGTGGGGTTCCATAGTGTAATGGTTAGCTCTCTGGACTCTGAAAAAGGAGTTGGAGATCTGAAAACCGCTTTGACATCATAGAGATGCAGAGTTTGGAGTTTGCCCAGCTGGTTTTCTGTCTTGTTTTGGGGATTACATTGAAGTGATTGGATGAATCTCAGAAGAGACTCTGAACTTGGACTTTTAACATTGTTGAGACTGTTATAGACTATGGGGACTTTAGAAGTTGGAGTAAATGTATTTTTTATTATGCTATGGCAAGGTATGGCTCCCATAGACTCATGTTTTTGAAGAAGCCTATGGGACCCAGGGGGTGGAATGTGATGGTTTGTATATGCTTGAACTAGGGAGTGGCACTATTAGGAGGTGTGGCCTTATTGGAGTAGGTGTGTCACTGTGGGCATGGGCTTGGATACCCTCATCCTAGTTGCCTAGAAGTCAGTCTTTTGTTTGCCTTCGAAACAAGATGTTGAACTCTCAGTTCCTCCTGCACCATGTCTGCCTGGAAGCTGCCATTTTCCTTCCTTGATGGTAATGGACTGAACCTCTGAACCTGTAAGCCAGCCCCGAATAAATGTTGTTCTTAGAAGAATTGCCTTGTCATTGTGTCTGTTCACAGCAGTAAAACCCTAAGACACCAAGCAAATAAACAAAGGATTGCCTTAGTATCTCATCTATTTATTTGTTGAGTGTGTGTGTGTGTGTGTGTGTGTGTGTGTGTGTGTGTGTGTGGGAGTACATGCTAAGTACATGTGGGAACTCAGAGGAAGAGTTGGTTCTTTCTTTTCATCAGGGATCCTTCCACCCAGGGATGGAACTCAGGCGCCCAGGCTTGGTGACAAGCTTCTACCCACTAAGCCATCTCAATGGCCTGATTCTGGTTTCTTAAAGAGAGCCTTAGGATATTTTTTCTGTTCATTGGAAGCCATTCACACGACTCTGATCTTAAGATCAGTAGCCAGATGTAGTTCCTCTACTCTCTTTCAACCATATAGGTGTTTCTTCGGTATCATTTATGAAACCAGAGAAATTTATGCTGAGAATAATGTGTTGGTTGGGCAAAGGGGCAAAATGCTGGAAATTCCTGTTGGCTACCTCACCAGAGGCTCTGTTGGTTTTTCAGAGGAAGGAAGGGGGCTCTAATTTCTCTTTGGAGTCCCTTCCCTCTGGAACCCAGACCTGATGTATTTGATTGTTTCTTTGCTGTTCTTCCCAGGAGCTTCAAATCTCCTGTCACTTCAGGTGGATAGCCATGAGGTAAATGAAAGGGTGTGAGCATCCGGGTCAGCCCCTCAGGAAAGAGCCTATCTAGGGTGGGGAATGTGTGCTCACTAGTCTTGTGTCAACTTGATACACAAACTAGTGTTATTTGAAAGGAGGGAACCTCAATTGAGAAAAATGCCTCCAAAAACCCAGCTGTAAGGCATTTTCTTAATTAGTGATTGATGGAGGAGGGCCCAGCCCATTGTAAATGGTTCTATTCCTGGGCTGGTGGTCCTGGTTTTAAATAAAGCAGGCTGAGAAAGCCAGGGGAGCAAGTCAGCAAGCCTCATATCTGTCTATATCAGCTCCTAGCTCCAGGTTCCTGGCCCTGTTTAAGTTCTTGTCCTGACTTCCTTTGGTGATGAGCAGTGATGTAGAAGTGTAAGCCAGATTAACCCTTTCCTCCCCAGCTTGTGTTTTGATTATGGTGTTTCGTTGCAGCAATAAAAACCCTAACCAAGACCATGTGTCTCCACCATTTTTTTTTTTGACACCACTCCATACCACAGATCATTTTGCATATTTCACAATGATTGATCCAGCTGATATTTCAATTTTATAACATTTCACACTATGAAAAGTACATTTAATAGTCTGTCGTCTTTCTAGAAATAGAATTCCACCAATTAATTAGGCTTTAACAACTGCCCGTAAAATGAATCTGTCACCCACTCTCCTGTAGCTCTAGTCCATGACTGATCCCATTGGAAGAAATAATAATCACTTAATTAACTGTGAAGAAGCACATTTCCTATTCTCTGGGAAAATGTACCTCTCCAGGATTATTTTTTGGAGGCAGAATCACTAGAAACTTCTACAAGCTGTAAGACTTTATGAGCCGTGACTGAGATTTTTGTATTTTTGTATGATCATGTATGTATATGCCATGGAAGTAGAAGCCTGGTATGTAGGGGAGATGAGGGGGTGCAGGGAATAGGGAATCATGGGGATTATGCCCAACATACAGTATATACTTGTATGAAAATGCCCTTATGTACTGGGTATAATGGATGGATATTGTTTTAATTCGGGTTTTACTGCTGTGAACAGACACCATGACCAAGGCAACTCTTATAAGGACAACATTTAATTGGGACTAGCTTAGATGTTCAGTCTATTATCATCAAGGCAGGAACATGGCAGCATCCAGGTTGGCATGAGGCAGGAGGAGCTGAGAGTTCTAATCATCATCTGAAGGCTGCTAGCAGAATACTGGCTTCCAGGCAGCTAGGATGAGGGTCTTAAAGCCCACACCCACAGTGACACACCTCCTCCAACAGGGCTACGCCTTCTAGTAGTGCCATTCCCTGGGCCAAGCATAGACAAACCATCACACATCTGTCTCTCTCTCTCTGTCTCTCTCTGTCTCTCTCTGTCTCTCTCTGTCTCTCTCTGTCTCTCTCTCTCTCTCTCTCTCTCTCTCATCTATCTGTATTGAAGAAAGCTGAAAAAAAAAAGTACAAAATATTTGAAGAAAGAATTCATGAACCATCACCCCCAGCATGAAATGAATAGATTAAACTTTTCCAGCATGATTTACATTAAGTGCAAGCCCCAGCTCTCTTATTTATCAATAACCTGGGCTCTTGAACTTTTTTTTTTTTTTTGTTAAAGAAGGTAAAGTTATTTGAGATTCATCAACATGATTGTATTTTTTTATTTTTGTCACACACATTGGGATGTGGTTTTTTGTTTGTTTGTTTGTTTATGTTTCCCCCCAGCCACTTTGAGACTGTCTTCTTTGCTAACAGAAGGTAACTTGCTACAGTTATAGTAACATCTGTGGAAGTCACAGGGAGCTCAGACAGCATACGTTTAGTAGACTCCATGCTTGTCAGAGACCAAGGCATTTGGTCCAGGGAGTGCTGTGGTTTTCCTGAGTGCCCAGCACTTCCTAGAAGATTTGGAACTGTTACAGTGCTTTCAACAGAATGGAAGGGACAGACATTCAGAACCCGAAATGATCTTAGTTGTTAGGAGGATAAAGAAGATGATTGCAGGAAGTCATTTAGAAAGACAAGCTGAGAAACGAATCACTGTGGGATAGCCACTGTGCCCCACTTTGAGTGTCTAGATCAGAGGAAGGAGAATAAAATTTTGCTTAGGGATGATTATATATTTCAGTCCCTGCAGCCGAGGATTCAGATGCCTTTGACAGCCTATCTTTCTGCTGTGCAGTAAAGTTTGAGTGGCAAATAGGAAACCCTTAGGGCCATGGAGTGAGGCAGGAACTTTTCTCACTGCAGCCAGACGAAGTTGTGGGCGTGTTGTGTCTTGACTAAGTTGCTGCTTTTCTCTACCCACCCCATTCCCCTTTGTGAGCTGGAGATTGGAAGTTGAAAGAAACATGAAAGACTCAGGACCTTGTGTTGGGTCTCTAGTGGGAGAGGACATGTTCAGGAGTCCAAAGTGGAAATGCTTCTAGATTATTTAGTGATTTTAGTGCTTTTTCAGGCTTCAAAACTTATTCAGTGGATTTGCAAACCCCTGAAACCCATTTTTTTTTTTTTTTTAATGAACAGTCTCTGAGTGTGAACTTCAAATGTATTTGGGCAACAGCATGCGGTAACACCACCCCCTGGGCTTCTCTCCAGACCCCACACTCAAATGTCTGTCATCCTGGGTGTGTTCTAATGGGTTGCACTTAAAGAACAAAGTGCAGAGCTTTGCCCCATGCCCTGTTCAGGCTCTCTCTTCTTTACTAATCATGAACCTTCTTGTCTTTCCTTCTTCTTTTCCAATCGACAGGAAATAATAGTAGCCTTATTATTTAATTATCACCACTAGAAGTAATGTCAGATTTCAGTAATCTAAAACTGCATTGCCTTGCGCTTAGATTATTTGAAAGAAGATATTTCCTCTCTAGTAATGGATATCTAGAGGAAGAAAAACCGTATATTGTTGTAGACCCAGAGGCAGGTCCAGAAACCTGTTCTTATGTAGAATCCATATGCAGGCATTTCTGGTAGGACACATTGTCAGTTGTGAGGCTGAGCTGAGAGGAAGAATTGTTTTGTTTTATATTTTCTACATTTTATTTACTCATTTATTTTTTTGGAGTGCTGGAGATAAAAACCTAGCTAGATAATATAGGCTAGATAAGTGACCTACTGCTGAGCTATATCTCCAGCCTTCATACTACTTAATTTTTAAATTAAGTCAATATGTTTATTCAATGAGAAAGTAATGGGAAAACTTAACATGTTTAAGAAAAGAAAAACAGGAACATAAGGTCCTGTCCTGAGTTCAATCTCTAGGCTCTCTCATTGAAAACTGTGGTCTTTATAAATGATTTTATAAATATTTTAATATTAATATGCATAAATATAAATAAAATTCAATAGGAACACATGGTTAGTATGAGTGCACATATTTACCATAGTTTGGTGTAATTTCATGCTGGAGTATTTTACAAAACCTGACTGTCTTCTTGGGGCCTCCTAGTGTTGTTGCCCATAAGCTGACCTGTTTTATGAGGATTCCCCTTTTCCAGGTTCAAACAAACTCAGAGAAGAGGGGCAGCTTGTCTTAGATGGTACGGTCACCACCTAATAGTCCTAGCCAAGGATAGAGTTCAAGTTTGCCTTTTGGTTCAATGTCCTTTTATCTCCAATAGAAACAGCTTTATTTAGGACACATATATTAAAAAAAAAAAACACTACATGCTGCCTCTCTGGTTTCCTGAGATTATGCATATTTCTTTCTACATTGAACTGTCGTTAGAAGTTACAGTTGTTCTCGCTGATGTCATCAGCATAGGAACTGGTCCTTTCTTTACAGACTTACACTGTCTGGTAAATCACATGCACAAATTGCTTATTGCATCTTTGTTTTATGCAATTGTATACTCAAGGAACTCTTCCCAAAGCCATAGATGGAGCCATTTCTACAAGGCGAATGTCATTGTGCACAAGAACATTCAAGTCACATGATTTTGGAGCTGGAAGGAGGCTCTTGGAGAGGACAAACTTGGTTGTTCCTAAGGGAGTAACTGAAGGTCGAATAACCTGTCCAGGACTCCATGGGGAAGAAGAGGTGGCCTGGTATGCAGAGTCCAGCTCTCCTGACTTCAGCCCAGGAGGCTTCCTCTCCTGCTGTAACAGCCATGGAGAACAAGCATCATGGTTTAGAAAATACAGTGCTGGCAAGAAATGGGTCACAGCGAATGAAAACTCCAGCTGAGAAGAGGAAATCTCAACAAGGAGAGGCTGTAGTGAGCTTATTCTTCTGGGATGTTGTTGTTGTGTTGAGAGTCACTCTGTAGTTCAGACTGGCTTGAACTCACAGTAATACATACCCCTGTCTCCTAAGTGCTGTTATTACAGGTCTCACCCATCACCCTGGATCCAATATTTTTACATATTGTATATCTAAATAACATATTCATTCTCCATAACCCTGTTTTATCAGATCCCCTACTTGGGAAGTCCCTACGTATTTTCATGTCTCCCCCCCCTCATAGCCCAGTGAATTTAATTAGGGTTGCTTGCATACACATGGATGAGGGTTTGTTTTAAAATGGACCATGAACAACTTAACAGTCGCCACACCACTGAGAAAAATTTCTCCCTCTCCCTCAGCAGCCATTAACTGCTAACACCTCCTCAGGGATAGATGGGTCCTGGTCCCTAAGACCCCCACCCCCATCCAGACTGAGATGCTGACAGACTGGATCTAGGTACTGTGAGGTCATGAGCACATCTGTGCGGTGTCCACAGGACAGTGTTGCACAGCAGTGCGCTCTGTTACATTGTTTCCATCCCCTCTGTGAAGTGTTTGCTGAGCTGTGGCATGAGGTGTGTGATGTAGGTATCCTCTTAGATCTGAGCACTCACTCATCCTCTGCACTTTGACTAGTTATGAGTCTCTGTATTAGCCACTGCCCATTGCAAAACCGGAAGCTCTTCTGAGCAAGGCTGGCAGCAGCACCCATCTATCTGAATAAACATACATGTTTAGAAGGCAGTTTGACACCATGTCCATTTAGCAAAACCAAAACAACAGCAGTGGGTGCTCCCCTTACCCAGTGCCTATGACTTCCCACTATAAGCTTTGTACTAATTTTTACCAGTGTCTGCCCAAGAGCCTTCCTACTTCCCAGGGCTCAGAGATCCCTGGGGCCCCCAAATACCTGTTACCTGCTTTCCTTCGCTTCCTGGGTGATTGATGTTTAGTCCAGGGGGAAGAGAAGGAGTGTGTGTGTGTGTGTGTGTGTGTGTGTGTGTGTGTGTGTGTGTGTGTGAATATGACCTCTGTAGGGGCATACAGTACTGGACATGAATTCCCTTCTGTAGATTATCAGATAGAAATCACTGGCAGGTGAATATTGTAGCACACAGGGTCTATTGATGGGTAAGACTAGGTGCCTCTTCTCCTGCGACCTGTAGAGTACCATCTAGCACTTTGAAAACTAACTAGCAAGAAGAAATTTTCCAAATCAAGTCCAGCTTGATTTCTCTGTGTTCTGGGTCCCACTCCAGCAGATTAGGTTGCCTGGGATCTGGTCTGGGCATCAAGGATGTCTTCAGGGCTCCTTGGGTGACTCTTCCATACAGGCAAGATTGCAGCCCTGCAGAGCAAGCTTGCCTTGTGTGTAGGAGGTGCTCAAAGGTGACATGCCATGTCACGAAACGTGGAAGGATTTACATGAAATGTATGTGCTGAGGAGTTGTATATTCCTGACTCCTTGGCTGTTTACTTCCATGGGCCTGGATGTGTTATGCTGTGGTTTACAGTCGGTATAAAACCTACAGTACCTATGTAGGTTCAGCTTATAGCCATAGCCTTCATAGTCATCCACTGACCTTTGAGCCAAAACAATCAGCCAAGATCTTCCCAGTTGCTATTCCATTGTCTCTGCTGTAGTAGGTGTGTGACATCTGTCTTTGACACTCCCAGTGTATGTAATATTGTTCCCCTAAGTCATATGGCCAGAAACTGGCATCTGAGAAAAAGAAGTACGACAGCCCTGACGTTAGCCTTGGGTGAACTCTGTCTGGGGTCAGCAAGTGTCTGCCCCAGAGCCTTTCCACTTCCCAGGGCTCAGAGATCCCTGGGCCCAGTACCCATGTTGCCTGCTTCCTTTTACCTTCTGGGTGATCATTGTTAAGTCCAGGTGGAAGGGAAGGATCGTGTGTGAATATGACCCCTGCAGGGGTATACAGGATGTCTTCTGCAGTGGAAGGGGCTCAGCTAGCTTGGAACAAGGCCCCCTTGCTAAGTGTGATATCATCTCTTCTCATGGTTACTAAAAAGGCTCTAGGCAGTAGCTCTGTGACCCAACTGTACTATTTAGTCTTACATCAACTTGATACAAGCTAGAGTCATCAGAGAAGGAATCTCAACTGAGAAAATCCCTCCATAAGATCCAGCTGTAGGGCATCTTCTTAATTAGTGATTGATGTAGGAGGGCCCAGCCCATTGTGGGTGGTGCCATTGCTGGGCTGGTAGTCCTGGTTCTATAAGAAAGCAGGCTGAGGAAGCCATGAGAAGCAAGCAGTAAGCAGCACCCCTCCACAGCCTCAGTGTCACCTTCTGCCTCAAGGTTCCTGCCCTGCTTGAATTCCTGTCCTGACTTCCTTTGGTGATGAACAGCAATGTGGAGGCATAAGCCAAATAAACCTTTCCTCTCAACTTGCTTTTTGGTCATGGTGTGACATCACAGCAGTAAAAGCCTTAACTAAGACACCAAACAGGCATCGGAATCATTGAGAGGGCTGGTTAAATTACAATGTCTCGGGGTATCCCTGGAGATTCTGGTTCAGCAGATGCCGGTGGGACCACAGAATATGCATTTATAACATCTTCCCAGGGATGCTCACGCTGTGTTCAAGGTCTGCCCCTGCTACAAGAGGGAGGAAGGAAGTGTTGGCACTGGTGTGGTTAAGGGAACAGTGAAAAGATGCCTATAAAGGGAATTGGAAATGACCTCTCAGCCAAGAAAAATTAGTTGTCTTCTTCTTCTTCTTCTTCTTCTTCTTCTTCTCTTCTTCTTCTTCTTCTTCTTCTTCTTCTTCTTCTTCTTCTTCTTCTTCTTCTTCTTCTTCTCCTCCCCCTCCTCTCCTCCTCCTCCTCCTTCTTCTTCTTATTTATTATTAGAAAAGACCTACCCCCTTCTAGGTGCTGGCAAGCCACACTGCTATACTGTTACTATGTGAAACAGCTTGTTTGGTTTCGGGTGTGTGTGGATGACTGACCAATAAAGAGATAGCCATAGTGCTGTTCCATAGGGGAGCACCTGGGGCTGTCATGGAACATATATACTTTTCCTAGACAGAGGGAATGTTGCTGAGAGGTAGCTTCTGGGAGAAGTTGATGACACCCAGATTTAAATACCTAGCATTTTGCTAGAGGGCCATTGATTGGACAGTATCCTAGGGGCAAGCAGAGGCTGCTATCAGAAGCCTGTCCTTGTGGGGCGCTTGGGCTGACCTGAAGTTGAGTGAAGCTGTTGTATGTTGAAGCAGCCGAGGAAGCAATTGGATTTGGCAGCTCACTGTCTGCAGGTTGGAAAATGGATGTGAAAAAAATGCACCTATAATATACACAGGAAACAGTCCGGGGATTCCCTGTGGGGGTGACGAGGCCACCCGGGATGTCGTTTTTTACATCATCTTGCCCTTGCATCACCCTCTGCCTCTGCTGACTTTTCAGGACTATGACTACTCTGGTTTTCTTATACAGATACTGGTTTCCAAGGAAGACGAGGGGTCTTTGAATGTTTGGGAAGCTTTGGAGCGGCTGAGTCATAAAAAATGCAGCCATGTGAGGGGTGTTTAGAAGGGACTGAGATATCTTACCCCTTAGCCTAGCCGAGGTTGTCCAGGACCCTTTTAGACCTTTATGTATTTGTGGAGAACACTGAGTTTTCCTGGGGTAGCACTAGCTAGGGTCATGCTTCCCCCCCTCTCTGACCTTGAGACAGAGCAAAGCCCTACGTCACCTGCTGTTGGCCACATTCCCTAATGTCCTAGCCCATTCTCTTTCAGTTTTTGGTATTCGCCAGGACAGTCTCCATACTCATAGAACCCCAACAATGGCCCCAGTGCAGAGCAAGTAAGGTCCAGTTGCAGCAACATCGAAGTTGCAAACCACATGTGCACAAAGGAAACGGAGCTGTGGGTTGCAGTGAGCTAATAGTTGGGGAAGACAGGTGCACAAGAGCTTGGCTGTAGGTGAGTTCTCATGTATCCCATCGGAGAAGAAATCAACAGCGGTGGATTTCACTGCGGTGCCTCTTACTTCGGTCTGGTAATGAAAATTTGATTTGTGGTTTCCTCCCGGGGCTCTTCATCACACAGTAATTGATACATCTCCAACAAGTGGCTCTTGAGAAAAATCAATCCTGACAGGTTCCATCAGCACCCGGATTGTCTAACAAGCACCCCTGCAGGCACCACCTCCTCCAGGGCACCCTTTCCTCTGTGGAATTCCCCAGTGACCGAGTGGGCACTCTCTTGGAAGCTCTAGGAGGGCTTCTGGAGGAGGACATGGTGGTGTCAGGAGTCACGTGGCATAGGGACTGATGATCCCTGTCAACATCAGCGACAGTATCACGATTTCTCAGTCACCTTTGTCAAGGTGGCTTCTGCTGCTTTGGGTCAACAGAGATGCTGTGGTTTGCAGGAGGAGACTAGCAGCAGGCCCAGACTGGAAGGGCTGGAAGAGTAGAATGTAGACATGACACTTGTCTATGTTTGTCCTGGGGAAGAGGCATGGTCTGAATGCCAGGGGTAAGACGCAGACATTTTGGTAATGACCACCTGGGACTCTCTGGGGAACATGTTGAAACTTTGGTCAAATGTCTTCTGAAGACTTCCATTCATCTTTGGCTGGCAAAGGTGAAATGTCTCTTGGTTCCATTTGCTGCTTGGCTCCAAGTGAAGGTCAGCATCCAGTGCGCTGTCACAGGCATCTGTCTTGGGGCATTTGGCTCTCCCTCTTTCTCTGTTTCATGCTGTTTACTGTCCGTCCAACTCTGTGAATCAGCTAGACTGTCCACCGCCACCTTCTTCAGTGTCAGCTACAGCAATCTTGTCTCCTTAGGGCTTTTTGAGGGCAGGCACCCAAGCCTGTTGTGGAACCTCCTTCAAGGCCCTCCCCTGCTTCCCACAGTAGCTCTCATGTAACTGGATGTCTAAATCTCTCTCCGCTTTAAGGCAGTTCAGTATCTGACTACGTCTGCTTTCTGGTTCTAACGCAGTTTTGCTAACGGCCTTTCAATTACAACCACCCAGAGGACAGACTGAAGCACTAGCCTCATATTCCTTTTGTGAGCACTTTGGGAGTGATGGTTTCTATGCTCAGTCCTTCCCATAGCCCCAAACTCACCAATGTTTTTACCTTAAAAAAAAAAATGAGGACTATGTGATAGATAGCTGTCGCTTTGTAACAAATGACCTTATCCAAATGCTTCAAACAGCTAATGCTTGTTTTCTTAGAGGTCCCATGGATTAGGAATTTGACAGGAGCCTGGCTGGGTGGTTCTGGGTCAGGGTCTCTCATGAGGCTGTAGTTATCTGTTGGCTGCGGCTGCTGACATCTGAAGGCCTTCTTGGGCTGAAGGTTTGCTTGCAGGGTCACTCAGATGGGTGTTGGAGGGAGGCCTCCTCATGTGTGCATGGCTCTCTCTGTCCCGCCTTGCTAGAGCAAGAGAGAGCCAGTGAGAAATTGTAGTGTCTTTTATGGCCCAGGGTGAATATTGTCATTCCTTCTGTCTGCAGTTAGAAGAGGGTCTCAGTTTACTCATGTTCAAAGGAAAGGGGAATTTTGTTGAACCTTCGGAAGGAAGGGCTGGGGGCTGTGGAGAGAGATGGCTCTGCAGGTAAGGATACTTGCCACAAGCCCAGCCATCTGAGCTTGGTCCTCAGAATCCACTTAGTGAATGGAGAGAAGAAACTCGTACATATTGCTTTCTGGCAGCCACATGTCCGCCATGGACAGCACACACATGTCCAGTCCTTAGTGCTGAGTCCCGTCTAGAACAACTAGAACCATGGGCTCTGTAGCAGTGCGACTGGAGTCTTGCTCTCTCTCTTTAGCAGCATGAAAGGTTTGAGAAGACACCATGACCTGTGGATCCAGTAGTAAAGCCTTTCTCAGAAGAAACTATCACACACACACACACACACACACACAAAGATCTTTAATGGGTTGAACACATTTAAAAATTATTCATAATTATTTACTCTTATTTTGTGTCCCTGAGTGCTTGATTACATGTATGTTTGTGTACTATGTGTGTGCCTGGTGCCTACAGAGACCAGAAGAAAGTATCAGGTATGCTAGAAGAGGAGTTATAGGCAGTTATGAGCTGCCGTGTGAGTTCTCTTCAACAAGTGACAGATGCTCTTAGCACCAAACCTTCTCTATAGCTCCTTCAGTGCATTTGAAACTACTGTACAGAGTGTGGCTCCTGGGCTGCCCAAGTGATCAAGCAAAGTATTGAATCTATCCTTGGCTAAGTGCTCATTGGGTACCTTACAGGCTGCTTAAGGAATCCCCCTGTGCCTGTGGACTAAAGGTGGAAGAAGGCCAGGACCTACAGTTACATAACAGTCTGTCAACAGTCGCTGACTAGAGTGTATCATATCTTCTAGGAGTTTGGGGACCTAGAAGCAGTTCATGTTGTTCTCCGACTCCGCACATCTCACAGGTCAACAACAGCCTAATAATTACCACTTTCCTTTTGAAGGCATCGTCTGTTGACTGTGTTGCTACTCTCTAGAAATAGGAAAACTGGGTAGCTTAAGGAAGAGTTACTTTTAACTGTTGAGTGGTTTATGGTTCCTTCTTTCTCCTGGGTCCCAGGGTTCTTAGCCATAAAATGAAGGAGATGGGCGTGTTTAAATGAGTCTTAACCTGGGGCCTTTGGGGATCCAAGGGGAAACATAAAAAGAAAATGCCGCCCCCCTCAGAAATTCTGATCCATCCAGTCTTGAGAGAGGTCTGCCTGCTGTGGCTCCTTAGATTGGTCCACTGGCTGGTGGGTCATGTGATCATGGGCTAGTTGATTATGAGGATGTTCTATGTTCTGGTGTTTGAAGGCTGTGGATTGTAAGCTCTTTGGTTGTAGAAGATGCCCTATTGTCTCACTGAGGAGCTTGGATTTTTCTGCTGTGGTCATCCAGGGTGCCTGAGAAAGCACTGGGCTACCTTGTGAGTAATGACTTCCCTGTTTCCAAAACAGCTCAGCCTGCAAATATACCAGGGGATGAATTCCTGCATTGGACAATAGTTCTGTTTGTGCAGCCACACCTGGGAATTTTTTTTTTTTAGTAATGTATTTTTTCTCCTTCCCTCAACAGTGAATCTGGATCTATAATCTAATCAGGCTGCAGTAGGGCCTGATGCAGATAGAGTTTCAGAAGCTTGAACAAGCAGGCTTCTTATGGTGTTTGGACTCCTACCTACCCCAAGCTATTCTTCTGTGTAGAGGTAAATTTGGAAGCATATATGGGGGAAGGAGTGGCTTCCTGTTCGTCACAGTAGCTACAATGTCTGCCAAAGGACTAATGCTGGTGGCTCAGCTGGAAGAGATTGCTGGAGAAAAACCAAACAGTTTGTCACTTCTAAGCATCTGCCTACTGCTTGCTCCTTTTCAACACCTCTTAGCTGTTGCCTGCTGCAGTCCAGGGAATCTGTCCAAACTCTTGTGCCTTTCTTCTGTTTTCAATAATAGCATGCACCTGCAGTGTTGTTCTAAGATTGAATCGTTTCCCATCCACTTCATGTACCCTTAGAAGCTACAGGATAGGAAACTAGTTGAAGAAATGAGTCTCTGTGGTATGGCTGATTTTATATATATATATATATATTTATGTGTGTGTGTGTGTGTGTGTGTGTGTGTGTGTGTATCTTTTTATAACCTGGGCAATTCAGAGTTCTTGATCTGGAGTGAGTAAAGTCATGAATGTTAGTTAGACCTACATATAGCCTATTGATTTACACTATTAGGTTATTGATTTTGTGTTGCCCTCTACATGATAACAGTGTCCCCAACTTTTGCTAGTCATCTTGTGCCTTTGTGGTGTGTATGGCAAACCCAGCTAGCTGCCAACAAGCCTTGATAGAGGAGTCCTCTACCCTCCCTCTGCTTCCCGCACTAGGAATACTTGATTACAGTAGGTGGTGGGAGCCATTGAGTAATATATCTATGTTTGATGATCACTGATGGAGTTCATTTAATCTAAGAGTTACACAGATAAAGGATCGGATGGTAATGACTTTAGTGTGAATCTTAAGGATTGACCTGTACATGAGAAGACGAAGTAGTAGACATAGAGATAAGCATTGACCACACGAACTTCAATTCAAACATCAATAGTGTCACACTGTTCTCCCACTCTAAGGGGCTGATGGTACCACCTTCTACCACTGAAGAGAATTTCTCTTCTCTCTTGTAAAATTTTTTCTTTTTTTCTGTTTTGGTCTTATGTTTGAGTGGTCAAAGAGAGATGTAGGGATAAGGGAGGAGGAAGAGAAGAGGAGGAGGAGAGGAGGAGGAGGAGGAGGAAGGAGGAGAAGATATTATATTTTAATTCCCAATTATGCTTTATATCAATCCAGTGTGCTTAGATTCCTGGTCACACAGGAGCCATTAAGAACAATTCAGACACCTGGCATCATCCCAGAGGTTCTGATCTGATTGGCCTGGGATGTATTTCACAGGTCCAGCTAGACCGGTATCTTAAAAACCTCCCTGTTGATTCTGGTTACAGCTTGGTCTGTGAACAATTGGCTTAGAGTTTTCATCAGTTACATTTCCCTGGCCCCTGGTACTATTGCCCTCATTTCCTATTACACGGATTCCTCCAAAGCCAACCCTCAAGGGGCTCTCTACCTTCCAGGAAGTACTCAGCTGGCATGAGCAGGGGTTCTCCACCCCTCAACCTCATCCTGCCCCCTTGTCCTCTCTCTTAGCTCTGTGGGATAACAGGGTGAGTTGTGTGTTGACACATCTGGATCTTGCTAACCAGAAAGTCAAACACTGGCTGGAAGCTGCCCATGGTATGCACAAATCTGAGTCTCCCATTTCAGAGGCTACCCTGGAGCTGTTTTGCATCAGTATCCATTTGCACACAGGCTGTGTCTTCTCAACAAGGGGCTCAGTGAATGAGGGGGAGACCATCTCAGAATGCCCCATATCATGAATGAAAAACCTATGTGGAGGGTCCCTGCCCTGGAAAACTCATATCTATCCACTCATAAAGGACTTGCAGAGTATTTGTGTTCCAAGAGCTTTAGAAATTTTAATTTGTGGCTTTAAAAAAAATAGGTTAGAAAACATTTCTGAGCCACTTTCTGATCAACATTGGTTTGTCAAAGCTGCCAGGCTCGATTTGATCAGCTTAGTTAAAAGACTATCTATAGGAATTACGAATTGACATATTTGAAGCAAGTTATCTCTAGTTAGCAGCCCTGTAAGAAGGGTAGGAGGCAGGGTTACTAGAAAATTTAAACAAAAGTCATGCCCTTCTTCCCAAGGAGAGCGGAAGCGCTTGAAAGTTCTTGGTGCTGAGTGCATGAGACTTGTTTAGATGCTTCGTTGACCTGGCTGTGGGTTTCAGCTGGGCAGATAAGTTATTTGAACTTCAGGGTCCTCCTCTGTGAATATGAGCAATAATTATATAACTGTCCTAAGGATGACGTAGGATGACCCTTGTAAAGCACCTGGACTGTGGTAAGCTCGTCGGAGGTCAGCAGGTTTTGGATAGAGTCATTTCCTTTTTCCTCACGTTATCTACATGAAGGAGGAAAGGGAGTTTCTCTCCCACAGACCCAGGGGAAATACTCAGAATGTTCTCACCCCAGGCAAGCACCTCCATCTATCTATTCCTGAGGACACAAAACTCATTTTGGATTTAGTATTTACATAGGATTTCCCAGATTCTGATTTGCATACCACTGCCATCTGGTGGCGACACCCTCAAATTGCAGGGTGTTTCTGAGGGCAAATCTTTTTTTTTTTTTTTTTTTTTTTTTTTAATTTCAGTATTTTGGAAAAAACAAAAAACAAAATAATGAAATGACAGCTGGATAAAAGCAGGGAATTATATTTTCCAAAGTGTGCTTATGTCTTCTGTCAGATCCACCGCCGTCAGAAGCCTATAGATAGAGTAAATGTGAATGAAAAGGCAGAAGAGATCACTGTGGTTTTAGTGGGTCCCTAAAAGTCCGATGTTCATAGCTGTGTTCAGTGGCCCACGGCATTAGTCCTAGGACTCAGAAGGCAGAAGCAGGCAGTTCTCTGAGTTCAAGGCCAGCCTACTCTATATGGAGAGCTGCAAACCAACCAAAATTTGAACGAGAGCAAACAGGGGTATATGGGAGAGTTTTAAGGCAGGAAAGGGAAGAGGCAATGATGTAATTATATTATAAGCTCAAGAAAAAAATTCTAGGTTGAAATATGTTCCCCTGTAGGAAGTATTGAGAATTATTCCCTGTGTGAGGGAGATCCTGAGGGCTCTGCCTCCCTCGATGTTATCAAAGCCCTTGTAAATGAATCCTGAAGGGGCTTTGTGCATTTTCTGCAATGTTGGTGACAGATCTTAGAAGGCTGATGCCACATCTTCTAACACCTTGATCTCTTCCCAGCCTCTAGAACCCGAGGCCCACATCTCTGTCACTCACGATCCATTTAGTATGAAACAGTTTTGATCTATTTAGTTCTTAGTGCTGGGGTCAGACCCAGGGCCTTGAGGATGCTCGGCAGGCTCTGTCACTGGTGAGGGTGGGTGACAGCCTGGGGGACTGCAACAATTGGATGTATTCTAGCCTGTCCATCACAGTACAGCTATGTAAGAGGAGAAGAAAGGTTTCTTATGGTTCATCCGTCTTCCTGAGAGGCCGGTCTATTGTGAAGTTATTTGGGTTATTTACTGCTCTTTCCTGCCATTTCTATTTCAATGTTTTAGTAACCCATTTTCAAAGCTTGAGTTTCTTCAGTTTGGGGCATTTCAATGCATGATCAATTGACCCCATTGCTTTGGTCCCATGGCAGGACAGCAAGCACATCAAGGTGGAATTAAACTTAGATGCAAGACTGTTCCTCTCATAGTCCTGATGCCAAAGAAAAAAAGAAAAGTAAAGGTCTGGGTCCTACTGTCTTCTTTGAGATCATGCCTTCCATGACTGGTAGATAACCCAGCAGACCCCTCTTCTTAGGTAGCACCATGCTGGAAACTCAGCCTTTGACGCATGGGCCTTTGCAAGGCAGTCAAGAACTAAATTACAGCAAGTGCTTCATCCAGAGTTTGGGAGAGTCCGAGCTGGAAGTGAAATTCATTATGAAGATGGGTAGAGGATTATCAAATGGGAGGCAGGAGCTCCTAGCCTACTTAACTTCCCAAAGCTAGACCTGGGGGACTTCAGCCGTCTCGCACACAGAAGGGACTGGAATTCTCTGTCTAGATAGTCCTCGGCACCATTCACACGTCTTCCTGAGCTAAAGGAAACCTGCTGTTTGTTATTTACTCCCTTCTCTCTTAAAATAGCCACGTATGATTTCTCATGCTTCTGTGATTTGGCCTACGCATGGCTGGTGGTTCCTCTCCATGTGCTTGGAGGTTGTATTTGGCTGCTCTTGGTCGCTGGCAGTTTTGGATAGGGTCTTGCTCTCATCCCAGACATGAAAGCTCATGGCTGTGACCAGTCTCTGTCTAGCTTGAGCCTTTTCATAGTGGTTTCGTGGTAACTGGGCATCCTATATAGAGGCTGGTTCTCAGGAGAAGAGGCAGAAGTCGTTCATTCTCTTAAGATGCACCTGGCTTCAAAGTCTTGTGATGAACAGCATTTCTCCTGCTCAGGTTCATAGGATGGGCAAATAAGCCCTTCCCCTTGGTGGGAGGGGTAGCATGTTCACACAGTGCTGAGAGGGCTCCACGTCAGCCCCGTTATGAGTCTGCTCACCAAGACACAAAGCACATTGTTAAATCCTTCAAGTATGCATGAGGCATTTAAAACATTGGAACAGCAAGCTCAATTCAATACTAACAGTGTAAGAATGACCTTGGAACACAGCTGTGGCTGTTGACAGCCTAAGTCTCTACTTGGGTCCCTTTTAGGGGATGCTCTCAGCTTTAGGAATCACGCACAGTCTTGGGATTAAAGCGTTCTTAACTGTATTTCATCCAAACTTGGTTCAAGTAGGTAGTTATGGATAGGAAAAAAAAAATGGGAAGTGATACACAAAAAAAATAACCTGTCAGGTGAAATACAAACAAAATCAACTCTCCATGCACATAGAGACATGTGTATGGGGCTGGCAAGATGACTAGGTTGATTAAAGTGCTTCCTTGCAAGCTGTCCCCAGAATCCATGTTAAAGAGAAAAGCTTAGTTTGGTGGCCCACATTTATAATTTCAGAGCTGTGGAGGAGAGAGACAGATCCCCAGGGCTCACTGACTGCTAGGTAAGTTCCACACCAGTGAGAGGCCATGCGTTAAACACACACACACACACACATTCACACACACACACACACACTCACACACACACACACACACATCACACACACTCACACACACACACACACACCACACACACACCACACAACACTCTCCCCCACCACACATACAGACCCACATACACCACACACTCACCTACCCACCCACACACACCCACACCACACATCCCTACTCCACACCCCCCACCCCACCCCCACCCCCACTCACTCACACACACTCACATACACACACACACACACACACACACACACACAACACAACACACGTTCAGAAGCTTTGGTCATACACACTTCTCCAGTTGCTGAGGCTACTGCATGGCTCTCCCATTGTTTCCACCCATCTGTTCAACCCCAACCTTCCTCCATAAGAAAGTTTTTTTTTTGCTAGCTCCTGTCTGCCTTCAGAGACCTGTGTAGTAAGTAGAATTCAAACTGCAGTTAACAGAGATCGCACAGCTTGGAGCCTCTGGTTCTCTGTCGATGTCTGCTCACCTGTGGGAACACACTGCCTGTGTATTTATAGTGTGCAGTTCTTTCAGAAAGCCTTTCAGTTACAGCATTGTTCTCTCCCAGACCACACCTGATGCAGATGTATTGCTTTGTTTAATTTTCATACCTGTTCCATGAGATAGCATTTGGTATGATCACCCTCTTTCGGAAAGCTGAAGTTCGGAGATGCTAAGACCTCCATCCAGGAGTGGGAAGGTCAGACCTCACTCCTCTTTCACAGTGCTGTCTTCTTCCACACTTACACTTTGTGTTTTGTCTGTGCCAACCTCACTCCTCTTTCACAGTGCTGTCTTCTTCCACACTTACACTTTGTGTTTTGTCTGTGCCACCAATGAGGACAAGGCGTGCAGCTCTGATGAGGAAAAGGCAATTCTTGGGATGAGACCCACACTTAGCTTATCTTCACAAGGTCGAGACACAACGATAAATATTTTTAGCTTGAATTTCAGTTAGTGGTGTACAACCTTGCCATCTGTAGCCACTTGAGAGAGTACAATGAAATATGTTATTACCTAATCCTGGTAGTGACTGTCTCCCTTGGATGAGGATTTAAGTCCTTGGAGGGTGGAGTTACTTTTTTATTACTGTGATAAAACACAATGACCAAAGCAACTTATAGAAGAAGGAGTTTATTGGGGCTTATAGTTTCAGAGGGTAAGTCCATGACCATCATGGCAGGGAGCATGGCAGTAGGCAGGTAGGCAGGCAGGCAGTCATAGTGCTGGAGCAATAACTAAGACGTTACATCTGTTCCACAAGCACAAAGCAGAGAGAAGGAGCTTACTGGGAATAGTTCAGGCTTTTGAAACCTCAAAGCCCACCCCCCAGTGACACACCTCCAACAAGGCCACACCTCTTAGTCTTTCCCAAATAGTTCCACCAACTAGAGACCATGCACTCAAACAGATGAGCTTATGGGGGGCATTATCTTTGAAACCATCACAGTCCCACAGGAGAAGAATCAGCTCGGTGCTTGCTCAGTAGCAGGAGACTTCCACATCTGTCCCTTTGGATCAAAGCTAAGCAGGCCCAGATGATTCTAGGCCCCATGAGTAGCCTTGTGGACTCGTGAGTCCAGTACAGAACGTCTCACATGAGTTAATGAGGAAACTGTCTCAACAGCAGCTGATGGGCCTTCCTGCTGGGATGAAATTAGAATGGAAAGGTAAACACGGATACATCACTGGAGTGGAATAACCATGTTATGCCATATGGGAAAAGCTGAATGTGGATTAATGATTCCTTTGCCAACAGAGCTCATCAAAACTCTACTGAGAACCATGCAGAGAACTGGGGGACAGTGTGTTCTGTTTGCCAAGGACTTACTCATGGCCCTGTGGATTTGAGTTACAGGGCTGTCCAGAGCACAGTGCCTAGCATGTTATTGGCAGTCAGGATAGGTGAGTACCATTGCTTGAAAAGCCAGTTATGGTGCTGGGAAGTAGTAGATACACAGACAGTGTGCGCTCCGTGCCTGAGTGAGCCATGCTTCTGGACCCTGGAGGTCGAAATAGAAGCTCTTCCTTGATTAAGCATCTCCTTTAAAATGTGATAATGCTTATACAAACGCATATTAATACAGTTGGTGGCCTGGCTTCTGCTGGCTCCACATTTACTTAAGCATTAGGAAAGTGCTTTGTGTGGGAATCAGGGAGATGGTCATAATATTGCCCACTGTATCGGCAGCAACCAACTATTTCTTTCGTGCATGACTATTTCTTTGCACAGCCAAACTATTCAGTGGGAGCATTCCAGCAATTGCACACACACTGACAGACTTAGTAATGAGACTAGAACCCCACAACAGGTAAAGAATATCATTGAGACGGGACCTGGGTCTCCTCCCTTAACCCTCCTGTGTGTGGACACTTCTGGCAGTAATCATACTGATGTTAGAGGTTTCTTTTAGCATCGAGTAAAATTTAGGACCCAGTGAAAATGCTGAGGCTAGAGTCTGTGACAGTGCAGAGCTGGGTAGCTTTGGAGCACACCCTGTTGTTAGTTTATTCGTCCTGTGTAGCCAGGGGGCAGCTGCATGGGTCAAGGCTCGTGTTTGTTGAGTGTATTTCTGGTTTCCAAAGCATTGTGCGCACAGTTGTCTGCCAGGGGCATTTGTTTGATATCTCCAAAGTTGGAGCTCTAGTGAACATGACCACCACTGTTTTCACCATTTTTCCCTCTTTCAGAGAAAGAAGGAGGCTCAAGAAGATGAAGCTAACTGCCCTGGCCACATACAGATACAGGAAGCATGTGGCTCAAGGCTAGTGCATTCAATTTCTGGTCCTCCATGAGCTCAAAGGGCTTTTCTCCCATGTAAAAGGATGGCAGGGCTATCGGGGCTCATAATAAACAACCCTTGGTGCTGGGAGGATCCTCCTTTGTGACAGGGCTAAGTGTGGGCCCTGACTTCTGCAGCCATTACAGATACAGCCACCTTGTATGTAGGGGCCACAAAGACGTTGATTAAGCAGTTCATTTTCTAGTGGAGCGATGGGATAGAAGACAGTTAGAAACATGGGGACTGGAGAGTCCAAAAATAGCCCCTTCCATACCCAGGGGAAAGCCAGAAACAGCGTGTTTGGAAGGCTTGCAGCTTCTGCTTATCATGAATATGAAGTGAGCTTAGAGGGACTCTAGAGGTTCATGGGCTAGAGGAGATTTAAACACACACACACACCACACACACACACACAGAGAGAAGAGAGAGAGAGAGAGAGAGAGAGAGAGAGAGAGAGAGTCTTGAGCGGTGTTCAAGGATATGTCAACTAACTTGTTGGGGACTTGTATTTGCTTCCTACTTGGCAAGAAATAGGTACCTGAGGGGCATGACTGTTCAGACAAGGAGAAATGGGTGAAGTGGAAAGACAGAAAAGCAATACCAGAGTGGGGGTGAGAGCGATGAGACCCTCTTTGAGGCGGGATGAGGACGATCCCCCTCATTATGCTCTCTGACAAATCTCAATGAGAGAATCTGAGCTACTGGCCCTTAGTAATGCAGACACAGCTAAGTCCTGCTAGCAAACTGATGAGAAGTCCTCTGGGCGCCTCTTTCTGTCAGGCTGTGTGACTGAAGACACACACTGATTTAGATTTCTTCCACCATGAAAGCCTTTTGCTTCTGTGGGATGGGGATGCGTTCATGGGATAAAGTGAGACTATGGATGGGCAGAGGGACAAGGCCACAGTTCCTCTTATTTGTTCATAAATATCAAGGGAGTTGAGTTAGAATCATTGTACCTGAGAACTGAAGAGAGGGAGTGTGTGTGTGGTGGGGTTGGGGGCTGGGTGGTGGGGAAAGAGGGATGAAGTCCAGCTGTTCAGCTAGCTCTCTTTCCTGCCTCTTCCTTAATAGATGGTACTTCAAACATGACAGGACAGTCGACAGAGCAAAACTAACAAAACCTGTATACAGTTTCTAAACTTTCAACCTACCTGTCTAGAACCCCTGCTGTGTTCCCGACACTGGTGTGAGTCTTTTATAACTGCTGCCATTCGTCCAATGTACCACATAGCCCTATTTCACAGAGCATGGAATGAAGATATGGGTGGTTATGGGACTTGCCGCAAGGTCTATCAGCTAGAGGTGACACAGGATTAGAATTCAGGTGACCTTTTCCCACAGTCTGTGTCTGCACTTAACCACTAGCTTTGAGGCATTCTTAGATGAGATTATTCCCCATTCCATTTTACACCGTCAGCATTAGCCTCTTGGGATCTTCTGCTCCAGAGTCTTTTGTGGCATGATCCTCCAAGTATTTTAGACAAGCCATTGAGCCTTCCCTTCGCCATTACACAGGCTTGTGGTCCTTAATTCTCTCAGCTCACTCTCTTCCGGCATGGATTCCATCCCTGATGGCTCCATACCAACTTCAAAACCCTGGTGAAAAACGCTGAGATCTATCAGCTCCTGGTGAAACCATAGCTGCCGTGGTTATTACTTGTATATATTTGGTTGGATTCTGCTCAGTCTTTTTTGATCTCTATTTATGGTGTGAAACTACTTCTAACCTCCATGGGTCATTTGATGTAAGGATAAGTAAGCACGGGTCAACTGAGTTCCACCAAAGGTTGGCAATTGCTGCCCTTAGTATAAGCAGAGAGAATTTCATCCATTTCCCCGAAATCAATCAGGACGCCCATTGAACCTTTTACAGCTGTGGCAGGCTGAATTGAAAAAATTGACTAGGAGAGTCTAAAAATTTCTCTGAAAATGCAAAAGATCTTTTTAAAAAATTGCAAAACACTATGAAGAAAAAAAAAAAAGAACAAAATCAGATTGCCCACGCAGTGTATATCAAGATTTACCAGGGAATCTACAGAAATAAAGATAGTTTGCTACCCGTATAAAGACACAAATAGATCAATGAAGTGGAATGGGGAATCTAGAAATAGCCCTTTATGTAGACAATTGATTTTTGACAAAGATGTGAAGTCAATTCAGTGGAAAGGATTTTTATCAGAAAGCGCTGGGAAAGATAGATGTGTATCTGTAAATAAAACAAACCTTGATGCCTGCCTTGCTCTGAATAGCAAATCTTAATATCTTGACATTCATCACTGACGTGAAGTATAAGCTAAACCAAAACTGTCTCTTAGATATTAATTCTATCTTTAAGCTTCTGAATTAGTAAGACACTAGGGGCACAAACCACCATCAAGAGAAAGAGGGATAAGCAGAAAACTAAATGGGCCTGGAGAGATGGCTCAGCGGCTCCTGAGTTGGATGGCTCTGCTCCTCCAGAGGATCCAGGTTCTATTTGGAGCACACAGCCATCTTTAGCTCATTAATGTGGTGCGTAGATATATATGCAGGCAAAGCATCAATACACATAAAATAAATAATAAATTTAAACTTGGCATTTAAAAAATAGGCACTGAACAGATTGGAAAGGAATATTTATAGTACATGTAAATAAGTATGATTTTTAAAGTGAAGTGTTTATACAACCCCAACAAGGCAATAAGAAAAGATGGTCAGTCCACAGAATGTATGATACTTAGCTTGGTATAGGAACAGCCTCTTAGCGGATTAGCGTCATCTATCATGAGAGAAGCATACATCTTGACCACAATGAGGGGTCAATTTAGGGCCACTGGAGTATCTAAAACCAGAAAGACTGGCCACACCAAATGCTGGCAAGGGTATAGAAGCCGAAATCCTGCAATCTGGTCGGGAGTGTATGGTAACGCAGTCATCTTAGGGAACTGTTGGCAGTTTGTATAGTTAAACACATATAGCATTGGCCCAGCTACTTTATACAAGAGGAGTAAACACTCAGGTCTATCAACACTGACTGAAGAACGTTTCCGTAAGCTTAGTCCCAGCTTACAATCAACCCAAGGATGTCTGAGTAGAGAGTAACTAAAACGGAGGTGTAATGTGGGGAACAGAAGAATAGTCGTGGGTGAAAAATACCCACACGTGTAATAAAGTCTCAAACACATCTCGTTAGGACAATCCAGGAGGAAGAACACCTTCTAAATGTTGTATTTCTGTGAGACTCAAGAATAGAACACAGGACTGTAGAGTAACGTCATGCTTTGATGAGGGTGAACGGGACAGACTGAGGAGATCTTGAGGAAACATGCTAGGAAGTGGAAATATTTTGTTTATGGTTTATGTTGATTATGGTTTTGGGAGCTTGGATCTCACACTATAGCCAGGCTGGGCCTAAACGTTTGACAGTCCTGCCTCTGCCTTCTGAGTGAAATAATTGGTGTGTAGCAACAACAAGCAAAAACCTTATTGTATTTCTTAATTGTAGTGATAGCCCTCTGGGTGGGTGGGACATTCAAACCTATTAAGTCACTTAAGGACAGTGTAAATTCCACCTAAATGTTAAGAAGTACTAGTTCAACACCCGCAGTTGCAGATACTATGATTTATTCTAAATAATTGGCACCGAAGGTTTTATCCTCTCACGGCTTTGTCTCCATCTTAAAGCAGCCTGCGTGTCTTCCAACTGCTTCATCACATCTTGATATTTACTGAAGTCCTGGTGGATGGTGGCTGAATGTCTCTTCCTGGCCGTAAACTGCTTCAAAGCAATGTTCCCTGGGAAGCACTTCCTGTTTGTTTATTCAGGAGGCCTCTGAGCAGCTCTGGAAGGAAGGGATGGAACTTGGGTCAACAAAAGTGAAATTTCAAAAGGGAAAATAGCATCTCCCAATCAACTAGGACTGCGTGCAAGGCCCTTCCTAGAGCTTAATACACATCCGTCAGCTTACTTCTAAGAACACCTCCATGAGCTCAGGTGTGGCTGTCACTCCCGTGAGCTGACCTAGTGAGGTCAATGACTTGTTCAGGGTTGAATTACCAGTGGGGTGGAGCTGGATTCAAATGCAGGTAGCTGGGATGCTGGGATTTGTGTCTTCATGCAGTGCTTCACTGATCCTGCCTCCTGCTTGTCTTGTACCTGATGCGTTGCTTTTCACTGACCTGGGATCTGGCCTGTCTCTGGTTAACCTTCTTATAATGGTTCAATCCCGGCTCATCTCCCCAAAGGAGCATCACAGCCAGGACACATTATTGTTTCTCTGGGGCTCCAGTCCATGACGACGGTGTGTTGGGGGAGGTCTCAAGAGCTCTGTTGCCCTCTGGATTCAGCCCTCGCCAATTCTTTCTATAAACCCAAGACCAAAGAACTTGGACTGCACCCACAAGGCACCAGGCTTCTGTTGTTTTTCTAAAAGTCTACCATGTCAGTGTTGTAAAGACAGACCAGGGAGACACCGCTCAGTAGAAGTCTGTGCCTAGAAGTAGAGAAGCTTGGTTGCTCTCCCCACGTGCAAATCAGATGTGTGGCACAAGTATAAAGCCACGCAGATCATCAAGTGGTCTTGAGATGTTTTAGTAGGAGTTGAAAACTTGAACCGTAAGAATGGCAGCCATCACTGAATCTTAACATCAATTTCAAAGGTCATTTCTACACATTTCATGTTAGGGAGACTTAAGTGCTCACTGTACAAATACTGTCATTTGTCTTCACCCATAAATCATCACGCTACATTAGAATACAGAATATTT
Organism: Mastomys natalensis; assembly: GCA_021653895.1. Lineage (NCBI taxonomy): Eukaryota > Metazoa > Chordata > Mammalia > Rodentia > Muridae > Mastomys > Mastomys natalensis. Next base: position 133,938 of record JAJTUV010001562.1, on the reverse strand, counting down.
GCCAGAAATTTTCCTTGTGCCCCTTCTAGTCAGCTTCTGCTCACTCCTACAAAAGATGTATTTTGATGTTAATAAAAGGAGGGCTAGCCTAGCGGCAGTGGTGGCTCATGCCTTTAATCACAGCATTCCAGAGGCAGAGGCAGGCAGATCTCTGAGTTCAAGCCTGGTCTACAGAGTGAGTTCCAGGACAGACAGAACTACACAGAGAAACTCTATCTCAAAAAAGCCAAACAAAACAAAAAAAGGAAGTCTGGGTTTTTTTTTTTCACTAACCTTTTCTAGGCACACTGTGTGCACAAACCCACTCGGAAGGGTTCTTTAGAAGTAGGTAGCCTGGGCTGGAGACAGCTTGTTGCAAAGGAAGATCCAGAGATCTATCAGTCTGACCCCAGAGAGCTGCTATGTGCTCCCAGCAGCCGATGCCTCCGCTGCACTTTCCTCTAAATTCAGCTGAGTTGTTTGTTTGTTTGTTGTTGTGTTTGTTGTTAGTTTCTAGGCAAGATCCCCAGGGAGTCTTTCTAGGTCACCTTTGGTTTCTTAAGGCTCCCAAGAAGCATATGATCAACTAGAAAGTACTAGATCCTTTATTTAAAATCAGTCGTTCTTAACCTTCCTAATGCTGGGTATTAGGACGCTTTGTATTATTAGTTCCTCATGTGGTGATCCCCAACCGTAAAATTATTTCACTGCTACTTCATAACTGTAATTTTACTACTGTTATGAATTGTAATGTAAATATCCGATATGCAGGTGGTCTTAGGTGACCTCAGTGAAAAGATTATTCGACCCCCAGGTTTAGGACCACTAAACTCTGCATGATCTGCTTTCTCAATGACTTTTACCAATGTGTCCTTGCTGACTACCTTTACGTTGCTTAAAGTAAGACAGAAAGAAAATGTGAGACTGTGGTTATGTTGGGCCAAGAGACACCAGTAGGACATAGCCTACTGTTGTTGGATATGGGAGGTGACTGTGTGTGGGATAGACTTAACACCACTCACCCTGTAACTAAGACACAGTAGGTCTTGACACCAATTTCCTAAATGGAGCCAACAGACTGTATGTAATGTCAGACATCCCTGTGCCATGCCGAGAAGTTGTAAATGTGAGGAAGAAGTAGTTTCTGTCTGTCAGGGATTTACAACTTGATCTTGTCACGCAGAAGAGTGGCCTCCTATTTCATTCACCGCCACAGGGGCTGCCTGACCTTGGTCAGTCCCAGTCTCTGCTTCTGTACACAGTAAGTAATTCATTCCTGAGACTCCTGTCTGCAGGGAGCCTTACTTAAATCCAAATCATTGCTGATTATTTGGAAAGTGTAGAAAGAATTTATAATTCTAACAAGCCGGTATAAAAGACACACAATTCAGGTATTTTATCTACAAGCATAAGCCTAGATTGAACAGATCTAGGCTATACTAACTTATTTCCCAGCTATAAAGTCCCTTGTTACTTGCTGTTTCTCCTGGCCATGTGGTTCTGGTCCATGGCTGCTTGCTTCCTCCTCCATCTTCCTCTCTTCTCTCCCTGCCTGAACACACACACACACACACACACACACACACACACACACACACACACTCAAACCTCCAGTTCCATCTTTCTCTCTTCATTGCCTAATCACAGGCTGTAGCCTTTTATTGACAAGTTAAATAGGGGAGAAGGTTCAGGAGATATCACTTTGAATACATGAGGATCTGCTCTTGGGAGAGCAGAGAAACCAGTATTTAGCATGAAAATACAAGCAGCACCAACCAACCCACTACAGGAAAGACTCAAAAGTAGACTCGACGTTATGTTGCTTTCAGATCGTGGAACAATTTTGCTTTAAATTTTGACTCATGCCTTTCACTTTCTTAGGCTGACATCGAACTGTGCTTGCCTTTCACCACATTGTTCATGGAAGTCTCCCCTTGTTTTGGGATCCAGTCTAGTGTTCAGCATCTCTGTCGCTGGGTCTCAGAATCCTTTGAACGGTGACAGTTTTTTAATCTTCCCTTGTTTTCTCAGGAAACTGACAAGTCTCAACTCTTGGCCAGATCGCCCCAAATCTTGCAATTAGACTGTGATTAGTGGATTTGTCAGACCGACACTCAGGTGGCCTCTGTGTCATAGATCAAGGAGGGCATGATATCCATGTGACTGGTAATGCCGACTCTGATCCCCAGTCCCCCACTCTCCATGACTATTCTTACCTCCTCTGGTCTTTAAAAGTGTGTCTAAGTCTAGCACAAACTTCATAGAGCAGAGAATATTACTTCCATGAATACGTTTCGGACTGAATTAATAATCAGCCTGTCCACTACAAAGACAATTCAGTCTCACACTGTCCTTAACTTTTGCTTTGTTCTCTAAGAGTATTAGCTAATTAATCCTGATTAGAAACTATAGAGAATCTTGCTAATTCTCACTTCACTGACCAGTGAGGAGAACATTTTTCAAAAGAGCCCGCCAGTCTTTACTTGACTTCTAAGCTGAGATTTATAGAGCTAAACGTGGCAATATATGCTCACCCTACCGAGTCTGTCTCTGATTGTGTTTCTAATGCGCTTATCTACAGAACCCAGCACGAGTGGCTTCGCCTAGACATATTTTACCTTGTGTTTTCTGCTTGCCTGTGAAGCACTATCCTAAGTCATTTAAAGAGATGTTTGTGAAAGTAGCCTTGGATTTTAATCCGTTTACTGTATTAAAGCCTCTAAAAGGAGTGCTTTCCTCTAAAAGATGCAAAGCCGATTAGGATATATAATTAAGTAATATCTGTGGTTTCAAAACATGGAGTCTCCTTAGGAGTTGGTTTCCAGCACAGCAGAGTTGGTTTAGGGTGGGACTACCCTGAATTCAGGAGGACACAGTGCATTTGGTATAGTTTGTGGACTATACCTATTTTTCCCAGCTATGGTTTGAGAATAGTCATGTCTCATGGAGGTTAAACTGCTACATTTACAGTGGCCATTTCTGGCTGTCTGTGCAATAGAATCTCAGTTTACTCAGATCCATTTCTCTCTTTCTTTTCCCCTTCCCAGCCAGGTGTCTTAGGAGAGACCCCACCTGAGCACCAACTTAGAATTAGATCCAGTTAGGTATGAACAAACTTCAGCCCAAAATGACTAGGGAAGCCACACATGACCCTGGAGGGACCATGAGAGGGGCTTCCTTCAGGCTTATGGGAAAAATTTCCCTTATTCTAAGAAGCAGCTATGGAGACAAAATGGTTTCTCTAACAATGACGCCCTCATGTCTGTTCCTGTGATTCTGGATCCGCAGGAGCATGCTAATAAATCTTAACCTACAGGTTAGATTTCATCTAAGTGTGCTTGAGTTTCCTCCTGCTTCTCAGCTAAGCCGGAGCTATGGAGCATTACAGAACACCCTGGCTGGCTGACTTGGCTGGCAGCAGAGAGGTCTGTCCTTGTGCCTGGTTCTGTCCTCAAGGGGTTTGATGGGACAGGGAGTTATTGACGTCTTCAGAACTCAGCCTGCTCCACTTCAGCTGGGTTCCATTTCCCTAGTGAGTCCTCTGGTCCACAGAGTAAAGACTGCACCAAGGATTCTGACCCACCAAGACACAGTGCTAAGAAACACCCACCTGTCCTCTTTCCCTGTGCTGCCCCAAAGAGGGGAGCCTGTGCTAGATAGCTTCATGCCAGTCTCTTGCCTATGTTCCATCTTCCTCCTGCTTCTTCTCCTCATATACCCCCAACATGTACATTCATGTGGTTCCTGCAGGAATCCCGCCTGTCCCCAAACTAATAATACACTGTCAGTACCCATGCCACCAGATCCATCCAGTCAACCCTGACTTCTCTCTGCCCCAGTCTGTACCTGCAACATGATCCTAGAAAAATCTCTTGGTGGCCACAGAACACTGCCTGGCATCTTGTAATACTAGTGACTAGTTCTAGTAAATATTATTTCCTTTTATCTTCCTGTCACAGCCTTCTGTTATTTGAGACAGATGTCACAAGACCTTGTATAAATGTTCCCCCCTACTCTGTGGGTTCCTTCCACAGGGCTTATTTTCGTTTAGTGTGCATGGATTCCTAACAAGATTCATTTCCCTCCTGAGTTCTCAGCTTAGTGCTCCAGTTACTTTTCTTACTGCTGGGAGAAAGTAGCTGACAGAAGTCACTGTCGGAGATGGAAGATGCACCTCAGCTCACTGTTTCAAGAGATTCATCCATCATGACTGGGAAGAGTCATGGAACAGCGTAGTTGGTTGCAGCAGGAGCAGGGCAGGTGCTGAAGCATCACCCCTTCACACTGAGGGGAAATGCTGGAGCTTTTCCTGGTTTCTTCCCTTTTATTCCATCCAACCCCCAGCTCATGGGACGGTGACTCTTACGTTCAGATTGAATCTCCCCCTCCAGTTAATCCTCTCAGAACCTGAGGTGTGCCTCAGTTTCCTAGGTGATTCTTAATCCAGTCGAACTGACAAAGATTAATCGTTACACTTAAAAAGAGTCAATTAGAAGGAATTTGAGGTAGATATACCAGCAATAAGAAGTAGACTGTCAATAGTGAAAAATAGTAAAAGCTGTAAAAGTCAGATAGAAGCATCTATAAATTCTAGGATCATCCAGTTAGAGACAAAATGTCTCCATATCATGATAACTCAAATAATGTCATTGTCTTAATTCCCAGGGTAGTAGCTGATGTTTATAATGGTGACCCTGAGCTGGGAAGGTGATGAAATTGTTTCTAGCATGCTTTGTTTAATGAGGCAAGAAAGCATGTGGACCGCCTTAGAATTCCCAACAAAGTGGTGAATGTTAGTGTTTTGATGCTGGAAGTAATTAATCACAGTCCTGTTAGTTGGTAAAGCAATTTATTTAACATACCCCCAGTTCCCAGATCCAACTGGATAAATGAGGCATGGCCACATGCGGTTGGGGAAAATTAATCGTAAAGCACCCACAAATCTATGAGCACAAACCTCACTCTATTGGATTAACTGCTCCTGAGTCTTCTGCTAAGTCCCAGGGAGTCCCCCGGCCCATGAGGACACACAGAGCCTGTTGAATGACAGATCTGTAGCAGAGACTAACACTGGTTGCTAAAGTGGCCCTATGCAAAGCTCTATGTTTAGCTTCTCTTTCTCTTGCCCCAGAGGCCCTATCCATGACTGTTTTGCTAAGTTTGGAGCAGACATATTTTTGTAGAAGGGGGAAAGGCTGTGGAATATTTTGCTTTGGGCTGGATAGACCATCACAGGCCACTGTTGTCCATCACCCGTGCAGATCAACAGTGGCTGGCTTTGCGGGTGGTGACCTGGGGCCGAAGCTCCACCCTGCCAGTGCACCGGGTTTGATTCCTTCTCCTTCCTGTCTTTGGTCATCTGCACTAGTACATAGGTTTGCTAAGAGGCAAGGGATTTGAAAGCCTGCAAAGCAAATGCTAAGTGAAGGACAGATCCTTTGGTTACTGGTCATCTTTAAATGAAGGATGGGGAGAGGGGCTGGAGGATGCTGGTCTTATACTGACATGACTGCTGTAACCACTGTCACTTTCTGACTCCTCACTCTGGACCGCACATCAACCCCACAAGGTGGGGAGGAAATTGAAGCTCAGAGATGGTGAGCTGAGAGAGGGAGCTGAGATGGAAACTATGTTTAGTCTTGGTGTTCATATGAAAAACCTTGAGAGGGGTCCCAGGAGTATGTGGCACTGCTCTAAAGAAGAAGATGCTAGGGGCTCAGCCGTGGACCCAGTCAGCTAGCTGCAGCACTGGTTGTACAACTTTCCTGGAGGTGGCCCTTTGCCCTAGGAGCTGGGACAAAGCTGGAGAAGCACTGACACCTCTATCACACTTGGGACACTGCTGCCCTGCTCCTGTGGCCGTTGGGTTAGCTGGAGCTTCTTCAGGGCTCTTCTTCCTGCGGAGGTCCCTTCGCTCTCCTTGGGAATCAGTTTAGGCTTTTGCTGTTCTCGTTTGGGGTCATTAGGATTAGAGCTGTGCTGCTCTCACGCAAAGACAGCGGGTAAGCTTCTATCCTAACAGGGCCTGAACTCAAGGAGGTCTCTGTCCCTTCTGTTCCGCTGTCCTAGAAATACAGTAGCCTGGGCCTACAACTTCAGCCATTTGTCCCAGCTCCTCCTAGCTCTTCCTAAACTTAGACAAGTAGCAGTTAGAGGGAAAGATAACAAACGAAGTCCATCAACTCCAAGAGGGAAAGGTCGGCAGACTTTCTTGAAGGAGTCTGTGGCAAAGAACTTAGCATGACTAGAGAAGGGCAGAAGCAGATGCAGATGCATACAGGCTAGACATAGCCATGCCCGGATACTTGACTCGGCAGCTTTTGATGCAGTCTTTGGATGGCCACTGCTCCCAAACCTGTGAGAGGAGGTGACACATTTGGACAGAATGTCTGAGAGTCTGATTTATTTCCCCTGCTGTGATCCTGGAGGCTCATGTGGAAGTGAAGCCAACACAGCCTGTGACCCTAAGTGACCGTATGAACCAAGTCCCTGCCAATGCCTGGTAGACGGGTTGTGTGAAGGAGAAATCTGCCTGGCGTGTTCAGCCATGGAGACCCCAGGATTGTCTCTCCCTGGAGCACCATCCCTCCCTGATGAATGTGATGTCATCCTTATAGATGGGCTAAAGCCCTCTGAACACACTCGCTATGTGTCAGCTCAACCTGGAGGGTCTACTGATATGGTTTCCTTCTGGCAAGGATAGGATGTGGCTGTGGCTTGGATATAAAATGTTTTCCTGGTCCCTGTGCTTCAAGGCTGAGTCCTGGAGACAGCAGTAGTCAGAGGTGGAGCTTTGATAGATGGTTGGCTTATGAGGGCTCTGGTCTCATGAGTAAATTAATCGATTGATGAACTCATCAGGTAATCAACAGCTGGACGGACTTTTAGGGCTTGGACCCTAGCCAGTACAAGTGGGTCACTGGCAGAAAGCCTTTGAAAGGTAGCTCTTTCCCTGCCACCCTCTCCATCCTCGGCTTCCTGGCTTCCACGAAGTGGGCAGCTTCCTCTGCCACATGCTCCAGCTGTCATGACGTTTTGCCTCCTCACTTCAGGCTCAAAGCAATGGAGTCAACTAACCTTGGGCTGAGACCATGAGCAAAAATAAGCCTCGCCCCTAAGTTATTCTTCACAAGCATTGCCGCAGCAACACAAAGCTGACACACTATGTAGTCGAATATCCAATTTCCAAAAAAAAAAAAAAAACAAATGACATTTTCAATAGGCAGATGATCTTATAAACAGTCAAGGTGCAGAACCAAGACTCCAGTTTTCTAACTCTCTATCCTAACTTTTACCTTCTGTGTCTCCAGCCTTCGGTCTGGGTCTTTGGATTGTCCTTTGCTTTCTATTTGGTTTTTTGAGATGGGGTCTTGCGTAGTCCAGGCTGGTCTTGAGCTAGTTATGAGCTGAGAATGACCTTAAACTCCTTATGTTTCCACCTCTGCCTTCCAAGTACTGAGACTCCAGGCAGGCACAGCACACACTGCTTGGATTGGCTTTTCAGTCATCGATTGCTCCCCTTTGCCGTTTGATTGCTCTTGTTGACTGTATGTGCTGTTTTGATGCTCCCCAGTGTGCGGTTGCTGGGTGAGGATGAAGGATCTTGACTGTGGGAGAGTGCTGTTCCAAGCAGTGGGGCAGCAGGCAGAAATGCTGAAAGGATGGATTGAGCTGGCAGTTCCAACGAGCACGGTTAGATGTGATATCAAGTTGGAACTGCCAGGCCTTTGGAAATGGTCTCAGTCGCATGCCTGTATATCCCTACCAGTCATCTGCAAGACTTGGTAGCTTCCTGTTCTCAGTCATGTTCTTCTCTTTCTGTGAAAGTGGAGGGAAATCCTTTCTGGAACTGTCTTAAAGACATTGTGCTATTTCCTTTCTGGCCTGGGGAATCACGGGCTAGGGAGTTACTGGCTGTGGCTGTCCTCTTTGATAGGGTTTCCGGTGACTTAGCAATCTCAGGCTACAACCTGCAGCCTAACTCTGTAGGGCTTATTGTTATTAATAACAATATATTCAATAAGAAGCCACACAATGCATTCTTATAATTCCTCAACAATGCCCAGCATGCTATTCGGTATTCCTTATTTAAAGTCCCATTTAATTACTTTCTGGTGCAATATCATGGAATTTTTTTTCTTTCAATAAAATAATACTTTTCCCTAATCAAAAAGGAGAATTACATAAGTGATTATATTTCCCTCTTTGCCATGCTTGCCGGGAAACAAGATTTATTTGGTATTTGAAAATAATAACCATTGCCACTCAGGATCATAGCAGATTACCTGTGCTCTCCCCATCCCACCCTCTACCCCATCCCCTGCTGCCCCTGCCTTCTCCTCGTGGGTTCAGATCTTTGTTTTTGACTTCAAGCTTTAAACTGCACAACATTATACTGCAGATGATTGGAAGTCCTTCTTGCAAGCTGACTCTAGGTATAACTTGACTTGGCCCCGAGGCAGCAAGTCCATGAGTGGCACTGGGTGGACCATTTGGAGTTCTTCTCTCAGTCTGGCTGGACGTTCTTGTGCGTTCTCTGAGAGTGTGAGCCATCGCTGTTTAGAATGCCTTGAAAACACAGACCCAGTTCCTTTCCACAGAGGCCATTTGAGGTAGTCTTTCTCCAAACTCGTCCACCACACACATGTCCTAGAGATGTCAGAAGGAGACTTCCAGCTTATTCCATTTAGAAAGATGAATAACAGTAGCAAAGACCTTGTGTTGGGCATTTTATGTTAGGTGCCACAATAACATCTTGTGTGCTTTATCACATTTAGTCCTCTGCCCTGCAAGATGTCGTCTGGTACAGGGGATTGAGGCTCAGAAGATAAAGTTCATATAGGTAAACTCCCACAATGAATAAGGGGTAGCAGTGAGGTTCCAACAGATGACGGTGGATGAGAACTGTGCTCAGTACTAATGCTGCTTTGCTTCCTGCTGCTGCTGCTGCTGCTGCCGCTGCCGCTGCTGCTGCTTTGAGGACAGGGATGTCAGGTACAGTTCCAAGCACCGGGTGTATTTAAGCAGCTCAGCACCCTGTGGTTACGAAGGGTAGCATAACTCCCATGATCGACAAGTTTGAAGGGACCCCTATAATAACGGCAGATTATTAAGAGAGAAGCAAACATTTATTAATACGTACACTTCATATATATGTGAGAGACATACTTGTGTATATAAGTAAGTAGTTCTCAAAAAGGTACCTGTGGAATCCAGCTTTTGCTGCATCTTCAGCAAAAACCAGGAGACTTTTAAGGAAGAGACAACCCAAAGGAAAGGACTCGGAGACTCTGGACAGACAACTAACAGACGAAATGTAGCTAGGAAAGCTTGTTCATGTAGATTCCCAGGGTGTCTTCTTCAAGATGAGAAAGATACAAAGTTGTCTTTGGTGGTTAACCTTGATCTCTCTGGGGCAAGCGTGAGTGTGTGTGTGTGTGTGTGTGTGTGTGTGTGTACACGTGTAACAGGACACTATAAATTTATGTCTTGTATCTGGTTCCTTTTGTCTGCAGCTTCATTATCCTTCCTGTCTGGGGATGGTATAATTTTGTCTCCACACAGGTTCTGATCCCAACTGTATTTTACAAATGGGAAAACTGTGGCAAAGAGTGATTATTTTTTTCTTTTTTTCTTTTTTTTTTTTTTAGTGGACTTGTCTTAGATCACATAGCTGGTAAATGTCGAGTCAAGATTTGGATCTAGACGGCTACCTTTAAATACCGCTACATCACTGTATTCTCATTCATCATGCTGGACAGGAGAGTCGGGGATGGGGTGAGCAGAAAATCAAGATCTGGGATCATGAAGATTGGATCCTGGTTGAGATCAGCATCTGGATTGAGAGAAATTAGTCAGGCTGCTCGGCTTCTGTACCATTCAGGAACATGGTTGGAAGACCACCACCACACCAGTTATTTGAACAGGGAGTTTAAAAGAGGGTATCTGTTACACAAGCATTCAAGACCTGAAAGAGAAGAGAGGGCCTAGCAGTGACAGAAATACATAGACAGGAAGCAGCCATTCCCTCTCAAGCTGAAAGAACAAAGGGAGAAAGTTAGAGACTCCATCAGGTACAGTCACTGGATGATTGACAAGGGCCACTCTGAGCAGAGACTCAGGCATTAGGGGCGGCTCCTCCCAGAGGGTGACACTGGCAAAGGATTGCAGTGAAGCTGGTGTTGGGGATGAGGGCTGGGAAAATGGGGAGCCAGAACCAGCTCCATCCACAAGCTGAAGAGCATCACAGGGGCCATGCTGTCAGAAGAGCCCAGCTCCCACCTTGCAGTCTCTCATGGCACCCCCTGTTGGCAGAAACCAATAGGGAGGCAGCTGTCAGATGAGCCGTGGTTCGAAGTGGCAGATTTCTAGTGTAGCATCCACAAACAGAGAATAGAAGGGATGGTTCGGAGCTGAGTCACGGGTGTGCCTCCCTCTGCTAACATTTCTTTATCTGTAGAGTGGTGAGGTTAGACAAATGGTGTCAGACTGCAGGGTGTGGTGTGCCCTTTTCCTGGGCTTCTGTCAAATGCTAGCAACTTCCGCCACCCATTTCCCCCTCCTATTTGGTGGGGAGCATTTTGAGGAGTAATAGTCTCTTCTCCATGCTTGTTTGGTGCGGGGGATAACTTGCGGTGGATTGTGCTCATTATGGGCTTGAATTGTATAATGATCCAATTTAGATAACAATATGTCACTGGATATTCTGTGACCACAGGCGATGCAGCCAGCCCTGGCTTAGGGACTATAAAGAAGCAACATATAATAATGGATAGCTTGGCTATGGACCAGGTAATCTTGTTATACAGGTGAGGTGAACCCAACAAGGGGAGAGAACAGGTGTGTGCATAAGGAACTGTCACAAGCTGGAGAGGTTCTGATGGACTTCTAGGTCAGGCATGGAGGAGATTTCATATCCCTTCAGAGAGAGGTTGCTTTTTAGCTGTCTCCAATGAGTTGACCTGCAGACACAGATTCTGCCCTGGGAGCCAGTCCTCGTGCATCTTTACTGGATGAGAGAGCAGCATGGATCTTTTACTAGTAGGATGACTTCTTATTCAGACCTGAGCCAAAGTGACCTTGCGGAAATCACCTCAGAGAGCTGCCATTCCTCTCTGACTGCTGCAACATTGTCCCCTGGCTTCAAGGAAGCTCCGGGGAGTCATTTAATGATATAGCACTAATCTTGCAAGTCTACAGAGAAAAATAAAGTGGCCCAGAGGAAATGGTGGTATTGCTGTAGAGGCAACTGTCCACGTCATCAGACGTGGGAACATGAAGTCAAACAGCTAGGGGAGATTCTGATGGGAGTCTGTCACAATGGCCATGCTTGGCATCACTTACCCTGATAAGAATACTGGTTTCTATCACAGAAAGGGGTCAGAGCTACCAGACATTCTTCCCTCATCCTAAAATGAAGAATCAGTTACATAAATAAAAGTCCATGAACCTTGAATATACAACTTGATGACTTAATACTGCATACCACATAAGACGGTAGGCTATAGCCTGTTGTAGAGGCTTCATGTTCCCTCCTAAGTTCCCTTTCTCTTCTCACTCTGACTATAGGTTTTGTCTGGTTCTGAACTTGATATAAATGGAAACTTAGAGGAAAAATACTCGAAGTTGGCAGAGCATTGAGGATAATGAAATGTAGTTATCATTACTCATGTTGGGCATTCTGCTAATGGACTATGGTTGGATGGAGTGGTAGACTATAAATACCATATATTCCAAAAGATTGTTATCTTGCCTTCTTTCCAGAGCGATCACTAATTAAAGTTATTCAGTGTAATTTGTATTCAAATGATAATAGGGATCAAAGAGTTAAAAATCAAATGTGTGCCAAATTTGAAGTTATAAAAAACATTTTAAATGAATGTTTCCAGTTTTTTTTTCTAAAATGTTCCAAATGTGTTAAAATTAAAAGTCAAAATACAAATTATAGACTATTAGCTTTTTTGCTCTTGGTTGTGACACACACCTTTAATCCCAGCACTCAGGAGGCAGAGGTAGGCTGATCTCTGTGAATTCGGAGCCAATCTGTGAGTTTCAGATCAGCTAGAGATACACAGAGAAACGCTATCTCAAAAAAAAAATCAAGTTTTAAATTAAAATTCTTTTAATAAGGCTAATATTACTTAATTACTTGAATATACTATCAATTCTTTAGAAATACCTTTTAATTTGAATTTTGTTTTGAGAATTTCATACACAAGTACTATCTTTACACCATTCCCTCCCCTCTTTCTCCCTCTCCAACTCTTCTGTCTTTTAAACGTTTTTAATAAAAATAAAGGTATTGGGGATTTTAAAGTCCTTCTGATTGCCATTGTTAAGAATCAGTTTCACAGTCGCTCATCCCCTCAGACATCTGAGGCACAGAAAGCTTACGGTCCCATGGGTTGTGATTGTGTAATGATGCAAACAGCTCAACAGTGGCCTGCTTCTGCTGCAATTCCGTGAATCCGGCAGGACATAACTGGTGTCAGTAGAACCAAGAATCACAGGAGGAACAGAAGCCAGAAGACAAACACACCGCCTTTCTGGGAAGCCACGTTCTTGGTTCTGCAGGAATCTGTTGCCTTGATGGTATCTGGGAGGAAGGACCTGAGAGCCAGTTCCCACCAGCAGCCTGTTCACTTGCCCTTGATCACTGAAGCTCTGCCTGTCCTTAATGTTAATAACACAGTCTCAAATCTTTCACTTGGAATACAGTGGCTTGTGTTGTGAGCACGGTACCCAGAGGCCTGTTTGCCTGGGGCCTTGAACCAAGTTAGTCACCCATGTGGACATTCGGGTTATTTTGAATGCTTTGTCAGCTTTGGCATTGTCTCTGGGGTGACAGGGGTGCTCATGTGTTCCTTAGTAATCGTGTGTGTGTGTGTGTGTGTGTGTGTGTGTGTGTGTGTGTGTGTGTGTGTGTTTGGTAGCTAGAGATACGTCCTAGCGGTGCTGTGCCAGAACTTAGTTGCTTACACAGTACTTACTGTATTGCTCTCCTTTAAAGATAAACACCCCACCATAATCGCATTGCCTGCCTATGCTGAAGGACCTAACTTCTTTCTTAACTGATCCTCTTTCTTGAGATTGAGGGCCTCCTCTGCATGGCCAAAAGGAAGGAGGAAGCTGAAAGGCAGAGTTTGTGCCTGTCTCAGGATCTGACCCTGAGTCACGAAATCCTGCACATTTTAGTCGCCCCAGACAACTAAGGAAATCTTCCCAGACTGGCTTCACACCCAACTAAAAGTGTCTCTGTAAGAAGAGGACAGCAGTTTGAGTGGCAGCCAGAAATCTCCCAAGTGTCTTAGACTATAAATTACAGAGGGAAGATGATAATTTACACAAAAGGGTACAAGGCTGACCAAGCTCGGCTGCACATTGTCAGATCACAGCCAAGAGGACAGCGATTTGGATGGTGTTAGGCACCTGCAGGCCAGACACCACTTCCGGTGTCACTTTAGATTCCTAACTCTTCCCAGGCCCCTGGAGGGAAATATAGATCAGCTACCAGCCACCAAGTAGTGAAGTGTCTTTGAGTGAGTTAATGTGACTTCTCTCAGTAAATTCAGGGCTTTCCACTAGACTCCTGGTTTGCAAACCAATGAACTCTAGGATTCCTTGGTGTTGTGGCAAACACTGGTGGCTGTCTTTGAGCTATGCTTTCCTATTGCCCATAGAAACTCCATTTTGATTAGTTTTATACCTTCAGCGCTATATCTTCTTAGGGGAAAAGGGCACCAGAAAAGGGGTAGATGGCTGAGTGGATAGAGACACTTCCTGCAAAAGCCTGGTGGCCTGATCCTTTGGAGTTTGATCCCTTGGGCCCACATAAAGGTGGAAGCAAAGAACTGATTTTACAAAGTTGTCCTCTGACCTCCTCATATGTGCTTTGTCAAGGGAACAACCCACCACACACAGATAAATGAGTAAATACTTTGTAAGAAAAGAATGGGCTTGGAACACTTATTGCCAAACAGAGTTTAGAGACCCCAGGGCAGTGTGATGCCCAGTGGAGACAGCATGTGGAGTCACATGGCCTGGATTTCAGTCCCTTCACTGTCACCCATCTTCTGTGGTACCTCAGGCTCAGGTGTTTGAGCCTTGACTCTACATTGTTTTTCATCATCATTGTAATATGCTGTCATTCTTATCCAGCCCTCAGGATCAGATTAGCTGAGATAGTTTGTGATACTATATCTAAGATTAACAGAGCCTGGAAGAAGGGTGTGGTTAATGAATGGTGATGATTCACACTGCCCCTCCATCCCATGGCTTTAACTTTGAGGTCTTCTAATGGGAATAACCACTGTTGGATTTTTTTTTCTCCCCATGCTGAGATCTTTGAAGGCTTTCTCATGAGGCAAGCAAGGGTTTGGCCACAATGGACAAACAAATTTGAACAACAGTGAAATGGGAGGTTCTGTCATTCCAAAGGCGTTGCTGAAAGAACTTGTTTTTAATTGAGAAGGAAATTCTTCTGTTTTTTATGCATGTTTTTAAATTAAGAAGAAAAAAAAAAAAAGGACCTGATTCCCCTGCTGTACACAGAGGGAAATAAGATGCCAACTTGAAGTCCTGGGCATATTTAATCAGAAGGACACAGAAAAACCTATGGCTTGGAATTTTGTTGGCCATGACTCTTATGGATTAAGCTTGACTTCAGGTCCCTCCTTTCCTATTCCAGTTTGTTAAACCCTTGATAGGCTCCAACCCATTGTGCTGGCCGTTCCTAACAAGAAGGTCACACTAGTGTCCTTTGCAGATTCCTCAGAGTTATATGGCCAACCCTTGTGAGCCTGAAGCCCGGAGGATGTTGGAAGCAGAAGTGGCACCAATCACTTGTCATAAGAATCAGGAGGAAGGGGGTGATAGACAGGATAGGCCTTCTGGCCTCCCATCTGCCTTAGGACCTAAAATCCTCACTAGAATGTTCCTGTTACATCTTTCCTCTTATAAGCCACTTCATCCATCTTGTTTCTGTTCCTCTGGCTGTTCTCCTTTACAAAATCTTAGCCCTGAGTTGAGCTTCTCCGCCTCCAAATCTTCTTCCATGTCATCCTGGAGGGGCCATCTCTGCTCCTTCCCAAACACATCCCATGAGAGGAAGCGCTGCAAGATCTGTTGGCCACGCCTTTGGAGGGAAGTGCCAGGTTTTTTGAAAAGTTAGTTCTTTTGCTCCTTAACTTCCATTTTTGATGTGAAAGTCACACATGTGCACATGCGCTGAAGAACCTCTACCCTCTACAATGACCCTCCATCAACCACGTCTCTTTTCCATAGACTACTCAGAGAACGGTGACAACCAACCTACCTCTGTCTCCATGGTTTTCATTTTCGGTGTCTCTTGGTGACATTCACCTGCCGGGCATTGATCTGTGTGTAAAGCTTACTACTCAGGGAGCTGGTGCATAACTGCTTATGGTTACATTGTCTTAGTATATCGTAGCTTTAATCTTTTCGGGTGATCATTCTTGTAGTATTGATAAAACTGGTGACATGCAGTTTTGATTTGTTTCTTAGTTTTGAAGATGTTTGTGTTTTTAAATTCTGTTGTCTTGAGGTATGGACTGGATCCGCTTCTGTCTTGGGAAGAATGAACTGGACGAGCAAGCAGTGGGCCCCTTTGTAAGAGCAGAGTCTTCAAACGGACTGGCACAGGTATATGAAGGGAAATCATCCTAACCCCCCAAAAAATGTCTGAAAAGACTGTCCTGAAGAGCAGAGTCTGCTAACCAGTATGGTACATATTTGACCCCTTCAAAACTTGGGCACCTGGCCTGGGTACCCATCCTGTCGCATGTTTCTCTGTGGACCAAGCTTATTAAGGTCATCACTTATGCAAGGAAGTGAATGGAAACTGAGAAATGGCAAACATATCCTTTTAATTAGGTCATCTCCCTTGCAAAAAAGAAAGAACAATTTGAATGATCTCTTGTGAAGACTCAAATTTCTGTAAACCTGAATTAGCATGGCCCAGCCAAAGACTCCTGGTTTAAAGTAGACAGGGCCTTGGATATTATATACTAACCAGTCTGCAATCATGAGACCCTTTATGAGAAGAAATGAAGTGATCAGCCATGATTTGTTTTGCCATGAGTCATTATGATGTTTACCCAGCACTCAGAATTCAGTTTAAAAATCCCTGAGTCCTTGACTCATCCAGTGAGAGGGGCGGGGCTCAGTGATCATTGCTGCTGACTGTCCTTTTCTTCCTGGCTCTCAGTAACCCTTCCTGTCCCAGCGTGGCAAGCACACACACCCTCTGTGGAAACCACCTCTGCTAAATCTCTGCTCTGGGTTCCTTTTAACTGTGTCATCCCTTTATCCAAGCTGAGCCTAATTGCCTGGTGTTTCTCTCTTGTTCCTCATGCAGTCCGTTCCCTCTGTAGTCTGGGGTGAGAGGCGGGGAGTAGGCACAACCTCAGGTTGGCGTGTTGGCATGAGTAAGGATGCTGGGCTATGTCATGGACCAGACATGAAACAGAAATAGGACGTTAGCCTCCCGTGGAAACACAGGCCGTGCAGCTTTGTTATTTGTGTTGGCAACGGTAGGCACGCATTTCTCTGTCCTGAGGCCCAATCACTCACTGAATATTTATTTGTTCCAAAGATTATTTAGCTGTCCTCAGGAATCCAGGAGTACCCGCCAACTGTTCTTCCATGGCACTGCTGCCCTGTGAGAGATGTGAACGACCCCTTCTCCCTTAACAATCATCAAGCTGCAAGTGTCATGGCAGAAAAGTAAAGTGGGAGAACTTGTGACTTTCTAGGACGCGACAGAGCCAAGGCTAGAACTTGGACCTTCTGACTGCAAACCCTGTCCTTTCCCATAGAAGGGCCTTGCAAACTTTGGGGGTTTTTTGTCAATTGAGGAACGTGTTTCCTAAGATGTAGACCCTTAGGTCTCTACATTAGAAATATAGATCACATCCATGTGGCTGCAATCTAAGGTCGTGGTCCAGTGTGAACTTATCCAATCACTGATGTTCACCCGCTTTTCACTAGAGGAAGGAAGTGCTACTGTGTGTAATTAGGTATGATGGATGTCACATGCTTGTATTTGTTTTAAAAATTTATACTGCATGAACCAGACGTAGTGGCGAATACTTGTAACTCCACTAATACTTTGGAGGTAGAGGCCAAAAAATCAGGATTTTTAGTACATCCTGGGCTACATGGAGAGTTCAAGGCCAACCTGGGGCACAAAAGACCTTGTCTCAGAAAAAGAGAATCACACAAAAGCCCATGAAAATAACCTTAAAGAAAGGAAACATGCCAGTAAAAACAGACAAGCTTTTTTGTGACTTTCCCTTCCATTCTTGGGAGATCGTTCACATATCTAGATAGGTCTTATAGGAAAATTGTTTAATTTTATTTCCAGTTCTTTTGAGCCAAGAAGTCTCCTGACTACTTGCTAGGAAATAGGCTCGGTTAAAGAAGAAACATAACCTTTCATGTTATCAAGTACCTGTTGCATCAGCAGGTACCGTACTTGGTACTGTTCAAACTTCAGATCACATCAGCATTGTCATGTCCATTTCCCAGATGAGGATACTGAGGCTTGGAAAAGGTACATCTCATCTATCAAATTATAAAGCTAGTCTGTATTCCTGAGCTGGTTCACGATTGCTGGAATGGGTTTAGTGACCTGTGGTGAGATAAAAGCCAGTTGATGGGGCAGGACTGAAGGGGTCAAGTAAAGAAGTTGAGGTTTGGCCCTGTGAAAAGAACCTATGAGAGCTGCTGGTGAAACTGCAGTCTAGCTGCAGCAGAAGACCCCAGCACTGTAGAGATGCCAGTGCCATGGGATGAGCCCCAAGAACAACAGGAGCAGTGGGGTGTAGCTATCCAGAGGCTTGAAGGCACGCTGTGTGTGCTGCAGAAAACAGAGCTAGAGAAGTGATCCAAGCCCTTTGGAGGAGCCCAAAAGATCATGTGTGGATCCCAGACACTGGACACTTGGAGTTTTGTTTTGCTTTGCTTTGATTGCCTCTTGAACTATGAAAGTATTTGGTTTATTTTTTTATTTTACAGGAGCCCATAGTTAAAAGATTTTGAATTTAGATTTTGAATTTTAAAAGACTTTGGATTTTAGAAGAAATTGGCTATTTTAAAAGGACTGAAATTTTAATGCATTAGAAGTTGTAAAGGCTGTGGGATTTTTTAAGTTACTTGTTTTTAATGTGAGATTTTGGGGATGAATAAGAAAGGAAAGGTTGAGGCTGGGTAGTGATGTGTTTGCTTGCGTGTCAAGTTGACAAGCAGTCAGTTGTATTCGCTGGTTTTGTGTCACCTTAACACACACTGGAGTCATCAGAGAGGAAGGAGCCTCAGTTGAAGAAATGTCTCCATGAGATCTAGATGTAAGGCATTTTCTCAATTATTGATCCATAGGGGAAGGCCCAGCCCATCGTGAAGGGTGCCATCCCTGGGCTGTGGTACTGGGTTCTATAAGAAGCAAGCCAGTAAGCAGCACCCCTCTACGGGCTCTGCGTCAGCTTCTGCTTCCAGGTTCCTGCCCTGTTTGAACTCCTATCCCAAAACCCTTTCCTCCCTGTTACAGTATCATGAACCTTAGTAAAGCACTCACTTTGGCTTATGCTTAGCAGCTTTTACAACCCAGGATCACCTGCCCAGGGGTGGCACTGCCCACAGTGGATTGAGCCTTTCTATATCAATTAGCAATTAAGACAATACTTTACGGATATGTCACAAGCCAATCTGATGTCAAAAATTCCCTTTTTTGAGGTTCTCTCTTCCCAGGTGACTCTGGCAAGTGTCGTGTTGGCAATAAAAACTAACCAGGCTGGGGGTTCACTGCGTTTGTCTTGTCAGAGGTGGAGGGAATCCTCATAGGGTGAGAGAAGTCCCCCAAAGACTCAAGCTCAGGTCCAGGATGGAATCCTGACTGCACAGCTGGGACTCAGGGTTTGAAGCATAACGATTGAGGGACCACACAGTCTTACATCTCCGTCCTGCCGTGCAAAAATTCCTACAAACTAAGATTCATCTCAGCTATACTTGTCCCTAAATATCTTTCTTCACGTCTTTACCAAGGACAGCAGTTCTATCAGCAAATCTCATCAGGTCTGCTTCTCTCTACAGGCTGTCACTGCCAAGGTCACCACTCTGGATACCTTAGTGGCCTCCACACTAGTCTTTGTTTTTACTTTTGCCTCCTCTAGGATATTTCAGAGATTATTCAAAGGGAATTTGTAAACCTACAAATCCGGTTACATTGCTTGCTTGCTTGGACCTGTTCATGGCTTCCTACGGTGTTCAGAATGGAGTTAGTTAGAACTCTTCCTGGTGACACACAAAGCTCCTGCTTGGTCTATCTGGTCTACCTTGTCTCATGTGCCGACTGGCTTCACTAGCCTGTTATCTGGGCATTCCAAACACTGTCCTGCCTCTGGCTTTTGCTCTTGCTGTTTTAGCTGTCCCTCCCTCGTGTTAATGGATGGTTTATACTTAAACCTTTCAGGTTTTAGTCAACTTGTATCTTTTCAAAAAAAAAAAAAAGCCTAAAGTAATCTCTCTGCCAAGATAAGGTGACACATCACCTGTCCCTGTCTCCTGCCTTCATGGGCCTTAGTGGAGCCTTATCTCCAGTTACTTAGCACTGTCTTCTTGTTAGAGTGGAAGTTCCACTGGAGCAGAGACCTATTTTCTGCTTTACTGCTCTGGTTCACAGTGATAAGGGCAGCGTAGGCGGATACAGTAGTCAGCCTTTTGTCATTCATAATGAAATGCTGTAGACAGGGAGGTTTTAGTGAGAGTAAGTGCCATGGCGCTCTGACCCTGGAGGGACTGCCACCTTCCAACATCACGACATTGGGCCAAACTGCCGATGCCTACAGCATGGGGCACAGATTCAAATGCTGTCCAATCCACAGCTGCATGTCACTGGCATTTGGTGAATGGATGAGTATGTGGGCACTGGCTTCGAGCACTGCTTGTTTAAACGGAAGCCAAGTACCAAAGCACCTGTCAAATGAAGACTTCCTAGAGGTGTATATGGTAAATTATACCTTATGCCAACAGTTGAAGCATGATACTTAAAGAAAATCAACACCTGAGAAAGTTGAGTGCCCTCCGTGCCGACACTGGACTTCTTGAATGTGGAGCAGGCTCCATGTTCACAGATTTCTTTTTTTTTTTAATTTTGCATTACGGCATGTACTGAAAGATCCTGTTTTCTTTTGTAAAAACCTGTTATCCATGTAGAAAATGTTGAAAGTGTTTTCAGACATTTTGTGTTTTTTTTTTTTAATTAATATTAACTTTTTAAGTCTTTGGGGTGGGGGCTGGGCAGACAAGCATGCCAGGTATTGTCCACTGTCATAAACCACCTCAGTAATTTAAGACAGTGTCTTGTACTGAACCGGAAGCTTGCTAGGTCAGCAAAGCTGGCTGGCCACGGAGCTCTCAGGACCCACCCCTCTCCACCTTCACGCCCCAGTTCTGGAATTACAAGCATGCATAGTTATGAGGATTCGAACTCCGTTCCCCATGCTTGCTCAGGGCACTGAGCCATCTTCCTGGCCCTGTTTTACTTTTCTTCTTTTATTATCTGAAAACTTAAAGACTGTCTTACTTAGATTCTAAAAAAAAAAAAAAAAAGTTTTCAAATATCGTTTTAAATTTTTTTTAAACCTTACATTTATGGGTGTTTTATTTGCATGTGTGTCTATGTGCAACCCTCATGCCTAGTGCTTTTGGAGACCAGAGAGAGGTTGGGTGCCCTGGAACTGGAGTAGAGATGGTTGTGAGTTGCCATGTTGGTACTGGGCATTGAACCCAGGGCCTCCCAAAGAGCAACCAGCGCTCTTAACTGCTGAGAACCTATTTTCTCTCTAGTCATTATTTTCTGAAATTTTTAATGGTAAATTTGTAATCTAAAAATAGCAACAGTTGGGGTGAAGATTGACAGTTAAGTTAGTGAGTGCCTGCTACGCATGCAAGCATGAGGACCTGAATTTAGAGCCCTAGCACCCACACAAAAGCCAGGTACAGCAGCCCCTGGTAACCCCAGGGTGGAAACCTGGAGCTCATTGGCCTAGTTGGTAGCTCCAGGTTGTCAAAAAATAAGTCAGGGTTTCAAGATAAGGTAGAGAGTAATAAAAGACACACCATCAACTCCTGGTTTCCTCACAAATACGTAAAGCAGATGGACCTGCACACACATGCATACAACCACACACGTGTATATATATACCACACACACAACACACACACCAATAACAATTATGATAGGTTTTTTTTTTAAGACAATACCAAAGGCAAATTCTTTCATGTGATTAAGAGGTAATAACGATCCTCATGTTTTTCTTCTGACTGAATTCAAATTTGTATGCCCTGGCCTGTGGCTTGTATAGAGAAGCTGGGAGTTGGGACCCTGGTAGAGGCAGTGCTTTAGATGTGTGTTCATGCTTTGGGGACATAGCTAGTCCAGGAGTGGGGATGCCCTTGCTGGAAGGCCTTGTCAATCTGACATCTGCTAGCTGTGGCTGCCTTAGGTCTTCAGAGAACTCCTATTCAGAAAAGGACCCTTGACAGCGCCCAACAGCTCGGTCAAAGAGTGCCGAGTCAGCTGTCAGCTTCCCTCAACCCAGGAGCCTGGCTAAAGAGCCCATTTCCTCTCTCAGCCTGGGGCACTGAATTTTATGCTAATTCACTCTCTTGGCTACCCAAAAGATGAAAAACACATGGAGATAATAAACTCCTGTGTTGGCTGATGTGTATATGTCCCCGCAGGCCAGTGTGGAAGGACTCTAGCATACCAGCAGGGAGAGACTGGGACCCTGGGGCTGGCTGGGGATTCAGTTGTGTGTTTTTCCTAAGTCAGCTCAGCACCGGCCACTGTTGGTGCTGGACAGAAGGTAAGTCACAATGAACTGGATTTTTCCACCAAAAAAAAAAAAAGTCATATCGGGAAGCTGGCCTTGATAACCCCCAGAGACCAAGTCCAGTGACCAGAATCCCAGGATGCTAATGGTCACTGAGTGCTGAGTATGAACTCGTCTCCTTCCTGCTTCTCCATTATTTTTGTTCCATCCTTCCCCATCCCTGGCCCTCAGTATTGTTCTTCAAGAGCTCCTTCCTATTCTCCCTCCTCACAGGAGGCAAGAACAAGCAAGAACCAAGCCCTTAGACCCCATGACAGCCAAAGCACAGACCATGGCAGAGGCAGGGAGAAGAGTCACAGCCTGACCTTCGTTGAACTTCCAGTTGAATGCAAAAGGACAGGGTTGCTTTTTTTTAGGCAAGGCCAAGTATAAGGCAGAAATATCAGTTGATGGGCCCCTCCCAAGCCTCTGGAAGGAGAGCTTGCAAGTGAGGCGATGTCAGCTGGGATTTTGTTAGTAGCTGGTGTATTAGTGTTTTACAGAGAACAGACTTCTGGGCGTGTGTGTGTGGTGTGTGTGTGTGTGTGTGTGTATACAAATACACATATTTGTATACTGAAGTTTGTTGTAAGGATTCAGCTTACATGATTACCGTGGCTGGTGTGTCTTAAACCTGCACACATTGCCAAGAGCTAGAGACCCAAGAAGAGCTGGTACCATAGCTGAAGTCTGTAGGTGTAGAGCAGAATCTCTCCTGGTTAGTGGAAGATGTTCTTGGGTTCAGCCCGGGTCTTTCAGCTCATTAGATGAGACCTACCCATATTGTGGGGGCGTGGGAGATAGTCTGTTTTCCTTCTAACCCACTGATTTCCTTGTAAACATCATTCAAAATTACTCTCACAGAAGCATCCAGAATAAAAACTAGGATGATTGACACATAAAAGACTCTTATACTGCATAAAGCCTTCCCAGGATGTAGAAGGAAGGGCTGAGTGCTATGGGCCCAAAGATTAGAAAAGCTTCTTGCTTCCTAGAAGAGAAGTGGATTGGATGAATGGAGTGGGCCTCTTGGTGTACTTGTGCTGTACTATACAGGATGGACTAGGGAGTGTCAACAAAGCGATAGGAATTCATTTTTTCTTTGGGCCCCTCCCCTTTCCATTTCTCCATTCTTTCTCTGAGCTTATGCCTCAGGGGAGGTAGAAACCGGGCAAGGCTCACAGACCTTGGCAAAGGAGCCCCAGCTCACCCTAAATCCCCAGAATAAATCATTACCTCCATTGTACATCCATATTCCCACATGTTCTGAAGGGCTGGACCTCTGGGATCTTTGCTAACACTGCACAAGGGCATTTATCATGTAGGTGTAAATTACCAAGGGCCTGCTGCACAGGGAAACTAGCCCCTGGCCAATCACAGGCCCCCATCAATCTTTGAGACAAATGGCTGCTCTCATTGGATGTGTAACTAAAGGAGGGGTGGTTAGCCATGCAGCTCTGTCTTCTCCTTTTCCTCCTCCACAAGGCCTCTCTATTACAGCTCCTGCTGGCGTTTTCAGCCAGTTTCTGCTGAGACCTCTTTCAAAAGGCTTGGAAGAGAAGCTGATAAACTACCCAAGGAGGTTCCAGGGACCAGCCGTGGCCTCGTGAGACCATAGACACACCCTGACTGCTCAACACCAATTTCAAAGTTGGCCTGGACTCTGGGTGTCTTGGCCATTTCTCTCACTTCCTGCCAACACCCAGCCTTGAGACTAATTCTTATTAGAAAGCAGAGCCTCACTCTGCCACAGGTTTATCTCCAAACCAAGTTGTCTAGTTGCAATGGTCTGTGCCTGCAATCAGGAGGTCACAGTAGTCAGTGCTCAGTCAGCACTCTGCAGTAGTCAGTACTCGGCAATGTAACCTGGCAGGGAGGGTGAGCATGTTAGCATCCCATGTTAGAGGAGAAGAGAGAGGCCTGGGACTCAGTGCTCATTCCTAATCAGCACTAGGACTTGAAACAGACCCCATGCATGGGCTGTGTCATGCCCTGTGGGAGATGACATAGTTGCAGTGTCTCGTTAAGTCTTCTATTTGCATGTTATCTACAGGTCACAGTGGAGATCCAGCCATCCAGGTCCTCCCCTAATTTATATATGCTGGATGGGAGAATCTTTATGAAGTGGATAAGTCTGCCAACCACAGCCTTTTTCTTTTTCATGTGTTCAGTCTGGCACAAGCCCACAGGATCCGGAATGTATGGGTGTTGGTGTTAGACTAGGATCGACTGGGGACCTTGTCTTAAAGCAGAGGAAGCATCAGGGAACAAGCACCCTTCAGCGCCCCTCCCCATCTGGTCCCTGTAGTGACTTCTGGTGCAGTCTCTGAGGTACAGTTCTGAAACAGTGGGTCTTGGGCAGAAGGAGGCTTGGTTCCCACTGTAGCTCTCCCCAGATGCCCAGTTGCAGCTAGCTCAGCTAATTGGCAAGAAAGGGGGAAAAAAACCAGCACAAATCTGTGAATTAATAAAACAGCCTTCAAGCAACAGCCAAAATGTGTACAAACCATGAACTAATTAGAAGTGTGAAGAATTCCACCATGCTCACGGCTTCCAGGCTCAGCATCTGATCGCTTTGGGAGGCCAAGGGCTGGCAGGCCTTGAAGAGTGGAAATGTTTTCCATTGCAGTTTGATCTCACCTCCCTGAGTGCCTGGGTTCTCTTGAAGTCTTTTCAGGGTCCTGGCCGTTTCCAAGGATCTGCTAAACTCAAACTCGATGGTCTGCAGCAACCTTGGGAGCCTGCACAACATGCAGTCCCATAATCTTACAGTGAGGCTGGAAGACTGCACAAAGTGATTTGAGGTTCAGAGAATGAGGTGATAGGATCCAGCTCCAGGTTGTAGTCAGTAGCCACAACAGGGCTCCAACCAAGGTCTCCTGCTAACCTCTCCCTTGCCCGAGTCCTTTCCTTGGCCTTTGATGTATCTCTCAACAGCACTAGACATCTTTATATCACAGTTTTCCTGACTAACAGCCGATTTCAGATCTATTTGGCTGTGATGTCAAGTTTAGATAAGTAGTTCAAACACAGTTGTTTGTTTAATAAACCGAGGCTCTCGCACCTGCAGTTACCTGTTGATTTTTCCGTCTCATTTTATACCCAGATTGGTCCAGGGAGATGAAGAAATGTGGGAAACAGTTTGGAAAGGGATTCAGAGACTTAAGCCTTCTCATATACCTGGAGGAGGTGGCTAGATACACTGTGAGCTTAGAGTTCCATTGTTTGGGCTTTCTCAAGGGTAAGTCCTCAAGTGCACTGACACACTAGAGGGCTGAAACGTTGCATACCAAGGGCTAGAGCTTCAGAGAGCAGAACCCAGAGAGAATCATGTAACGAGCTTGACGTGTGTGGCTAATTCCCAGCCGGCAGCAGAAAGCTCCTGGGAGGATGGAGTTTACATAGTTTGCAGCCAGACTGAGCAAACAACAGTGTAGTTAAGTTACACACACTGGTCGGCTTTGTAACCAGAATAGAAATGTACGCGTTCATTTAGAATGGAAAGTTTTCAACAAAGTAGATGCTTCGTGCACAGACTTGTCCCTGGTCCTCAACACCAAAGCAACCCATGGCAGAGCGTAACTGAGGAATCACAGCAATCAGCCCTGTTCACTGGGGCACAATTGCTCAGAAATAACTGGAAATTTCAGACAGGACTGTATCACATAATGCACTCAGGCTGTGTGGTCCTTCTGAGTGTGCATGTGTATGTGGTGGGGGCGGGGGCATGGGTGGTACCCTCTGAAGCTAACCCAGATTGGAAGCTTGGGGGAAAAGCAGGGTAGGGTTTGAAGGCCGAGTGGCCCAGAGTGATCCATGTGCTGCCCAGATGGACGATGAGAAGCAGGGACCTTGAACTCACTCTTACAGGGATAGCAGGGTATCCCTTGGGTAGCAGGGAGATCTGGAGCTTCCTCTGGTCATCACCCCAGTCACAGTTTCAATTCTTGTGTTCCCCAAAGAGGAGAAATCATTTGGGAGACAATAGTGGAGTAAGTAGCCAGGAGTTTAATTAGAGCAAGCAAGAAAGCAAGAACATGCTGTTTAGTGAAAGAGCTGGCTGGGCCAAGCAGCAGTGGCTCTGATCCTGACAGACGTGAAGCTTGTGTTTCTGTGTTCCCTCCCATGTGCCTCCTTCACCTTGGGGATTCCTAGGAAAGGAGAGTGCTATTCTCTGAAGCCCATTTTACCCACAATGCAGTCTGCTATAAGTAGGGGTGTAAGGTATAAGGACATGTACAGGAGTTTAAGCACCCCTACAGTGGAAAATTTCACTAGGTGAAAATGTGGCAGTGCTCTTGGGTACCCCTTTGCCTGGCCCATCTACAGAGAGCATCGCCATCTCTGTGTACTATTTGGGGGGTCCCAGGCTGGTCTGTCCGTAATGTCTGTCACCACCTAGTGTTTTTTGTCTTGTCTCAAGTGTCCCATTGGCCAGTCCTTCCTAGACCAAACCTAGACCTCCTGCCTAAGAAGTTGGATGTACCAGGTCTGTCAGGGCAGAGGGCTGCAAGAGGTACAGGCAGCCAGCCTCGAGTGAGTTCAAGTGTCTGTCTTTTTCATCCATTTCTTATCCATAAAAGGCTGCATAGCGATCACGCCCTCCCCCTGCCCGCCCCCAATGTTAAGTACACTAGGCCTATAAGAGTGCCTCCACTCTTAGAACATTTTAGTGGCATTAATGATGACTCCACCACTGTGCCAAGGGGAACCTTTCAGATTTCTCTGGTTTGATGGAACATGGAACAGAGCAAGCCCACCCCTCCGGGCCTTCAACCTACCTTGATCCTGGATTGCTCGGTTTTACGTGGACGATGAGATACGACAGAGTAAAGCTGTTTTATCTCCTTCCCTTGTCTAGACCAGCCTCTTGCTGGTCGTCCTGAGGATGGCCCACATGGGTGAGACCTCTAGCTCCCCTGCCCACAGCTGGCTGTCCAGCTGTGCCCTGCCGTCACTCTGTTACACAGTACCACCTGCTTCTGCTTGTCTGTGGTCTCTGCGTTGGTTTTTCCCATCTGGTGGTCTCACCATCTGCCTTTGTAGCCTCTGTGTGAGTCTGTAGCCTCCTTTTATCCCTTCTGGACCAAGATGTGCAGAGGCTGTGTGATTCCCAGCTCCATGCCTGCCAATGCACCCGCCCCGGATCTACGCTCTCAGTCTGTCCACAGTTACTTATAGGTAGGGCCAGGATGGCGTGTACCTTTGACGGCCTGACTTGCACATTGCTCAACTGAAGGCAGACAAGCGGACGCTCTCCTTTGCTTTGGCTCTTAATTGGAAATAAGTGGCGTCGGGGTCTGCTTAGTGCTATGTTTTATGCTATTTTTATTAGTTTTGCATTTTGACACAGCCCTTAAACACAGTGCTCAAGTGCTCTCTACCATTTCTAGATGCGTGAAGGATCACCCATATACATAATTAAAAAAAAAACAAACAAAGTTGAGTTTTTATTTCAGCTTCGTTTTCTTCAACTGTACACATTGAAACCCTTCTTCTGGTGTCCCAGGCTTTCTACAGACTGGGCCTCAGAGCTGCCCCGTGACACGGCTTTCTATCAATGCTTGCAAGTTTTATTTGCAGACTCTGTCTTCTGATGCCCCTTGAGTCATTATTATTTTGGAACTTTCCAGCTGGACAATAAGTCCTAGTAAAGCAGAGAACTGTTGACCCACACAGCGTTCTTCCCAGGGAGGTGAACAAGGAAGACATGCAGAACCCAAGTGTGGAGAGAGAAAGTGTTTGAATAAAATGTGCTTGCTGGTGGATTCCTAGCCCAGTAGGACGGAATACCACAGAGCCCTCATCAGCAAGAAGAGTACTCACATGCTCTGCACGCCATGAACTTGGAAAATGTTTTGTATGTATGTGCGTGTGTGTGTGTGTGTGTGTGTGTGGGTGTGTGTGTGTGTATGTGATAGTTTCTTCTGAGAAAGGCTTTACTACTGGATCCACAGGCCATGGTGTCTTCTCAAACCTTTCATGCTGCTAAAGAGAGAGAGCAAGACTCCAGTCGCACTGCTACAGAGCCCATGGTTCTAGTTGTTCTAGATGAGACTCAGCACCTAAGGACTACCATCCCTGGGAGGCAGTAGGTCGCATGGGATGCTTGTCGGGAACGGACACCTGGGCTTCTTTCTCTTCAGTTCTTTCTTCTTGCTTTTGTTGCTTGATTTCCAAATAGTTAGATTAGGAATTTTTCTGTGTTTATTTGAATCTGCATTCTAAACTGGGTGGTGGTGTCACACACCTTTATTCCTAGCACTTCGGAGGCAGAGGCAGGCGGATCTCTGAGTTTGAGGCTAGCCTGCTCTACAGAGCTAGTTCTAGGACAGCCAAAGCTACACAGAGAAACCCTGTCTTAAAAAAGACTACATTCTGGGGCCCAATTAAAATGTCACCCTTGCCGGTCCAGACAGGTTTCCTAGTCTTTCTTTTCCCCGTGTCGTTTCTGAGTCTCCTTGCCTTTGGACATCCCTCAACCTTTCTTCTCATTCTCTTTGCTGATCTGTCTTATTCTGTCTCTCGCTGTGGCTATTTATGAGTTACATCAAAGATCTCTGGACTTTAAGGACATCAAGGATACACTTTGAGTCTAGTTTGATGTCTTCTATGCACCATTGTTTCTAGTACAGTTTCTAGTGTCTCGTAGATTTTTATGATTATTATAATGATAGTGATGGTGGTGATGATGATCTATTGGTTGGATGGAGTGATTTAATAAAAGCCCCAACAAAGGTTACAGGTCTACATCTGGGTCCCTGGACAAAAAGGACATGGATGTATCAGTGCCTGTGCTCCCAAGTATCTCTGCTCTGGTGAGGAAAGAGTTTATGATATAAGAGAGGACAACAGGAAACAAACCCTTCTAGAATGTAGAGGTTCCTTACAGGCTCTGGAACGACATTCTCCCTGGGAATCTTGAGGGGAGAGTGTTATCGATCTGTCTTGATCAGTTCCTTAGAAACGGAGGCTTTGGGAGAAGGAACAGTCATTCCAACCGGGGCATCCTGGCCTTAGCTAAAATACCCAGGTCCCTGAACTGTGCAGCCAGTGGGGCTGTTTGGGTCCTGTGGTCCTGCTTCAAGGGACATACACAGTGTTGGCTCCAAGTGTGTTCTAGGAATTAGTGATATCCTTGACAATACTGAGGGCTTGATTCTTGTCTGGGACCTCTTGCTCAGTAGCTCTCCAGCCAAGGCCATTTGGAGATGCAGCTCTATATTAATCTCACTGGAAGACCTTGGTTGTACAGCTCAGATCCTCCGCTATGATCTCCTCAGAAGGGTGAAGGTCAGGGATGAGGGAGTTGGATCTTATCTCCGATCACTGTGGAGAAATGTGAGCTGAGAATTCTTTCAGACAGCCAGCTCTGTCTCCTCAGGTATAAAGACAACAGTCAACCTCATTTAGGGATCCACTATGGGGGGCGCGCGGGGGGGAGGCTCTTTTATAAGTGGGTGGAGTTAGGAAGAATTCCAGGGAGCGAGTCAGAAAGCAAGGTAACAGCAGTTGGGTGGTGAATGAAGTCTGGGATTCATTTTTCCAGGTTATTGCCATTTTTAGACAGCTGTGCCCTTTTCTATGTTCTAGGTACATAATTGCCGTTCTTAGACAGATGTGTCTTTTTCCTATGTTCCAGGTGTTCTTTTTCTCTCTTTCTAATTATTGTGATGAGTGTCAGGCCCTCCCTTACTGTCAGCCTGTGGAAGAGAAGAGCGGGGTGTTTGGAGCAGTGCTTGGCTCTGTTTCCGAGGAGGGTGGGGTATGAACTCCTGGCACAGGGTGACGTGTCATTTGACTGGGGGTTGAGGTTGTTATTTTCCACCAAGTTCTGTTCTGGTTTTTGCTCTTAAGGAAAATTCAGAGATGTGTGCTCTCAGAATGGGCCAAGGGAAGATGAGGTCCATCCTAGGAGCCAGAAATCTGAGTTGGTCCCTTGTGGTGACTTGGACAGGGTAGCTGGACACTGGCAGTGTAGATGGACACACATAGGGTGAGATTCTCTGAAATTTATGTCATTCTTTGATTAATGACATGGGTCACACCCTGCCTTCTATTTGACTAATACTTCTTATTGGCATATCAACTCTTCCAGAGTAGGGTCACCTGTTAGCGATAGTCAATTCCCCAGAGGAAGAAAGGGTATTTCTGTGTGTTCTAAGACAGCTAGGCTCCACTCCTAATTAATGAGCCAGGAAACACCCAGGGACCATGAATTACAAGAGAGTGAAAATATATCACTTTTATATCCAAATAACACTATCCCCTGTATACCAATGTACTTCAGGATTCTGCCATAAATTCTTAAGACCTAAGACTGTAAACCCTTAAGGCCTAAGACCATGATTCACTTTGACACTTCCTTTCTATGTGATCAGATGCAGGTCAGGGTAGACCTTTTATATTCGGAAAATGGCTCTTTCCTCCATTGTTAGATTCTCCTGGGAGCTTTTTCCTATCCCAATACCCTATCGGCTGATTAGCTGAGTCCCTCTGGAGGTGGGATCCATGTACCTTTATTTGCCAAATTCCCAAGTGACTCCAAAAAGCAGCCCCTGCTAAACCTGAGCTATTTGAGGGAAGGAAACCTGTTTTATTAATTGCGGTTTCTCTAGAGTTCCATGTAGTGTTGGCACAAGAGGTTTCTCAGTAGCTGTCAGCACTTCCTATCACCATTTCCTCTCAGACATAAATCCAGCCCAGAGCTTGCCCCTTTATCCAGTTTCCTCACCTCACTTTTTGCAACCCTATCCAACTAGGAGTTTGAGTCAGACATTGGATTAATGCTTGATCTCCCCCCACCCCGAACTGCAACAGTGTTCAAGTCCTTCACTATCCTCAGGAATATTTTCCACATATCTATCGCTCACATATACCAGTGTGTTTATTTCCATACCCATATGTACTATCCAAGTCTGGGTGCCAACTTCAGTGCCCTAGACCAGCTCCTGAACTAGGCTACCAGTGAAAAGTCCCAGAGCAACTGAGCCATCCTCCACTCTACAGTCAAGACCATCCTTTCAAAATTTAAATGTGATCCAAGGATGAAAATCCATCCGTGAGTT
Organism: Mastomys natalensis; assembly: GCA_021653895.1. Lineage (NCBI taxonomy): Eukaryota > Metazoa > Chordata > Mammalia > Rodentia > Muridae > Mastomys > Mastomys natalensis. The sequence continues at coordinate 103,001 of JAJTUV010001562.1, read as the reverse complement.
TCCGTTGATCCTAGGAAACCCAGACTCCTTTTTCAGTTACTAATCCACAAGATTCTATGGGCTGCTGTGTTCTAGTAGACCAGGTGCCCTGGTCTGGTCCAGAAGGTTCCATGGTGCACTGTGCAGTAACCCTGAGGTTGGGCTGTCCTGATGGTAGGGCCCCTGTGACCTACAAGGCCCAAGGTCTAGTCCAATGGCCCTATGGACTGATCTGCTTCTCAGTTTTCATCCACCATGTCCTCTGCCTTTCACTCTCTCCATTAGCTTTCTTCTACTTTGGAATCCTGTCTCCCTCACCCCGTCCAGGACATTTTCTTCATTTTTTTTGTCCTTCCCTGCCTAGTTAATTGCTAGTAATCCCGCATGTCTTATCTCATCTTATGGACTCCTCATTGGTGCAGCCACCTCAGACTTTTGTCAAAAACTGTGCTCTCAATGCCATGCCCCCATCTCTGCAAAGGCTTTCCTCAGTCGGTAGCCCCGCCCCTTCCATTTGCAATGTTGGACTCGCCCCACCTCACTGAAGTCCACGTAAGCTGAGGCTGTGGTGTGTCACACTCACCCTAAAGCTAGACAGACAGACAGGGCCACCAAGAAAGTGCTCAGTAAACAGTGGTCAGGACGACCCATCGTTCTTGCAGAATTGCTCCAAACTGTACTGGTCCAGCCACTGTGGGATCCGGTAGTTCCTCCTGTCTCTCTCCCTGAGGCAGAGGGATGGGGTGGGGTTGGGGGTTGCTGCTGCTGCTGTCTCTCTTTTCTGAGACTCATGTGGTTCCTGGAAGCATAGTTACGTAAAGCAGCCCACATGACACGTCTGCTTGCCTCTATTTTTAGCAGCCTCCTAAAGATCTATTAATATCTACATCCATCAGTTGCTTTTCTCTGGGATTCTTTTGGTGCTTCTTCATCTCCTAGAACTTTGCCAAAGCTGAGCTAAGGTTTTGAGGTACATCCTCTGTCCTGCCACTTCAGCCTACAAGGAAAGGTGGTTTTTAAAATTTTTCTGACAAGATTTTTTTTGGGGGGGTTGCTTTAATTTTTAGTTAATATCCTTGTATATGTGCATGGCGTTCTTGTGCATGCATGTGTGGTTGTGGAGTATGTGTGTGTGTGTGTGTGTGTGAGAAGAGAGAGAGAGGAGAGAGAGAGAGAGAGAGAGAGAGAGGAGAGAGAGAGAGAGAGAGAGAGAGAACGCATGCTATAGTGCACATAGGAAAGTCAAGACAATTCTGTGGAGTCAGACAGAATTCTTTCCTTTCACCTTTATGTGGGTCCCAGGACTCGAACTCTGGTCTCCAGGCTTGCAGGGCAAGTGCCTTTTCTTGGAGCCATCTTACTTCTAAAGCTGTCCCTTCTCATTTTCTCACTTCATGTCAGTCTCCTGTTGCTCAGGTGCTTCCTCTCACATATTCGTGTTTGTGGTCTCCCCATAATCTTGGGCCCAGGTATAAAAGACATCAGGATGAGTAGTCTCCTGGCTCCTGTAGTGGCTGCCTGGTGATCTCTACTGCACCCCTCTCTAGTCTCAAATCCACTGGATATAAAACTCTGTATCTCAGTATTTGTTTCTCTGAACCTTCCCAGAACAGTAGAAACAAATTGGGCTAGACCTCAGCTCCTTGGTTTTGTGGCTTTCTAAGACTGTTTCTGTCTGAGCTTTACTCTACTGATCATATGTAAAGTAAAATGCTTAGCCTAGAGTATTGAGAATTGCTCAGTATTAGTAATGATATTAGGAGCAACGAGGCACTAATCATCTTAGCCAGCATTTACTAAACACAGCACATAGCTGAGCACTAAGTATTTCATGTGTATTTTATCAGTTCATTTTAAAATTATTTATTCTCCTCCTTATGCAAACAAAGCAGAGTTTTATAGCCTTTTTTATAGATGCTGGAACTCAAGCACAGTGAGTTTAAACCACAGAAGTGACAGAGGCAGGATTTGAACCAAGGAACACTGGCTCTGAGCCTCCACTCTTGTTTTGTTTTGTTTGAAATTTTTTTCATATTTTATATTTTGATCATGTTTTCTCTTTCCACAATTCCACACAAATCCTCCTCACCTCCTTATCCACCCAACTTTGTTTTTCTTGGTATCTCTCTTTACAAAATAAAGCAAAACAAAACAAAAAAGCCATCCAAAACAAAGGAAAAGACCCAAGAAACAAACACATAGAGAGAGACAGAGAGAGAGAGACAGAGACAGACAGAGACAGACAGAGACAGAGACAGAGAGAGGGATAGAATGAAAATCAATAAACAAGCAAACAACTCACAAGGCAAAAAAAGAGAGAGACAAAAAAAAGTTTACAAAAATACCATTAAGTTTGCTTTGTGCTGGTCAATGACTCCTGGGCACAGGACTCGCCCTTAAGTGTGGTTAATATACTCAGTAAGACTCCATTGGCGAAAACTAATTTTTCCTTTGCCAGTAGATATCACTTGCAGATAGCTTCTTGTTTAGTGCCTGTGTCCACTTCCCTATCTTAGTGCTAGGGCGCCATGATGCTTGAACCTGTACAAGCCTTGTGTGTAATTGAACCTGTGCCGGTCCTGTGCATGCTACCACAGTTTCTGTGAGTTCATATGCGTATCAGTCCTGCTGTGTCCAGAAGACACTGCCTCCCTGAAGTCATCCACCACCTCTGGCTCTTACAATCTTTCTACCTCCTCTTCTGCATAGATCCCTGATACTTGAGGAGGAGGGCTTTGATAAAGACATCTTGTTCAGGTCTGAGTGTTCCAAAGTCTCACTCTCTGCACATTATCCAGTTCTGGGTCTCTGGATTAATTCCCATCTACAGCAAGAAGCTTTTCAGATGATGGCTATGCAGAGCAAGGCCACTGATCTTTGGGTATATCGTTATGTTTATTAGGAATCATTTTATTCTTATGTTTATTTAGCAGAATAATAGTAGTGGGTTTTCCATTCTCAAGTCCACTTCAGCAGTATCAGGTATGGGTTCCATCATATGGAATGGACTTTAAATGTAATCAGAAAGTGATTGGTTACTCTCCTAACATTTGTACCACTATTGTACAAGTGTATCCCACACTGTTGTAGGTTGTAGTATTGATAGCTGGATGATATTTATCCTTTGGTACCATGCAAAGCACTTTTTGGTACCATGAATGCTAGCCAGTGTGGGGAAAGCCTGCAGTTAGGCAACCAGCTTGACAACTCCTAGTTCCATGACACATTCTCTCCTTTCCTCTTCTCTCCCACCCCCTTCTCTGTCTAATCCTTCTATTCATGTCCTTGTTGTCTCTTTGTAACAGTATGTTCTAATTCCCCTTCCTTGGGAGAGCCTCTCCTTCCCCAAGCCCCTTACTAGATACCTAACCTTTGTGGCTATTTGGATTATAGAATCCACAATGAAGGCTCAGAAGCTAACATCCACATATAAGAGGAAAAAATACAATATTTGTTTTCTTTTAGCTCAAAGTTACCTCACTGAGCATGATTGGGGGGGTGTTGTTTTGTTTTTTTGTTTTGTTTTGTTTTCTAGCTGGATCTTGAGGTAGATCAGTTCTCAGCTTCCTTAATAAAACCATCCCAGTGGTTGCGACTGTGGCTGTACAAGTTTGCATGACCACCAGTAATGCATAAGCATTCCCCTTTCTCTGTGTCCTCACCAGCATGTGACATCATCTGTTTTAACAATCTTGGCCATTCTGACTGGTATAAAATGAAATCTCAAAGTAGTTTTAATTTGCACTTCCCTGATGGCTAAGGGTGTTGGACGTTTTTAAAGTGTTTCTCAGCCATTTGTTGTTTTATGGTTTGAGAACTCTATGCTTAGTTCTGTATTCCACATTTTAATTAAGTTATTTGTTTTCTTGATGTTCCAGTTTTTCAGGTCTTTATATATTGTAGATTCTAACCGTCTCTGGTCTCTGGATATATAATTGGTGAAGGTTTCTTCCCACTCTGTAGGCTGCTGCTTTCTGAATGATGGTGTCCATTGACATACAGAAACTTTTCAATCTCATGAGGGTCCATGTATTAATTGTCTTTAGTGCCTGTGCTATCCTTGTCCTGTTTAGAAAGTCATTGCCTGCGGTAATGAATTCAAGGGTATCCCCCTGAGTTCAAGGCTATCCCCTACTTGCCTTTCTACAAGGTTCAGAGTACCTGGTCGTAAGCGAAATCCTTGATCCATTTGGAGTTAAGTCCTGTGCAGGGTGATAAATATGGATCTATATTGTCATTCTCCTGCATGCTGCCATCCAGTCTGACCAGCCCCATCTCTAGAAGATGCTGTCTCCCATCCTGTGTGTATTTTTTGGCTTCATTGTCAAAATTGAGGTGTTCATAGGTGTGTGGGCTTATATCTGGGTCTTCAATTTTATTCCATTTATCAGCAAGTCTGTTTTGTGCCATTACCACACTATGTTTATTATTAAAATTCTGTAATACATCTAGAAATTTGGGGTGGTGATACCTCTGGCAGGGTTTTTATACTTATATTAATTAATATTGTTTTATCTACCCTGGATTTTGTGTGATGTTTCCATATAAAGTTGAAAATTGTCTTTTCAATTTCTGTACATAACTGTGTTGGGGTTTTGATTGGGATCACATTGAATCTGTAGGTTGCTTTTAATAGGATGGTCATTTTCAGTATATTAATCCTACCAATCCATGAGCATAGAAGATCTTTAATTTCTTCTTTAATATCTCTAATATTTTATTATCCAAAACTTTCACTTGGTTGCTAAGAGTTAACCCAGAATGTGTGTATGTATGTGTGTATGTGTCTGTGTATCTGTGTGTGTGTCTATGTGTATGTGTCTCTGTGTGTGTCTGTGTATGTCTGTATATGACTGTGTCTGTGTATCTGTGTGTGTGTGTCTGTGTATGTGTCTGTACATGTGAGTGTGTGTATGTGTGTCTATGTGTATGTGTGTATGTGACTGTGTGTGTATTTATGTGTGTTGAAGCTATTGTGAAAGATAATTTTCCCTGATTCTTTTCTTAGTCTGTCATTTTTTATGTACCTTAATTTTTTAATCTCCTGCTTCACTGAAAATGTTTACCTGTTGAAGAAATTTGTGTTGTGGAGAATTTCTTTTCTGGTCCTGTATAATTGGTGTTCCATATGCTTCTTGCGGCTGCTCGTAGATTTTGGTCTTTAATTAGTGCCCCTGATTTCCTGGATATTTTGTTCCTGAATTTTTTTAGATTTAACATTTTCTTTAATTAGAGAAAATGTTACCTTGTCTTCAATACCCGAGATCCTCTCTTATGACCTGTTCATGAGGCTAGCCTCTGCAGATTTTATTTGAAACTCTAAATATCTTATTTCCTGCCTTATTTTAGTTTGGGTTTTCTTTATTGATTTCATTTGTTAAATTTCACTTTCATGTCTGTAATAGTCTTCATTATTTCATTAAACCGGATTTTCACAGATTTCATTAAGGGATTTATTTACATCCTCTTTAAGGTCCTTGAACATATTCATAATTACTATGTTAAAATCTTGTCTTGTGTTTCTGCTACATTGCATTTCTCAGGTCTTCAGCAACACAGCTGCTGGCTTCTTGTGGAAGTACATCGTCTTGACTGTTCACGGTGTGCTTTTGTATTGACAGGCATCTGGAGCCCTGCCGTCCCAGGTGTTTCTTGCTGTTGATATCTAGTCTTGTCTCTGTTGGGTGGGTGTTCCATTATTTGGTTGCCATTGCCGTCTCTTGGTACTAGACAATTATGGTGGCTCTGGGGTCCCTAGTGGAGAGCGCTTCTGTGGGTCAGTGGGTGACAGAAAGGAATGGAGTTGAGCTAGGAGGGAAGGTTGATGGGGTCTCCAGGAAGTGATAGGGTTCCTGAAATTTGCACCAGCATGTAGGGTTCCCAGGGAATGGAGGTGGAGTAGGAGGAGAGGCTCCCCTAAACAGACTGAAGAGATCACAGCAGAGGACAGGAAGGACAGTGAGCATCACCTACCTGAGTCCCAGTGGCTGCTGGGTCCCTGGTAGAGAGTGCCGATACAGAAGGATGGAGATGGACTAGAGGAGCCAAGCCTTCCCTCTTCAGTAACTTATGTACAAGACAGAGAACAGGATTCAGGACTCAAATGTTAGGGGACCATCTCTGCTCATTAGCTGTGTGACCTGCCAGGCTGCTTCTGTGTACCTGTTCTCTACATGCAAACTAAGAAAGACCTCATCAAAATGCAGAGCCTGCTAGGACCAGTACAGCAAAGCCTCACAATCTAGGCAACTGGGCACCAGATATATTTCTTTTCCTCATAGGTCTGAGCCAGCAGTTGCAGTTTCTTCCACAGTCCTGACCTTGGCTGATACGTGGCTGTCTTTCTGAGTCCCCTGTGGCCACCCCTTACTCTGCTGCTTGTCTCATCCTGCTAGATTACATCTGCCCTAACGACCCCACTTTACCTTAATTATTTCTTTAAAGAGCTTGTCTCCAAATACAGTCACAAGCTAAGGTGCTGGGGCCTTAGACAGAAACACAGGAGACACGGTTCAGTCCCTGACAAGTGGGTTTTTTACAGTTTTAAGAGCATCTTGCATCCCCTCCCCCTGCCACTTTTAACTTCATACCCATCTTTCTATTCTTGGGCAGTGGTGGGGTGTGAGGCTCTGCTGACAACATGTGAGTGTCATAGAGTAGAATCTGTCTGTTTGGCAGCTATTTCTAGAGCGGAAAAAAAAAAAGCCCTTCCTTCCTTATTTTAGATTGCTCATGGCATGGTTTACAGTCCTCAAGTTAACATTGGATGCCTTCAAGTCTTAGAAAAATATTATGATATGTTGCAGCCCTTTAAACTTGCATGGCATATTTACCTAAGGATGTTAGCTTGATTTTCAAGAGTGGATTTACCCTTCCAACCAGGACAGTCTCTTTTCCCCTTTACAGCTGGCTAGGGGAGGCATCAGCACTTTTACAACAAATAGCAACAAACAGGTGTCTTGGGGATGCCAAGTGCTGCTATGTTTCCTCTCCCCATAGGTCTGTGTTTCCTGCTATGTTTCGCCTTCTTTCTGAGAGACCTTCCCATAGTCACAGCAGGTTAGAAGTGAGCCATGCAGAAGGAGCCAAGAGATCGGGAGAAGGGAGCACCACTGACTCAGAGATCAGGAGAAGGAGCACTACTGACTCAGGATGCTACATAGTACCTGTGAAGACACTGGGGAGCCTTTCAGAGAAAGCCAGGTCTGGAAGGAAGAACTAAAAAGCAAGCAGCACACTGGCTCCACAGAATATAAGCAGCCGCCTCTGCCCTGGTGCTGAGCATAGTCAACACCACACACAGTCCTTGGTACATGACCTTCAACCTTTACACCACCCTGGAAACCGGTTTAATGATCCCCTTAGTCCCAAATGGAAATTGAGGCTCTGAGATGCTGAATAGCCTACCCAGGTGACAGCAGGAAACAGCAGAGCCAGGATCCAAGACCCTCTGCTCATTTGCAGACCTTACAGGGAGGAAGGAGCTCGCTTGGGCCACAATCTGGGAGTGCCTTGAAGTGACCAGGTAGACAGAGGGAAGAGCTGCTTCTTCCATTTGGAGGGAGTGCCCAGGCGCCCAGACCCGAAATGACCCTGCTGCTTCAGAAACCTGAGGAAGGAAGAAGGCAGTGCACAGCCTGGCCTGTGGGTGAAAGTGAGCAGCCTTGGCGAAAGGGAAGTAATTCCCCGAGGGCCGATGCCAAGCATGCTGACTGCCAATGTGAGTGAACCAAAGAAGCAGAAACCTTTAAACCGGAGCCAGACTAGCCGAGTTCCAAGACAGGAATCTATCATCTCCCTTTCTCATACCCAGCCTGGGCTCTGAGAAGACTCATCTCCATGGCTGTCCCTTGAGTGGCTTTGTGAGCTTGGTGTTTTGTCAAGGGGAGAATGAGGGAAAGTGACAAAGGCTGAATTCTTAATGTTCAGCTGCTCTCATTTCTTTCCTTCTTTCTTTCCTTTCTTTCTTCCTTCCTTCCTTCCTTCTTTCTTTCTTTCTTTTTTTTTTTTTTTTTTTTGGTAGGCTCTCACTGTGTAACCTAGGCTAGCTTCAGATCTGTGCTCTCACTGTGTAGCCTAGGCTAGCTTCAGATCTGTGCTGATCCTCCCTCAAAAGCACTGGCAGTAAAGGCCCGGGCCACCATACTGCATTTACTAAATTTCTTACTTGGCAGCACACACACACACACACACACACACACACACACACACACATACACACACACACACACATCCCACAGAGTCAACCAAGAGGAAGTTTTAGTGAAAATCCCTGCTTATGACATCTAAATTCACAAATCACCCCCTATTCCTGGCCAGTGAAGGCATCTCTTCTCTCTTCTTTTCCCTTTCTCTTTTTTAATTCTTCCTCCTGTTTTCTTTCTGCCCCTGCTCCTCCCTCTCCCTCCCCCTCCCCCTCCCCCTCCTCCTCCCCTACCCCTCTCTCCCTCTCCCTCTCCCTCTCCCTCTCCCTCTCCCTCTCCCTCCCCTTCTCCATTTCACCCTCTAACTCTGAAACCTGAAGCATACAAAGTAGGCTGGCATCTTCTGGGCAATACCAGCTCTAATCCCATGTTGTCACCGGTCTCCACTGGGATTTGGACTGGTCCTTTCCACCTTGCTTGAGCCACTCTGTGAAGAGAGTCACACAAATCTGTAGTTTGCAATCTCTGTTCGAAGGCGCCTTGTTATTCTGCAGATTAGAGTTAAACTCTAAAAATTATATTGTTAATCTCTTTTTAAAGTGATTTTCCAAGTAACATTGGTAAGTTCTCAGTCTTTAACTGGGTGCTTTGATGTGCTTCTTTGATTTTTTTTTTTTTTTAACTATCCTTGATGTTTATGCTGCCATCTCTTTTAGCTTAAAAATAACTTCAGATTTTGAATGCAAACTGTTTTTTTTTTAATTGCTATGACACTTGTCATAACCTAGTCTTTACAGATAAAGATTTCCTCAGTAATGTGTAGAAGTAGTCTAATAAGTACTACGTAATAAAGTTCAATGTTTTCATTGATTGATTTTATAATTAAATGCTTAAAAGTGAGTTTATAATAAGTAGCATAGTTCAGTATCTGCTGCATTGTGTGTGCATGTGTGTGTACATGTACATATACGGGGTGTGTGTCTCCTGTAAGGTTTTTGTCATTTTAAACTGTTCAGCTTTGACATCTGTTCACCTTCAGATATAACATTGTATCAAAATTCATTTTCTACGTACAAAACAAAATGAATTTGGTTCTGCAAACATAACAGTATGCATTGAACACCATTAATGGTTTTAGTAAAAGGCATGGGATTTATAATTATCTTAAACAAATGCTAACCATCATAGAAGTTCATGAAGAATCCTAATTAATGAATTTACTGACTATTTTCTTCACTGAATGGCTGCTGTTACCTGTCAGCGAAAACAAATTATTTGGGAAGAGGAAATGTGCTTGAAGACTCTGAAAGCCAGCCTACTCCGTAAGCACAAAGGCTGAAGAGTTCCTCCCGAGGGAATTTTAAGAAATAGGGCTTGGGTGACTGCTCAGTTGATCATTCTAAATTAAACTACAAAGTTCTGGCTTAGAAAAAAACCTTGGCTGGTGTGTGGGTTCTGCTGGCTTCCTGTGCCTTATTTTATAAAATGACCACAGTGATATACCAAGCGACACAAAATTCCAAGCAATTGCTTAAATCCAAAGCCTACCAAGGCAAGCAGTAAGTTTCTCAGGAGCAGTTTCACCCCCCAAATATAAAGCCAGGGAAGCAGCCAGGACAACACATGCCTAGCATTTAATTATCTTTCTTTACCAGGAGTTCAGCATCACTGAGCTGTAGATCTGGCCTGCGGTCTGGCTGAGCAGGGAACATGGTAATTGGGCTCAGACTCTACAGTGGTTCAAGCCTGGGTGGCCCTTGTGGTTAACACTGTGCAGGAGATTATGGGGTCATTGGTAACCAGCTTCGAGCTTGAACCTTCACAGTGAGACAAAAGGCCTGCATTACCCAGTCACTGTAGTAGCTGCCTGTGCTTTCTTGGGACAAGAAAGAGGTGTGTGTGTGTGTGTGTGTGTGTGTGTGTGTGTGTGTGTGTGTGTGTCTGTGTGTGTCTATATGTTATTTGTATTGTATGTGTGTATGTGTGCACATGCATACATGTGTGTGCATATGTGTTTCTGGAATGGAAACACATGGAAGCCATACCACTGAGCCACACTCCCCAGCTCTGCTTTTATGCCATGTCTTAGGAAAGAGGAATCTGAACCCATACCCACCCATCCTTCCTTCTTTCAGCCTCCTGAGTCAGTACTTCCTGACGTCTGTCCCTGGACCAGCAGTACTGGCCTCACCTAGGATGCAGATTCTCCAGTCTCCTCCCAGGTCTGCTGAACCGGGAGCCTCAGCAGGCCCGTCAGCTATGCCATGAACAGGTTGGGGGCCCAGTGCTCCAGGAAATAACCCATGTATGCAGAGTGTGCATCCAAGGACCATTATTTGGGTCCTTGCTAGAGTCACAGCAGCTGACCTGGGAGGCAGGGTGGGCTCAGATGCTTAGGTTGCTTAGTTTGGGTTCCAAACATTCTCTCCTTGCTTACAAGACATGCTGTGGATGGATGGTCTTGCAGAGTGATGACTGCTGCCATGTTTTCCGATGGAGTTATATGTGTGTGCCACTATGCCCAGCTTTCTATAAGGAAGATCAAACCTAGCTCCTTGAGCTTGCCCAACAAGCACTTGGCTAATGGAGCCATCTCCCTAACCACTGACTTTTTTTCTAAAAGTCACTTCTTTCTAAATTTCCTTCCATCTCTTATTACTCACCACAACTCGGACAACTCCTGCCTTCCACCTGGGGTTTAGAGAAGATGGCGGAGGCCTGAGGAGGAAGGAAATCCCTCCTTTTCTCCTCTGAGAGGCCAGGGGTCGGGAAGGGAAGCACAGTGCACAGTGCATTAATACCAGCTGTGAGGAATCCTCCCATCTTAGCCCTCTTGCTGGCCCGAGCCTGGGCCTCTGTGTGTCATGGGGCTGATAGCATCACCCCAGCTGATCTTGCACCTTGCTTCAACTGACCCAACTGCATTCTGGACTGAGTCTCTGAACTCTTGCCTTTCTGAAGTGTGGAAATCTCCTGCCCTGTAATCATTTCCTGCAGGTCGTCTCCACAGCTGAGAGCTAACATGGATTAGACCCCTGTTGTCATGTGGAGCAGTGACCAATGCCTGACCAACCATAACTCAGCACATCGGTGCCACAGCTCCACCTTTGGAGCTGCTGCTCAGTAGGACTGACTCCAAGATTGGGGATTTCTGCACACTGAAGTGGAGACTTGGCTTAGATAACTTTGCCTGTGGTGTGAAGCGGGAAGAAGGCGGCAGAACATGATAGTGTTCTGCCAAATAAATAGGAATTATTCAAAATTTAATAATAGTAAAAGACCATATATTCTGAGCTTCAGGAGAAGGAAAGGGAAGATCCAGGAGCCATGGAAGAGACTTGAGTAGAAGTTGGTGGCAGAACATGTGAGTGATGTCCATGATGTGTTGCCTTGGTAACAGCCTCCTCTGGAAGCAACACCTGGGCATGTTGGGGTAGGCAGGAAGCTGCTGTTAGTTGGTCATAGTAGGAGGTGTGTGGAGTGGGAACACAAAAGGTGACTGTCAGATTGGAAGCACTGAGTGGCAAAGATGCCTCAGAACAAAGTCACACTTGTCTATGCATCAGGACAGTCCCAAATGTGTGTGACATGCCAACTGACACCTCAGAGTAGCCTGGTGATGGGAGAGTATGCCACAGCACTCCAGGGGGTGGGCACTCAGTACTCCAGTCACATCATCCTCTACTCTGGTAGAGGTTAATGGTTGGTTGTTGGTTGGTTGGTTTTTTTGAGATAGGGTTTCTCGTGTATCGCTGACTGTCTTAGAACTCTATAGACCAGGCTGGCCTTGAACTCAGAGAGATTTGCCTGCCTCTGTCTCCTGAGTGCTGGGATTAAAGGTGTGCACCACCCCCACCCGTTCTCCTTTTTGTTTTCTATGTGCATTGGTGTTTTGTCTGCATGTATGTCTGTACGAGGGTGTCAGAGTCCCTGGAACTGGAGTTACTGACCATTGTGAGCTGCCATGTGGGTGTGCCGATTGAACCAGGGTGCTCTGGAAGAGCAGTCAGTAGTACTCATAACCTCTGAGCCATCTCTCCAGCTCCGAGTGGTACAATCTTTTAAGTTGCTGGAGACAGTGTCCCCGAGTAGTCCAAGTGATGTTCAACTTTTCATCACCAGGATATAGATTTTCATAGTTAAAATGGGAATTATAGATCCCCTAGGAGAGAACCCTGGTATGTCAGTGTAGACAGCTGGACTCAAATCTTACCAAGGAAAGAGGGAAGAGGTGACTCGTTTGAAAGGAGCTAGAGGGGAGCATGTTGGGAGAGAAGAGAGCAGAAGGCACCAGGCTGGTAGGTTCTTTTACACTATTTGTCACTGTCTCCCATTCTTACTCTTTCCTCTTCTTGCCGAGGCCAAAAATCTAGGGAGGATCCGGTGATAGGTCATGGAGTCATAGGGGAAATGTCACTAGAGGAAGATGCAGAGGGAGCGATCAGAGATCTGCAAGCTGGGAAAGAACAGGATGGGAGTGGTGGAAGCTAGACATGGCTCCCGACAAGCTTCGGGCAGGTGAAGAAGCTGCCTAGGTATTAAAGCTATTCCATCAAAGAGGGAGGAATGAATGCCAGAAGGGGGCGGGAAGACTGTGCTTCAAAAATGGCCCTGAAATTTCTCATGCAACACTTATGCTCCAGCTTCGGAGAGATGGTATTGCTAGATCGGACTTGGAAAGCTAGGAGCATGGTATCTGTGACAGATCGTGTGTTAAGCACCATGTCTAGCCCCTTCCCCTAGCTGTGGCAGCCACTTACCTCTCTATTTAAAATCTGATTTTGTCCCAGTTTCATGAAGGGAACGGTAGGAGAAGAGCAGTCTCATGTCACAAGCTGGACATGTCATTTAGAACACCGTTTAGATCCTAGAAACTGGGGCATCTAATTTATTTGGTAGCTGAGTAGTTGGGGTCTAGTTGTTAAGTGTCAGCAGACTGTTCCACCCCTTTCCAGATATATGGACTTGAGCCTCAGTTTCTCTATTTGTAAGATGGAGATGAAACCATAGAGGCTGGTGCAAGGGCTGCCCGTAGGTCCTCCAATGTCCTCTTTCCCCAGAGGTTCCTGGTACATCAGACCTCCTTCTCAAAGGGGAGAGGAGGTTGCCACCCCTTGTTTAGGTTCTTTTAAAACAAAGAGTAAGTCCTCTCACCTCAGGCTGACCTTCTCCCTGGCCTCATTTATCCACCCATGGCTGTCAAGATCCATCCCACCAGACTTCTCCATTCCTCCAGCGTCAGACTTAGTTCTCAAAGTCATGATACTAACATCCTGCCCCAAGTGCCTCCGCCTCTCAGCCTAGATTCACTCTTCAAGCCTCCACTTAAATGTCACCTCTTCAGGAAGTCTGCCATTGTTCCCCAAAGTAATTAGTCCTCTTTTTACCTGAACTCTCAGCTTTGAGCTTTGTGTGCTTTCCAATCAGACATGAGCTCTAGCCAACCTTTGAGTCACATTGGCCTCTTCACCTCTGAACTGTAAGTTTCATGGGACTGAAGGACCATGCCTGCTTTATTTGCACCTAAATCCCCACTGCCTGGAGGAACATGGGGCTGCTAAATAAATATTGTATGAAAATATTAAATATTAAATAGTACTACGGGCAAGTGCTTTGGACAGTGGAAAGTTGCTTTGCAAATCTGTTTTCATTTCACTTTTATTGCTATCTGCGGGGTTAGCAAACAATAAAAGAGCTGTCTACAGCAGCTGAGACTTTCAGAAGAATCGAACAAAACCATTTGTGTGGAGGGCTTACTCAGAGGTTCACGAATTACGTGGTTTCTTATGCTGTGGCTGCATCTGAAGAAGGAAGATAGAAAAGTCGGTCTGAGGGGATGGTTGGTCTTCAGTCTCGGAAACAACCTGAATTTAGCATCCTGAGTCTGTCAGTGTGTAATCTGATAGTCAGAGAGAAGAAAAGAGAAATCGGGAACCGATCGGGATGGCTCTGCTCTCTAGGTTTTTGCTTCTGTGGACTCCCAAGCGTGCTGTTTGACATCCTGCCTGCAGGTGATGCCCAAGAGAGTATAGTTGCCAGGAGTCCACAGCTAACCATCTCCTCCCATCAGGATACTCATGTTCTGTGCTTTGGACTCACAGCCCTGTACAACCTGCTACACACAGCTCATTCACACACACGGACACACCACGCGTGCGCACACCGCACACGCACACACACACACGCACGCGTCACTCTTCAGTTGTGATCTCTAAATCCACCCCAGCATTTGCTGCTCAGCTATCATCCGCTCTCTCACACTGCTCCCTCAGGCCTTCTGCTCTTGTCCAATGCCCTGACCGTAGCTCCGCTGTCTAGTCATACCCTCCAAGAGATGCTCCTTCAAAAACCACTACCCTGAGCCCTCTTGCAAGCCCTTTTCCATTCTCAGGTTCTCACCCCAATCCTACCCAGCGTCACCTTTTAATATGTCTGGAGCTGTACACAGCTGGGACATTGGGGTTAAATGGCCACTACACTTTTATTGGGATTCTCTGTCTAATGGAAGAAGACCCAGCTGAGAGATAGACGCCTGTGGGCTGGCTCTCACAGGTATGTGTGGTGTGAACAAGAAAGAAGCACCTAGTGTGAAGGTGTCCTTTCCCTGGAAAGGTGCTGGTGGCTCCAAGCACAGAGTCCTTTCACCATCTAGGAATGTGGTGACTAAGGAGGCTGTTGGTATCAGGCTCCAAACCCAGTGCATTCAGAAGATAGGGCAAAGATGGGGGACGGGGGGAAGAAGAGAAAGAAAATGGAAGAAGAGGAGAGAGGTCGGGGGTTCTGCCTGTTTTATATGGGCGTTGACTTAGCCTCTCCCAGTTAAAGGTGGAAGGTAGTCAGGTGGATTCTGGGAATGTATGGCGGCTGCCTTGGCATTGATGTGGGGGTTGCCTAGATGTGATGTCACTGGATTCGGAGCCTGATACCAACAGAGGCTCACCCTAGACCATGCAGTTCATGGAGAAGTTGGCGTTGAGAACACAGACGCAGGTCTAATTGGGGGTTCTGTGAGGGGGGCCTCAGGCTTGAACCTCTATAGCAGAGAGCTACGAAAACAGTATTACAGTCAAGAGGGAGAAGAATAGATGCTATTTGGAATGGGAGGGAGGGGCTTGACACAGCAGGAGATGGCAGAGGGCGTGGGGCTTATTCTAAAGGTGCTCATTGGAGGATCTCACTGATTCTATGTTTCCATTACAAGGAAGAAGAAAAGAATGTTCTTTACCCTGCAGCTGCCATGGCGACAAGACTTGGCATGAGTAGACCCAACATTGAGAGATACTCTAGCCTGGAGGCTCCCTGGGTCACAGCCCTGTGAGGGACCACACAGTCAGGCCTTGGGCAGAGGTAGACAAAGATAGAATTCCAAGCTGAAAGGGGCCCCAGGCCAGTGGTTCTCAACCTATGGGATTATGACCCCTTTGGCAAACCTCTATCTCCAAAAATATTTACATTACAATTTGTAACTAACAAAGTTACAATTATGCAGTAGCAATGAAAATAATTTTATGGCTGGGGGTCACCACAACACAAGGAACTGTATTAAAGGGGCATCAGCATTAGGAAGGTTGAGAACCACTGCCCTAGGCACAGGCACTAAGACAGTCTAGCCTTTGCTCTCAGGCACCTTTGCTACCCACTCAAAGGAGCAGGGGGACATTTGGCCCCTGGAACCAGGGGGAATGTGAGCCTTTATTTCTGCCCACATTCGAAATCCTCCTTTGCAATTTCAGCTCAGAACTAGAAACAATTTGCATCATTAGCAAAAAGAAAATTAATTACCTAGGGGTAAAATAGACCCCCATTCTAAAAGCAGCCTTCTTTAAACTCACTCATGTCTCTGTCTCCTCTGTGTTCTCCAGTGAGCAGAATTATACTCAGCTTGCTCGAGGTGGAACATGACAAGGTCTAGAGAGGTGGTTTCTCACTCCTCTTTGGCAACATACCACCACCCCACCCTACTTGCTTCTTGCTCAGGGTGCAGCTCTGGCCACGATGCAGAAGCCCACTGCTATGCCTTTGCTTTCAGACTCCAAGTTGCCTGCTTCTATGGCACTGGTGAGGGCAACTTGGAAGTAGGGGCTGTACACATAGCCTTTCCCAGGCTACCCACTGCCTACCTGACTCGCCTGTCCTTCTGGTGCATGAGGGCTTCAAATCATACCAAAAGGACAGAGCCTGCCTGGCTCAGGCTGGTATTCAAGACTCAATCACTCCCAAAGTTCTTTACCAGTGTGCAGCAGAGACTCCTAGGAGGTGGGGATGGTGATAATAGCAGGTGCTAGCAGCATTTGGGTAATGCAGGAGAGAGACGGTTATCTCAGGTATGGAAGTGAGGCTTCTGTAGTCTTTCCTCCCAGTCCCATCCTCCCTCTCTGATCCCTGTTCTCTCTCCCCCTGGCTGCTTCTCTTAACACTAGGCCCGCATGCATGCTGGTTCATGTCACCAGGACTCCAAGTGGGTAGATTCCTGTGTAGTGTAAGACTGTCCACACCTCTGAGTCATTCACTGTCTTGGTTATACCTGAAGGGAGGAGAGAGTCTTTTTCCTACCAGGCTTTTCTCAGGCTAAACTGATATGGAGTTAATCTTAAACTATCAGACCCTGGCCTGGCCCTAGGTGCCAGACATAATGCTGGGCACCAGCCCCACACAACCCCTCTGGGGCAAAGGGCTAGTATCCTGGCAGTTATGGTCATCCAAAGGTCAAGGAGTGCCTGGATGAGGCTGCTCTACAGATAGGCAGCTATGCAGAGTCGGGGTCTGCCATTCCAGTGGCCTGGTGGCCTGTGGCTGTTTCCTCAGAATTCCCTCTGGAAGTTGGAGGGAGCCTCCTAAGACTTGGAAGTTTCAAGGACCGTTTCCAGGTTACATAAATATCAAACAACTGTTGTGTGTGTGTGTGTGTGTGTGTGTGTGTTAAGCCTAGTGCTGGCGGAGCAGGGTGCTCTAGGATGCAGCTTTGGTGTGCCCTCACCTAGGCTAGGCTCGTCTTTTTGGTGATGCCTCTTTGAGTCACCAATTGTCCACTGGTTCACCATCTAGACTTGGGCGGAGTTGTACCTTCTTTCTGCCATCTGTGCCCTGAGATAGATAGACGTTCAAGAATTCAGTCTCCCCAGCGGGGGGGTGGGGGTATCACACACCACCTAGGGAAAGTCCTCTCCCTTCTCTGAGCCTCAGGTTCCCCACCCAGCTGTGGCAAGGCCTCGTTCCTACTGTACTTAGTAGGAATCACCTTCAAGTGAAGCCAAGAGGAGCTGAGGAAAAAGCACAGCTGCTGGTGAGAAGCGGTGTGACATGGACACTGTTCTAAAGCGCTTTCTCCTAGGAAGCACTGTGGTCACCAGGCCACTTCTCACTCTGTGGTCCATCTACTGTGTTCCTGGATCCTTCATCTGTGCTTGCCTTGGTTTCCTCCTCCTGGGGATCCTCACCTGAATGACTGGTCACTCCCTAAGGGTCCCGACTATCGAGACCTAGAGGCTTGTTTGTGCGTGCGTGCGTGCGTGCGTGCGTGCGTGCGTGTGTGCGTCGTCTGTGCATGCGTATGCGCAGGTGCCTTTCCAGGATTACATCGCCCCAGGAGACTTGTGATACTCCTTAGCATCTCCAGATAGAGCGAGAGGCAAAAATGAGACCTTGCTCAGGTTCACGTCCCTGTCCGGCTTTCTCTGACACACAGTTCTGACTCTCTAATTTTAAAACCTTTCCTGTGAAGAGATGCTCACAGAGAAGGACAGGAGAGTGGGTGTTGTGTGTGTGGTGGACAGGGTACAGTGTGTACGAACACAGGCACTGTGGACAAGCTTACCGGTAGACTCCTTTCTCTATGCCCCACCCCAGCTGGGTGTCTCAGTGCATGCTGGGAGGGAGATGCATGTAATATAATCTGAAGATCCCTTCTGGCTCCTCCCACCATCTCCCCCCCCCCCCCCAAAAAAAAAAAAATGCTCAAAGCAAACCCAGTGGCTCATGGAGCAGCTACTCATTCTTTGCTGTATGAAGGCCTCTGGTATTAGAGAGATGTTGTGATATGACCAAGTCACGAGGAAGGATAGCCTGTCCTGGAGCCCAGTATGGGTTACTGTGCCTGACCTGGGCCCAGTATGGGTTACTGTGAATGTTTGAGATTTGATATACAGATTGTGCTCCTGACCGGTGCATTTTTCTTGGTTCACCGGTGGGCTTTATTCTTCTTGTGAATAGGTGGGACAAGTGGTTGTTTCCCTTCCCCCAAAGATCAGACCTTTGCTGTGGAGAGCTCCCAGGTAGCACAGCACTGGAATCCAGGTCTCCTGGCTTCCATCCCCAGATTTACTCAGTGAGGTCCCTGAATGGCCTAAATGGATGCTTTCTTACTCAGCTGTCAAAATGCCATTTTGGTCACTTGTGGATGGGCAGACACGTTGCTGGGGGAAAAAAACGCTTCCTCTGGACTAGGAACACTTCCTTCGGCCCCTGGAGTGCACCCCTGTAAATGATTAGGCCCACGGGAAGAGCAGGCAGCTGTGTTTGAGCATTGGCTGGGCAGCGAGTGTGACTGTGGGAAGTCTGTGAAACTTAGAGGGGCGGGGTCCAGCAAGCGACTCAGGTAAGGTCTGAGACATTCTCCTGTGCTTGCATCCCCTGTGGGAAGGAAGGAGGTTTGACTTAACCATGGGCCATGATGCTTCTCAGGGTGCTCCCAACCTCCCACACCAAGCTTCCAGACAACATTGACACCAGCTATTAAAGCTGAAACAGGAAGAGAGAAAGCTGACTTGAGACACCTGGGAGAGCCTCATGGGGAGGGGTTGTTAAAACTTAGACTTAAGGGGTGCGTGAGAAGAGCCAGGGGAATTAGGAGGGAAAGCTTCCTGGGAACAGGGATGACATGTGTAAGGATCAGCAGAGAGAGCAGAATGTGGCCAGCGGACTGCGGGGGGGGGGTCTCCTACGGCAGAAAAGAGGGCTCCACGGTTGCGGTTAAGAACACTTGCTCTTGCAGAGGATCCAGGTTCAGTTCCCAACACCCACATGGTGGTTCAGTCCAGGGAATCCCACACCACTTTCTGACTTTTAGGGTAGCAGGCAAGTGAACTCAGGAAAAACACTCGCACACATAAAATAAAATCTTAAAAAAAAATTTTTTTTAAAGGTATCTTATATGGCCGATAAGTGGAATTCAAGCCTGGAGACGGGTTTAGGAAGGTTTCCAGGTCAGTTTCCAAGTGACCCAGGCACGGAAGACAAGGAGCCCCACATTGACAGAACATGCTGGAGTGTACTGGGACCCAGACCACACCGCTTTGCACTATAACCTTAGAAAGTCAATTTCTCTCCCTTCAATTTGACAGGAAGTGATAGGCCACACCCACACTGACTTCTCTTTACCAAGCAGGTGCTGTGCTGTGAAGTCTCATTAGTGAGACAGTGGTGCTACCTCCTCTATTTGTGTGAATTACAAAGCCTCATGTCAGGTATTGTGGAGGGTAAAGCTCACGCCAGTGCCTAGCAGACCGTCACTAAGTGCTCGATGAACTGAACTGGGTGTCTGGGAGCAAAACGGAGACAGACCCAGGAATAAAGAAGGGGCATGTCGCAGTGATGGGAACATGCAGTCAGGGTCACAGTCGCGGTGCTGAGAGCTCTCTGCTCAGGCTCCAGCTCCAGCAGTGGGCAGAGGTGTTGTCAGTGAGGTGCTGTTTGAGAAGGAGTCTGGTTTTCCTGGCTCAGCAGAAAAGAAGACGTATAAGGATTGACCTCCACCACTGGCATGTGCTGGAGTCGAAGGAGCACATAGATGCATTTGCCTTTTCTGATTAAAAAAAAAAAAGGCAATTCAGACTCCGTGGTCACATAGCGTTTGCACATCCTTACCCTGGGCCCTGGGTGAGCAGAATGTGATGCTATGAGAACTCCCTCTCCCCCCACCCTGAGTTTGCTAGGAAAGATCTGGTGCAAACTCTGGGCCTTCTTACCAGGATTGTGTGTTGCATGTGAGCTCAGAGAGAAAACTCCCAACATAGAAAGGGCAGTGGGGCCTCCAAGAATTAAAGAGGAGGCACTGCCTTATAAAACTGAGTGCCTGGGTGTTCTGGTTTCCTTTCAGAATATAGCCCAGCAAAGCCTCACCTACTAGCTGCCAAAATCACTATTGTGCAGAGTTAGACTTTGAAGGAAGCTACCATCTTCAGCTGGATATGGTGGCATGTACCTCAAGTGCTCAAGATGAAGTCAGGGGATTATGAGTTCAAGGACAGCTTGGGCCCCATCATCCCTTCTCCTCCCAAAGAAAGTAACCCCAGGTTCTACTCTCCTTGATCTCCTTCCTTTACAGAGAAAAAGCAGGTTTTGTCTTTAAACTACAAAAGTTAAATGCAGGAGTCACCTAAAGTCAGAATTGAATCATTGCAACACACCCCACCTCCATAACAAGCCACATGCCCAGTCTCAGGCTGGGCAGGTGTCTCTGGGAAACTGGCACTGTTTCCATGGAGACAAGCACCTACACTTCTTATATGGAGACCCAGATTGTCCCCTTTCCTCAGCTTCTCCAGGTTAGGACTGGACCTTCCATGAAGAACCAGCGTTTCTCTCCCTGCTATTTCAGTGTGTTGAAAAGCCTGGGAGGTCTTTGTTCTCCTAGATGCTCATACAATGTTCTAAAAAAGAAGTAAAGCCAGGTTTGATGTCACACGCCTTTAATCTCAGCACTTGGGAGGCTGAGGTAGGTGGGTATCTGAGTTGGAGCCAGCCCAGTGAGATCCAAGACAGTCAGAGCTACATAGTGAGACTCTGTCTCAAGAAACAAAAAAAACACCTGCCACCACCACTACTACTATTAATAATAATAATAATAATAATAATAAATCTATAAAAAAGAGGTAAGCAAAGCCTGCAGGCTCCAATTTGCTCTTTTATGGAAGGTGACCTCTCCACCACAGGCCTGATGGTCTTCAAGCAAACCATTTTATTAAAGCCTCCTGTTGCTTTATTAGCTCCTACCTGGAGAAAGACACCGGGGATCTTCATCTCCTTTCTTGGCGTCCCCAGGAGCATGTCCTTTTGTAATTAATTAATTAATTAATTAATTAATATTAAATGTATAAGTACTCTATCTGCACGTACACCTGCATATCGGAAGAGGGCATCAGATCACATTATAGGTGGTCATGAACCACCATGTGGGTGCTGAGAATTGAACTCAGGACCTCTGGAAGAGCAGTCAATGCTCTTAACTGCTGAGCCATCTCTCTAGCCCCTAAGAGCATGTTCTTAAGGAAACTTGATAAGGGAACTGCAGCCCATGGCAGACGGTATGGATGTGTCCTAGGGACACTAAGTATCTGCCATTAGAGTGGATTCATAGACTTGACCATCTCTCTTGACAAGAGGGCCAGGGTTAGGTACCCATAGATGTGGCTCAGCTACTCACGGATGTCAAAAACTGCCACTGTTCACCTGCTGCTTCTAGAGTGCTGGGTTTGGTCGTCCAGCTTTTCTGCACAGCATCTCAGATCAACCTTACACCAATTACATCAACATTGATTCCTCTACAGTTGTGTCCTCAGACAGGAGGGTTTCTTGCTCCTTGGGAAAGAAGTTTTTTTCCCCAGATCTCCATCCCAGAAAGTTTTTCTTCAAGCTTATTTTTCAGGAATTGATCCTGTGACTGACCATTCAGTGTCAATTTCTGCCCTCAGATTACATCTGTTTAGACTCAAGGTTCTCGTGGGTTGCCGTCTAGGATATTAGGAACTGTGTGAGGTAGCCTTGGCAACTAAGGAGTACCATTAGCACATGACTGGATTAACTTTAATGGCAAGGCTGGTCAGATGGCTCAGTGGTTAAAGGGACTTGCTATACACATCTGACAACCTGAGTTCAATCTGCATATCCCACATAAAGGTGGAAAGGGAGAACTAACTTCACAAAGTTGTCTGGCCTTCACGGGTATGCCAAGACACAACTGTGCCCACAGTCACATGACATCATGTGCACACACACAGAGTAATAATTGCCACACAAAACAAGGAGTGAGCTGCTAACCCTGAGCAAGGCTCGTGTAGATCACATTGGTGATCCTGGTAGAGACTAATTTAGCTAGCCTTCACGTGACTCCAGGCTTGTCAGAAAGCATGCCTGGTACCCTATGAGAGACATTGAGTCAGGTGCCAGCTGGCTTCTTCAATGCTAACCTGTCTCTTATGAAACTTCCCAGTAGACTAGCAACTCAACTGAGTGGACTTGGTGGTCAGTGTTTGGAGACACTGCAGAATATTACTGGCGTGGAGTGGACAGAGGCCAGTGCTCAAGAGGGGCCCCGTTGACAATGACATGAACTAAAATGTCCATAGTACTGAGACTGGAAGGCCTGGGTTAGAGACAGTTTCTCCATTGCTGAACCAGACGTGGCTTCTATTCATATGCAGGAGGCAACAGTGACCTAGGTCAGTGTCAGGAAGAAATGACACTGAGCAGAACTTCTGTGAGTAGTCAGCTCACGTGGAGGAAGACTGGCCACAAAAACATGACGTTGGCCCTTTATAGAAATGGCTTACAGATGTTCACTCATGAACCTTGGAGTCAATCAGGCCCCAAGTGTGGCATAAATGGTTTCACCTGACATTGTGCAGCCTACAGCCCCATCCAAGAATTAACTGCAGGGTTTTGGGGGTGTCTTGGAGAAGACAGGAGGCAGGAGCTGAGAAATGTCAGCAACTCACAGGAGACTGTTTCCTGCTGAAGTCGACAGCATGAGGTTTGGGAGGCGCTGAGCAGGCAGAGGGGTGAATCTAAATTTAGATTTTTCCAAAGCCAATTTGTAAACCAGAGCCCCAGGGGTCCCAGAAAGGGACAGGTGGCATATGCCACCTCACCTCTGGTTTGCCTCCATCTGTTAAAAGGCTACGTAGTGAGAGAATAACTCACCAGAGTTCTGAGAAGCTGTCCATGAGAAACTCGTCGAAAGCTGGGGTTTCACTCTCAGGGAGGCCTAGGCTAGCTGTTTTTATTTCTGTGTTTGCTATGAAACTGCTGGAGACTGCGCTACCCTTGGGGTAGCTACACACATTCATCTTGCTGCCTGTCATCTGGGTGCAGCTGCATAGGTTAACCTTTCTGTCTCCTACAGTGAATGCCAAGTCCTTAGTTTGAAAACACATCTGGGAGTCTGAGCAGCTCTGGGCTGCCACCTCCTCATGAAGATGACCAGTCTCTGCTGCTGAACCTATTCCACTATCCAGGGACTCTAAGTGCCATCTGCCCCTCTGTGGGGGTGAATAGCCCTGCTTCTTAGCATATCATGCTAGAAGCGAAGTGAGACCTGTTAGAAAGGATGCTTCCTAGTCAGCGGCCTGTGGGGAAAGGCGGTGGGTTTGCAGTAGGTGTTACGAGGAACTGGAGAAAGGAACTGTCTAAAGAGAAGGGGCTTGGGATCAGACAAGTGACAGGAAACACAGGTGGGGACAAAACACTTGGATGAAGGCCACCTGCCTAGGCTGTTGAATTTCTTAGAGGTAGTTAGTATTGGAGTGACAGACAATGCTGAGGAGGTCAAAGTTCAAGCGCCAGGCTTTGTCTGCATGGTTAATGGAAAGAGGAGCCTATGAGCCTTGCACTCTCATAGCACACAGGGAAACAGCCCACCATCCAGAAAGAGTGCTAAGAACACACTCTTTCACAGGAAGGGATCAGAAAGGCACTGTCAGAGATGCAAGGCGAGGTCCATTTAGACATTCAGGAGGAAGACGGTGCTGGTGGTATAGAGCCTCCCCAAGGTGACGTGTTCCCTTCGTCCCCTACATCCTCTAGCTGAGCACCGAGAAAGAGTCGGACACACACACAAGGAAGATAGTCCCTCCCACAGTGGGCAGGAAGAGGAAAGGATTTAAAAATAAATGAAGTCCTTCTTAATTATTCACAGATTATCCGCATTGCAGCTCCAACTGCTGATAACTCTTCCTTGGAGACATTTCAATCCCTGTTTACTGCCCAGCAGGAGCTGGAAAGGGGAGGAAGCTTGGGCATCTCTCCTCAGAGAGAGATGATGTCATTAGCTCCCTCTGAGTACCTTGGGGGACCGAACATGTAGAACTACAAGGAACTCCCCTTCAGGTGGAATCATCTGGCCTGGCTGCCAGGAGTGAGTCGTGCGTGCGTGGTGGTGCACGCACATGTACTCATGTGCCCGTGAAGGTTGAACTTCCTGGGTTAGATGTCACGAGGACTTTACTGCATACAGACTGTGTGTGTATCTCAGCACCCTCCCTAAGTGGCTTAGGCATCTGCACACAGAGTGAAGAGTATTCTCTTAGCGGAGTGTAGCTCTCTGTGCTAGCACCACTAAGTTAGCACTCACGAAACCTCAGAGTCCTTCGTCTGAGAAGTGAGAACTTGGGTCAGAAGCAGCCTCAGAGGGCAGGCTCTTAGCATTTAGGGACACTGCGGCAGGCGTCAGTCACTAATGGAGTTGGTTAATAGAATACTTAGAAGCCTGGCCCAACCCAATAAAGACTGATAGTGACTCTTAGTCACATGAGCCTAAGACAGTACTGTCTTCAGTTAAGGACAACAGTCTGAAATTTCAGTCTGAAAGTTTGATAAGTCTATGACTGTTTGGCCTCTAGGCCCAATAAAAGCTTCAGAGGGGAACCACTGTAAATTTGACAGGCTATCAAAAGAGTCAGACCATCTCATTCAGATGAGGAACGGCTGGACAGCATTTGTGACAGCTGACATCTGTAGAGCCAAGCACTTACTATGTTCCAGAGCCTTGGCAAATTTCCTTGTTTAGAAATCCTTGTTCAGAAATCCTCAGAGAGGACAGGGCAGGGGCAATGACAACTCGAGAGATGGCACATTCGATAACATGCTTGCCACACAGCATTGGAAACCTAAGTTCAGCTCTCCAGCAGCCACATAGAAGCCTGTAACTCCAGAGCTAGGGGAATAGAGACAGGTTCCCCAGGGCTCACTGGCTAGCCAGTCCAGCCAAATCAGGGAGTTCCAGGAACAGCAAGAGATCACGTCTCAGAGAATAAGGCAGAGAAGCTATTGAAGAAGGCACCTGGGATCAACTTATAGTTCCACATGCACAAACATGTGCCGGGATGCACGGCCCTCAATGGAATACAACTGATCATTTGTATGCCCCCCCACACTCACACGTGCATATACACACTCACAAACACATTCGCATGTACACACTCATACACACTCTCACATATTTACTTGCACACTCACATACACACTCATACACTCTCATACACATTCATATGCACACACACTTATACACACACACTCAAACACACATACACACACTCTCACACACTCATACACATACACACATTCACATGCGTACACACACTCATACACACTCATAAACACACATGCACATACACTCTCACACACCATACACACATTCACATCTGCACGCACACTCATACACATACTCTCACTTGCACACTCACATACACACACCCATACACTCTCACACAAATTCATATGTGCACCCACTCAGATACACTCTCACACTCATTCACATGTGCACACACACTCATATACACTCTCATATGCATTCACATGGGCACACACTCATATATACTCTCACACTCATTCATATGTGCACACACACTCATATACACTCCCATATGCATTCACATGAGCACACACACACACACCACCACTCATAAACGCTCTCATACTCATACAGACACTCACACATTCACACATTGCATGCACACACTCATACACTCACACACACACTATAAATTTCAGAGCATTAAGCTCATGGTTGCTTTGCTTCATTCATTATTTGTAGAGTCATACAGAGTTCAGATGGGAATGTGGACTCACATGGGGCCCTGTCACTGTGACAAGACTTCAGATAGATAGGGTGGAATTAAGAATTAAGAAACCTGGCCAGATTCCCTCCTGTGGGTATAAAGTTCTCTCTCTGTGTAGTCATGAGCTTTGTACACTTGGGAAACATGCCACACTCTTGAAGTCTCCATGTTGCCTTACTTCAGAGTTTGAGCTGACCAGGCTGGGATTTGTAAGAGCTTTTCCCTTACCTCACCTAATATCCTATACCTGCAATTTGAGTTAGCATCCCTCAGAGAACAGTCAACATCCTTCAGAGAACAATGTGGCCAACTGCTTAAAACAGATCCCAGTGGCTCGGGCTCGTGCTCGTGGCTCGTGGTTCGTGGCTCTGACATAAAAGAATAGGGCTTGCCTTGCTGGCCCCGGTATAGCACTGGCTGTTGGTAGATGGCTCCTTTT
The DNA here is from genome assembly GCA_021653895.1 of Mastomys natalensis. Taxonomy (NCBI): domain Eukaryota; kingdom Metazoa; phylum Chordata; class Mammalia; order Rodentia; family Muridae; genus Mastomys; species Mastomys natalensis. Next base: position 76,608 of record JAJTUV010001562.1, on the reverse strand, counting down.
CTGTGAGTGGCAGGAGATTTTTCCCGTAGATCTATATGTGTGTATCTGCCACCTATGCAAAAGAAAAGAATACAAATGTTATTCCATCTCAGCCCGAGGTGAATTTCTTCTTAAAGTATACAAAGGCGTTTGCAAAATAAAGGAAAGGACCCTCGTGGGAAAACAAGATTACACTTTCATCTGTAACTAGTTCCTCTCGACTCTCAGCCTTCCTAGCTAGTGCTGGTGTGCGTGTGCGTGTGCGTGTGCGTGTGTCTGGAAAGCATAACAGATTAATTTCGCAAAGGTCAACAGGAATGACTCCCACCCGTAATCTGCACGCATTGGCCCTGGGGAGTGGGGAGGGCAGGCACTGACATAAAAGCTCACCGTCTGATGGGCTTATCAAATCAACCCCATCCTTCTCCTCTGCCAGGGCACTGCTGCACACAGCATGAGGGAGACTGAGCAGCAACGTTGGAATCCCCTGAGCAAGCAGCGTTTCAGCTGGCTGGACAGATCAAATAACACTTGGGCTAGTTAACAAAAGATGCAAGTGGGAAGGTGTTGGAAGCCAGAGTGTGGAAATTTACCCAACATTGTTTCTTTGACAGGGAAGGGGACTGTCTGAAAGACGCTACATTCCTGCAGTCCTATTGCGTCGGGCCGAGCCTTCTCTGTCAAGGTGCTTCGGAGAAGCGGGTGAAAGAGGATGTCCTCTCATCTGAAGCCTCTGGAGGGTCCTGGCCTGGCAGCTGAGTTCTTTTTGGACTTGGGACAGCAGGATTAACTGCTGAGCTCGTGAGAGACTGTGGTTTTGTCTAGCTCTTTACTCACCAGACTGGTTGGGGTTTGGGTATCTAAACGAAACTTATAGAAAGATAAACTGGCAGAAATGAAAAGAAGCCCCTAGAATCGTCTAGAATCCGTTAGCTGGATCCCGTCTTGCTGCTCAGAGCCCAGAGGGAGGCTGTGATCCGATTAAGCTCTGGGCCCACTTAAGTAAAGCAGCGACAGCCGGGCGAGCAGCTCCTGTGCTTGAGCCGCAGAGAAGGATTCAAAGTTGCCGAATACTTTACTCTGAGATCTGTGCAGATAGAAGATAACGATATGGGCTTTTCTATCTATAATGCTGGATCTAGGAGAAGAATGACCATTTTAAGCATCTAAGAGGGTTCTTGAAGCACAGGAGTTGGTGGCCAACCCTCCGAGTGTAGGTAAGAACCTTTGCAGCATCCAGCTAAGCAGGTCGGTGAGCAAGGACTTGCAGCCCTTCCGGTCCCCTGACAGCTGGCAGCAGCGACCTCACCGGGAGCCAAAGCATCCCTCAGTTGTGAGATCTGACAGAATGAGGTGTGCTAGGGAAGCCACTAGCTGGAACTTGGCCTTTCCTGACTGCCCCTGCATTTTCCAGCCGGCCCCAGACCACTGAGGGAACAATGGCTGAGAAAGGCGACTGCATTGCCAGTGTCTACGGGTATGACCTTGGTGGGCGCTTCATTGACTTCCAACCCCTAGGCTTTGGGGTCAACGGGCTGGTGCTGTCAGCTACAGACAGCAGGGCTTGCCGGAAGGTAGCCGTGAAGAAGATCGTTCTGAGCGATGCCCGAAGCATGAAGCACGCGCTCCGAGAGATCAAAATCATCCGGCGCCTGGACCACGACAACATCGTCAAAGTGTACGAGGTACTAGGACCCAAGGGTAGTGATCTGCAGGGCGAGCTCTTCAAGTTCAGCGTGGCCTATATTGTCCAAGAGTACATGGAGACTGACCTGGCATGCTTGCTAGAGCAGGGCACGCTGACCGAGGAGCACGCTAAACTGTTCATGTACCAGCTGCTCCGTGGGCTCAAGTACATCCACTCTGCCAACGTGTTGCACAGGGACCTGAAGCCCGCCAACATTTTCATCAGCACGGAGGACCTTGTGCTGAAGATTGGGGATTTCGGGTTGGCAAGGATCGTGGATCAGCATTATTCACACAAGGTATGTTTGCCTGGCAAGGCTGCTGCTAGTGACCTGTGGGATCCTCAAGGGTGAACGCGGTGTTCCCAAGGGTTTGTCTTTCCCCACCGTGGTCAGCAGACTGCTATGAGTGTTAGGGGAGGCAGAAAGGTGCAGAAAGATCCACGGCCTGAGACATTGTTGGGGGTGGAGGCATCTAGTTCCTAGTCTTGGCTCTGCCACAGGACTGTGGCCAATAACTCTGGGCTGATCATTGGAAGGTCAACAATGTCAGAAGCTTCTTGTAGCCCTGAGCTCTGTGTGGTTGGTGAAATTTTCTTTGGCATCCGCTGATCCTGGGAGTCTGCATCATCCTCTCATTGCTCAGGAGACCCCAGAAGACTCTCCACACTGGGAACACTATGCTCTGGTTTGTCTCACCTGCTCCCCTCACCAGGGCTAGTGCATTCTGGGTTCCTTTCCATCAGTCAGGGAAGAGTAAGCTAATGCACACTGCATGTCAGCTAATGACTCTGCCCTCTTGGGTCCTATGACGCCCTTCCCTTCAGTGTGCTAGGGAAACCATGCTTAAGGTTGGTTCTGTTAAAATTCCCCATGTGCATCGCAGAATCATCCCAACGGCACCGAGAGAGACACATGTTTTTTCAAGGCCTAGGCCACCTCCCTCCTGACCGGCTGTGTCTTTGGAACATCACGTTCTCTGACCTTCTCTTCCTTCTTCTGCTGGACATGCTGCCTTTGCAGGGTGCCTGCTTGTCTCCATGTGAACACGTTAACCAGGCACCCTGCAACAGAGCCAGTCTACAAACAAAATCTCTATACCTTGGTATTTTTTATTAGAATAGAATATCCCATAGGAAGCAGGAGTACCATGAAATGTTAATAGCCAAGGGTGAGAGTGGGCCAGGGAATATGAGAGTGACTCTAACCTTGATCACGGCTCGGCTCTCTCTCCAGGGCCTTCCTGCTTCTTTTGATGTGCAGTGGGAAGACACAACAGGCAGAGGAACCACAAGTCCCTGGTCACCCTCACTGGCCGGGACTTGAGCTCCTGCTCCAATCTCAGACCTCACAGCAGCCTCACTGATTCTGGTTTCTCAGTATCACAAATGACTTTGCTGCCTTAACCATATGCTTACCCTCGACTCCCACTCCTACAGCCGAGTCATCTGTCAAGATTGACAGCTGAGTCTGTAGGCAAAAAGCCATGGCAAAAAAAAAAAAAAAGGACACCCCCTTCTCTGTCTTCCTTTCTAAGGAGCTATGATGTTGAGTTCGATGGTTTTAGCCCCAATTGGTTCTTATTTGGCAAAAAAGTCCAGAGAATCTATAACATTTCTATTTGGAATACGCAAAAATCTTCTCAAATGTTCTTTTCTTCTTTATGAGTTAATTTTAATTTCATGTGCATTGGTGTTTTGCTTGCATAAGTCAGATCCCCTGGAACTGGAGTTACAGATAGTTGTGAGCTGCCAAGTGGGTCCTGGGAATTGAACCCGGGTCCTCTGGAAAAACAGCCAGCGCAGTGCTCTTAACCACTAAGCTATCTCTCTAATCCCCACAAAAACATTCTCTTTTTTTAAATTTTATTTTTATTTTATGTGTATGAGTGTTTGCCTGCCTGGTCTGTGCACCATGTGTGTGCCTGGTGCTGGAGGAGACAGGAAGGGGCTTCGGATGCCCTGGAGCGGGGTTAACTGGTAGTTGTGAACTGCCGTGTGGTGCTGGGAATCAGACCCAGGTCCTCTGAAAGAACAGCAAGTGCTCTTAACCACTAAGTTGTTTCTCCAGCTCCCACAACTCACTGTAACTGTAGTAAACCAATACCCTTAGAACTACTATCTGGTGAGGCAGTCGCAGGGAGGAAGCTTAGAGATGTAGTGTAGCCTACAGTGCAGTCAGGAAGATGGCCCCATGTGATGAAGATTGACTGTAGGAGCAGTTTTATTTTGTTTGAAAAAGGTCCACTCTGTAGCCCAGGTTGGCCTGAAACTCCATCATGCTTTGGCCTCCTCAGTGTTGGGATTGCCTTTCTGTGCCACCTGTCCCAACTGATGAAACAAGTCTTGCAACACAGCATGGTATGAACAACCCCACAGGGTGGGGAGTTGAGGAGATGGACTCTCTGTTGATGGCACTAAGTTGGACAAACATCACTCACCCCTGGAACCTCAGGTTCCCCTCAGGTGACGGTGCTGTCATCCCTGCCTGCTTCTCTGGCTTGTAGATAAGAATCAAAATTAACCGTGAATGTAGAATTCCTTGGAAAGTGGTTTAGAACTGCATCAGTGAGCACCCGTGGAGCCCAAGCTCAGTGCAGGGACTGGGCTGGAGAGGGACAAGGCTTGGGCGGCTCTGCTCGTCCTCTAGACCCTGTTCCTGCCACTCCTCTAGCCCACCAAGCCCCTCCATTTTCCCTCATGCAAAAGAATTCACGTGTTCTCATTCCATCTCTTTGGACTCTTGGGCTCTCTTTCAATTGAGAGAGAGAGAGAGAGAGAGAGAGAGAGAGAGAGAGAGAGAGAGCATTATATGAGGTTTAAAACAGTAATTGGAGCCAGTTACTACGCTGATGTGTGTTCACATCAATAACCCGGCCCCCTGCGTTTGTCAGGGACCACCCACTGCCACCTTTTGCCCTTGTTCACTTTCTGCTCTTAGCTTGCTGCCCTCCTCTCCCTCCAGAGATGATGAAAGGCTTCATACTCGGTGCTTTTATTTATCCAATGTGCATTTAAATCAGTTCTCCCTTAATCCTCGTAATGCTATGAGGCACTTAGGGCAAATGGGCCATTTGACAACCCAGTGAAGTGGCTTCTGAGAAAGCATGTGGCTTCCAGGGCTGACTGGCAGGAGGATGCCGAGGAACTGGGACCTCTCACAGTCTGGGTGAGGACTCTTCTTTCTGAAGTGCACTGGATTCTGGGTGGGACTTGCCTCTGAGCTTTCCGATCCTTCCCTCTCTTCTAGTATTGACTGCTCTCCACTCTGTCTTGTGAGTATTTCTGTCTGACCACAGAATACCACGCTTTTTGAGGGATGGTCTCTTCCATAGAATCATATTAGTTATATGCAACCTTGATTTTGTTGATTGTACTGGAGATATACATATACATATACATATACATATACATATACATATACATATACATATACATATATACATGGAAGGACAGTGGTCTACCAGAACCTCACAGATAGGAAGCTAAGATGTTTGTGGGTTTCATAGCTAGAAAGTATAACTCAGAAAAAAGAACGCTACATTTTCCAGACCATAGGTGGGGTCAGATGTGTGCACCTATTATGTACAACTGCACGTGCCAGTGCCCTTGGAGGACGATGGTGCCTACAAGCCATGGGCTCTGTGGACACTTAATATCTCTTGATGAAGACCATTACTTACCTGGAATTCATGAAAATACACCTTTTCTACACACTGATCCAGTCCAGGGCCAGAGTGGTCCAGCCAGGGACCTCTGGCTAAGATTGAGCTCTGGCTGTTCTTGACCACTTAGCAGTGTATAGAATCTGTTCCTCAGTCTTCATCTTTTTTTTTTTTTTTTTTTTTTTTTTGGTTTTTTCGAGACAGGGTTTTCTGTGTAGCTCTGGCTGTCTGGAACTCACTCTGTAGACCAGGCTGGCCTCGAACTCAGAAATCCGCCTGCCTTGCCTCCCAAGTGCTGGATTAAAGGCTGCGCCACCACTGCCCGGCAGTCTTCCATCTTTGTCTCGGGCAGATGGCATCTCTTCTTCACTCCTGTGGTGTTTATCGGCTATAGGACCTTCCTAGGGCAGTACCACTTTGCTGGTCTAGAGGAGATGCCAAAGGAATTGCCTTCTCTTCTCTAATGAGCACTTAAATCAAAAGAGCTCCAAGACAAATTCAAGAGCCCTCTGGGTCTACTACAGCATTTCTAGGTATCATGTCCTTTACCTGGTCCTGGAGGCAGTAAAGTTTCTGTTACACACAGGCAGGAAATGGCACAAGTGACAATGAGGAAAAGACTCTGGGGGAAGCCAAGGAAACACGGTACCTGTGTCACTGGATTAGTGACTTTTCTATTCGTTGTAACCAAAGTATAGGATGGGGGGGACCTTCCTAGAAGAAAAGTTCATTTTGACTTATGCTTTTACAGTGTCTCTTTAGTCCATCATGGTGGGGAAGATATGGCAGAGTTCACAGCAGGATGGAGGGTAGGGAGCTCCTTACATCACTGTGGATCAGAAAAAAGACAGAGCTGGAAAGGAGCCAGTGGGTTCTAGTTTTGTTTCTCTTACCTCAATAAAATACTGCGACAGAAAGCAACTTAGAAGGAAAGGCTTTGTTTTAGTACACAATCCCAGGTGATAGTCCATGATAGCAGAGTGGTCAAGGTTGCAGGAACTTAAAACAGTTTCAGCTTAGTAACATCCACAGTCAAGAGCATTGAGAGAGAGAGAGAGAGAGAGAGAGAGAGAGAGAGAGAGAGAGAGAGAGAGAGAATATGAATGAATAGATGTAGGCTCACTTGCTTATTTGTGCTCAGTTTAATATTTCAGCTCACAAAGTTGAGAACCCCCTACCTAGGGAATGGTTCCACCCACAGTGGACTGGGTCTTCCCACATCAAGTGTCTTAATTAAGACAACCCTATAGGTCCATTCAATGTATGTAGACAATTTTTCATTAAGAATTCTCTTGCCAGGTGATTCTAGGTTAGGTCAAAATGACAATTAAAACTAACTGTTACAACTAGTGACTTTCTGCCAGCCATGCCCCACCCCCAAAAAAGTTACACAGACACCCCAAAAGCTCCCAGAACATGACCCACTGGGGAACATTTCAGGTTCAAACCATGACAGTCATTACTCATCTTACTACATCTTGACTGACAGTTCATTTTCCGTACATAGTTGATTCCTGGAGTATGAAGTCTTTACAAAGTCCCGAGGCCATCCTTGTCATCCTTGTCATCTCACAGGTGTAAGCATGATAGGTCATATAACGAGCACTATGCATGGGTTGTAACTGTGTTCACTGTTTTTATTTTATACAAGCCCCGCTTCTCAGTTCTTATTCCCATGCTACTGCTGCTTCTGTTTTTCTTTGGGGTGGGTCACTAAGCAGCTGAGGTAGGCCTGGACCTCAGGTGTATCCTACCCTGGCCTCAAACTCAGGATCCCCCTGGCTCAGGTATATTACAGTTATGCACACGTCTGAATGCAATCCAGTTTCCATTCTTCTTCTCTCCTAGGATTCTTGTCCCTCAGCTGAAAGTGAGGATGTCAGTATACTTCCAGATATACCAGGGACCAAATCACTAACAGAACCACTTGCCCAAGTAGATGTCATGGTGTGCCAGGCCTCAGTTTTCTCGTGCTAAAGCATGGATCCACTCTTGTCAGCTTGGCCCAGATGTGTCATGAGGCTTTTCTTGAGAATGTGTTCACTTCCTCCACAGACCTAATTATTAGTTTCTTGTTATTTGTGTCAAGAAGAGTTATCTGAATGTTCCAAGGATATTTTCCTTGAATTTATCATATTAAGAGATGCATCGATGATCTCAAAAGGAAAAATAAATGTTTAAGATTTCACCGAGCCCTGTGTTAACTCTATATTACTAACTCCTTGGACAGCAGGCAAGGCTCAGTCGACTCACTGACAGTCTCATTGTCTGAGTGAATGTGTCCCTCCAGGAAGGGCCACCCAGGGCCTTCCAACCTGCCAAATAAATAAATAAATAAATAAAATAACCCTCCCAAGGGTCTCCTAGAAAACTGCCTGCAGATCCAGATTCCATGGTGTACAGGTGAAAAATGCCCAGGTAAGAGAGGCAGCGGAATAGACTCATGAGAATGTGGGCAGCAAGCAATCTTACGTTTCTGATGGAGCTCTCAAGCAAGTCTACGCTTCCTGCTAGGTCAGTACTTTAAACCCAAAACCTCTGGCTGCTCCCTAGTCCAGTGTCTTCTTACCTCAGTCTTGACCAGAATGTTTTCAGTTCACCTCCCTATCTCCTTACAGTTTCTTAAAATCTAACTGGCTTGGTGGGGTCTCTAAGTGCAGCTACAAAGGAGTAGCATCAACCACGCCCAAGAACTACTCAGACAGGCTGACGCTTGGTTCTCACGTTAGACCTCCTGAGTCCAGAAGGTTGGGTCCATCCATCTGTGTGTCCACAGGCCCCCAGAGAATCTCGTGCTCATGACCTTTCAAGAGCCATTGATCTAAAGAAGTGAGGTTCCTTCCCTGTGAGTGGAAGCCAGTGCTCATGGTGTTCTCAAAAGCTCAGCCCTGTGGTTCTCACACCAGCGCTGGGAAGACCATGTGGGTTTACGTGAAGCATATGCCTTAACTAGAGGGCTTGCTCATGGCGAAGCTCTGAGGCACAGCACAGCTTGGGGAGCCTCAATTACATTACCTCAGAAACCGCCTATTCCCCACGGTACAGTTTGGCCGAAGTTACAGAAACCAGGAATCTAAACAAAAGGAACACTGCTTGTTTCTGCATGATTTTAGCAGTTAGGGGATATGATCAGTGATTTGGAAAACATGAACTTTTCTTTCTGGTGTAAGCTACTTCACTAAGATGTTATTTAAGAAACAAAACACTGGTTTCACAGTTGGATAGGAATGAGTGTTTTGAAGGCTCAGCAAATTGCTGTAGTTTGTTCAAGGCCGTGGTTCATTTGAGGCCCCAGAGGAGTCCCTAAGCACAGACTGAAGCCTGGGAAATCCTGCCAAGGACAACTCAGAAAGCCGATGCTGCCTTCGTAGTCCCGACCGGTGTCACTTTGCCTCCTCTCCTGTCTTACCTGCCTTTGATGCCTGAGAAGGCACACAGAAAGGGTCCTCCTCTCTACATAAATCCTTGAACTAGTAGGAAGAATGCTCATTTCTGTGGTTTTGAAAGCCTCTTTGCAATGAGAGGAGCACCTGTTGGAGTTTCAGTAGTGGACAGTTTCTACCTAGCAGAAAGCAAAGCCCACAGTGCAGGGGACAGGGGGAAAGGAGCTGACCAGGACCCCCAAACAGGGCTGGTGTCCATCATAGTGATATCATGAGTGACTCAGACACCCACAGAGCCCATGGTACGAACGAGCTTGTAGAAAGGCCACCGTGCAGAGGGACCAGCCAGCAGGGAGGGTCACTTTCTTCTTAAGCTGTTGAAGATGTTATTCCAAATCAGTGGAGCTGAAAAGATGTATTTAAAAGGCTATGGAATATCCCATTTTAAAGAGGAAAAATATGACCTAAGGGATTAGAACAGAGGCTGTACTGAAGAGTCAAGTGTCTGAACACTCAGGGAGACTTGGAAAGCTAATTTTCTTAGCTCTTGGAGCCTTCTTGCTCCAAGTCCCAGGATCGATTTTGCCTGTGCTCTAGACAACTCACCGCCCCAAAGCTACCTGCCCTTAGGGGTCGGAGGTGAGGTGGCACAGAGTCAATGACACAGACTCTGGGAACAAGTGAGAAACGCTGCAGCAAGCTCATCTGAGCACTGCTGCAAGCTCCTTTAAACCCTCCACCTGGGCCTCATTGATCCCAAGAAAGCATCGCTTCTAAACAACAGTTCCTGATTGGCTGTCATTGTCTGCACCAGCAGTCCTTGGTCTCTCAAGCAGTCCTCAATCAGGTCCACCTGCAGGAGATGCTTTTGCAGTTGTGCGGGTCCCAGCATTTACATAAAGGTGGCCTCACCGGTCCTGCTCCAAGCAGGTACCTCATGATGTCCTTTTATCCTCAGTACAATCCTCAGGCCCTCCTGAGGAGCAACCCCACTGAGCTCCAGGGCTGAGTCTGACAATTGCCTCATCCCAAGAAGCAATCACTCAGGACAGAGTTCACCTGAATCCTGAAGGTTCCACGCTTGCCAGCAATTCACCCTTGGCAAGCACTTGAAGGAGTTGGACAAGGGAGGGAGGGAGGATCAGCTATTCAGCAACCAGTAAGCTGTCTCATTATGCTAAAATGGCATGTGGCATCCACACACTGCCTCCTCAAAGCCAAGGTCAGCTTCCTTGTTCCCTGGGGGGTGCATTCTCCCCTGGAGAGCAAACAGTTGATTAAATGGCTCAAAGGGATCCATAGCTCCTTCCCGTGGCCCTCCCTCCTGCGAACACCACTGGGTGCTCACCCACCTCTCTATCTGAGCCGCCCCCTGCTATGGCAAGCACAAAAGCTCAGAGTCTAGGAACATGCGGCCTGTGGGAGCTGCTAAGGAGCCTTCCGGGAAGTACAGGCTGGCAGGCGGCAAATTCTTTATTACTGGAATAAAGTATCTTTATTTTACTCTCATTTTTAAAAGTTTATGTTCCAGGACTCAAGATTCACACTCTTTTTTTCAGCCTTTAATAATGCCCTCTCTTCGCTTCTGATCACCACTGTTTCTGAAAAGAGGAGATGGTGTTTTTTCCTTCCTGTCATGAGCCCTCCTATATATCCTATGTCCCCCATCCCCAGCTACTTTCACGATTTCCTCTTGCTGTCTAACCTTCAGTAACTGAAACATGCTCTCTCTGTCCAGCCTTTGCTGGGATGGACAGTGGTATAGAAAGAAGCAGCATGATTGGAGGTGAGAACCATTTTGCTATGAATTTTCTGACGTTTATGGTTCCTTTCTAAATCAGGATCACAACACTCTGAGCTCCAGGCCAGGGCTCATCTGAAGCATAATTTGCAGTCACCCACCTCTCCTGGTGTTGTAATATCACCAACTTGTCATCTTACCCCAGAAGAAGCCACAAGCAGTGACAGCTCATGGCCCACACACTGTTCCTTCCCTCCCACAGACACTGCCATTTACCCCAACAGATTCTTCTCAAATGTCCCAAGTCACCTACTTCTCCAGGAGAATTAGTCATGCCCTCCTCTTTCCCGAGGCATTTATGTATCCTGTTGAGTAGCTCATTTGCTGCCTCTTCCCAGATTGACCCAATGGGTCCTTGGATTAAGAAGACTTCTCATTCGTATCCATTTTGGGAGCATTTAGCACAGCATCTGACCCATAAAATGTGTTCAATAAATGCTGGTTGACTAACGCACAAGCCATGCCTCTGCTTTCTGTTAACCAGAGTGTGGGTTCTCCAGCGTCTCAGGATGAAGCCTAGCGTATCCTCAGGATAGTTCTAAAATATTTAACACCCCGTATCTTGTCCCTTCTGTAGCCCTGCAGTGTGGAGCCCGTTGTCTCTACACAGTGGTTTTGAGCTTTGTTACTGGTACTTGCTGGTGTTAAGTGACTCTGCTCTCAATATAATGAAATAGGCAGAGGACCTGCCTTCAGCTGACTGCACTCCAGAGCCCACACTATCCTAGCTAAACACTCATTCACCTCCTCTTCCTGTCAGAGCCTTTCTTAAAGTCCATTTGCAGAGTAGACTGTATGTGACCTCATCAGCATAGAATTGGTACGAGGGTGACACCCCTCCTCTGTAAATGACCTGCCACACCTGCACTTGTGGGCTCATACTGGGCGTTAGCCAATTAATGTGTATTAGTTCTGTATTCTCTATTTTAAATTTATATTGCTGGGTTTTTGGTTCTTGTTGTTGTCTTTGTTTTTGTTTTTAAGCTCAAACACAAGTTGTCTACCTTTGTTCCTGGTAGAGTTCATCTTCTTGGCTCAGGAATATTATAACAGGACAAGATCTTTTTGGATCTTTGTTCTATCATACAATCTTGCCCTGTACAGCATCATAATATATTTAAATCTGCCTTCTAGGAGTTCAGCTATATGATAATTAAAATATGCATAAAGAGATTAGGTCAAAGGCCCAGCCTCAGGGCCACTGCACATCTCTGACCTGTAAGCTGCCCAACCAGTTACCCAGCTACGTAATTATATAATCGTTTAACCTACATTTTAGAAATCGTCCACAAAGCTGTTGTAGGAGATGGAGCTAAATGTTTCAGTGAGACTCAAGGGCACCGTCGAGCCCTCTCATTCTACCTCAGTACAATCTAAGCTCATCCCGAGGTGAAATAAAGCTGCCTGGCCATCTGCAGCACTTTAACTCCTAGATACACGGATCACAGGTATTGACAAACGTGACAACTTTAAGAAAATCTGATATGTGGATATCTAAACTTTGCAAAATCATGTCTATTCCCACAAGGGTATCACACGTCTGTTTGCAATGTTTAATGGGTAAAAAAGTACTTGCCACAGGTTGGACCACAGTTAGATCCCTGAAGCCCTTGTAAAAGTGAAGGAGAGAACCCATTCCACAAAGTTGCCTTCTGACCTCCACACAAGTACCATGCCATAGACAGAGCTGTATCGGAGTTATGATAACAACAGCTGAGAGAAAACGAGGAAGAAATATACATTAAAATTAACTCCTCGAGCTAGGGTGGTGGCTCAGTGGTTAGAGCACTGGCTGCTCTTCCAGAGGACCTAAGTTTGATTCCCAACACCCATGTTGGGCAGCCTTTCCCTACCCCTGCCACCTGCGAGCATATGACACACACTCAGACACAAACAAAAAAAATGTTTAAGTAATTTAAAATATAGACTACAAATAGAAACTCCAACATGCTAATGACAGAAAATTGATGGTTTTTTTTTTTCCATTTTCATTATGCTTTTAAAATATTAAAATCATAGGGTGTGGATATGCCTGGTTAAAAGAGAGTGCGTTTTTCCTAGTGATCGTTCCAGAAATTTGACACAAAAGGAAGTTCACTCAAACTGTGTTCGTTATGAAAAGAATGTTTAATCTGACTCCTTCAGCTACCGAACTTCAGAGAATAGCCGTGTACACCTGCCTCTAGGCCAGGAGTCTGGGGAAAGTGAACCTCAGTCTCATCCTACCCTGAGCTATGCACTGGGTGATGTGTAAGCCTTACCTTCCTACCCACTCAGAGTGGCAGACCTGCTTGGGCCTCTGAGGGAACTAGATGCACTGTCCCCCACCCCCACCCACTGCCAGGAAGCCAGAGAACCTTCTCCTAGGTGGAGTAAACCGGTGTTAACTGGTTCCTTGTGTCCCAGAGCAAGCTTCTCAGCCTGCCTGTGTGAAATAAATGCTCAGCCTTTTTGGAAAGTTCTCAATAAATAGTGGCTGCTTTTTAACAGTGCTTCTTAATTGGGCCTTCGAGATGAGACTTTCCACCACTAATGGTAAATTGGGGTCGGGGGGGTGATGGCCTGGTTCCCTTCTAAGGTACAAGGCATGAAAAAGAGGGGGTGAGTGGGAAAGCCTTTTCGTGACTTGTTACAGTGCACAGATGAGGAAGTATTGGGTTTTTGAGATCCAGTGTGTAGGGAGTGCCTTGAAAGGCCTTAGATGCTAATCCTTTTGCGGTTTGACTGGTTCTAGTCCGAAGCTTACACATGGGGTGACAGCCAAAACCCTTAATAATAGGGAGGCTTTGGACCAACTAATGAGAAAAGACACCTGCACTGACCAATCAGAATGGGTAATCGCTGCAACTCCATCACACACTGCTTTCTTTACTTCAATCTCTGCACATGAAACTTCTTGAGTCCCAGGCCTCAGAACATAGATTCCCATGGAGAGACCCAGCACTCCCTACTCTGACACATAGCTGGTTGGTAGAAGGCCACTGCTGGAGTCTTCCTTTCAGTAGGACTTTGCTTTATGTCTGTCTTTAAACTGTAAGACATGCTATACAATTCCCCACTATTGATGTATAATTGAATGAGTTTTAGGATTCATCTGTACGTCCATTGACAGAATTTATTTTAGGTCATTTCATTGCCCCCCAAAATAACAGTGCTCCACCCAGTTGTCACCTCCTTCCCTGATTTCCCATAATCCCTTAGTCTAAGCAGGTATCTATCTACTTCTGTATCCATACCTTGCTGGCAATTTCATGTGGACGTGTAACACATGGTCCTCTGATCTTTTGAGTCTGGCTTCTTGCACTCAGCACAGTGCTGTCCAGATTTATTCAGTGGTAGAGGCAGATATTAGAACTTCATTTCAAAAGTGAAGACAGTAAAGTCATCTAACATTAATCTATATCATAGCTGTCGCATAGCCCATCTATTGATGGACATCTGGGTTTTCTGTTGGGGCTATTACGAGTAATGCCACCACCATGGGTACATGTGCACATTCATGTGCAAGTTTCTATGGACATATCTTATAAAGTGGCCTTATTAGATCATGTGTTTCTGTCTGAGAAAATGTAATATCAGATTCCATTGCAACATTGTATCCAGTAGGCCAGGTGTGAGGGTCTGTTCTCTCCATGGCCACACACTTCCTTTCCTCCTCCTCCAGCAGGTGTAAGGAGGATTTCACTGTGGCTTTGAACTGGTTTTATCCACGGTGAATGGCGCTGAGCCTCCCTTAGTATGTATGTATCCTTTCATGTGCATATCAGCCTTTTACATGTCTTCTTTATATCTTGAGATCTTTGCCTATTTTAATTGGGTTATATCATTATTGATACTATTATTAATTTTGAACTTGGAGACTCTAATAGTATTCTATATGCAAGACCCTTATCAGATGACTTCTAAAAAAATCTCCTTGATCTGAGTTCTGTGGCTTGTTGTTTTATTTTCTTGATATTGTCCTTAAAAGTACAAGTTTTGAAGCTTGAGGTCTTGCTTAGTGGGACAGCACCCTGACCTAGTGTGCTCGGTGTCCTGGGTTTTACCCTCAGCATTGAGTGCTAAAGGGGAAAAGAAAACAGGTTTTCATTTGGCAATATTTATTTTACTTGGTTGGTTAGTTGGTTTGGTTGGTTGGTTGGTTGGTTGGTTGGTTGGTTTTTGGTATCTTAACCAGGGAACCATTACTAGCTCTGTGTACTTCCCACTCTCAGAGTATGTTTAGTGACAATGCCTGCTTTAAAGTGTGGCTAAAGCCCCATCTTAAATGTGGCTCCAGACAGTTACCCTCAGCTCCAAGCTCTGCATGGCCTACTACTGTCTCTGTGACAGGCGTCTGATGCTCCTGGTGAGTCCTGCCAGCGTCCCAGCAGGTCAGGAGAATAGCATCCACAAAAAGCAAAATGCTAGTCAACAGGGACTCTTGATTAACCCCTGGTTCACAGACACATGGCTGCTACACCCAGCTAAAAACTCTGAACTCAGTCATGTGCCCAGAGAGACCTCTAGAAAAGGAAGCTCAGAAGAGGAAATGAGTTGAGGAAAAGAGAAGGAGGTGCAGAGAGATGCCAACATGGCAGCCATCTTGTACAGCTCCTAACCCTCAAAACTGTAACTTACCTGAGGTGATGGCAGAGTCTGGGCTGGCTTTGTGGAGAAAAGCAAAGGACAGCAAAATAAAAGCAAGACTCTTCAGGAATTCTATTGGACTTTGGCTTTCAAGTTCAAATTGGTTTCTAGTCTGAACATTCATAGTCCAAGCTGCCAAAAGTAATTTAAGGTTCCCTGTTCCTACCTGTGGGCTTATGCCATAATAAACTAAAATTCAGAAAGCCCTGCAAGTGAAGGAAGCCATTCAGACACAGAAAATTAAATTCTGTTCCCTGGGTGCTATGTACCAAGGCCGGAAATTGAATGAGGACATTTGCGAGATATTTCTAGGAACAGGGATTGATACAAAGTCTTTCTGCTTAACCCTCGTGTGGCCAGAGCATCACGCTCCCTAGACTACCACCAAGGCTTTGCCCACCGTCTGTTCTTTACCTTTGGACAATAGCTGTTCTCAGATGTACCTCCTGGTTTAAACAGATTAGGTCTATACTGCTTTGTACTTCACCGCATTGCTAAGTGTGGGGTCTTTGTTCACATTACAAAAGCACTGCTGACTTAGCAAACATGGGATTCCACCTGTGCCCTCTCAGCTCCTGTATTTAAAGGTCTGCAAAATTTCCCTCCACCCAGCCTGGGCCCTCTTGTCCCATCTGCTCTGTAAAATGAGACTTCCCTAAAGTCCCTGTGTGACATTTGCCTGTATGGAATACTCAGGACCTTTGGGTAGCAGGAAGAGATGGGAGCACAGTTCAGCTGAAGCTGCAGATTCTAGGCTGCGAGCCCAAGGAACAAAGCCCCATGGAGATCAGGTTCTACACGTGCCCAGGTAGCACGCAGATGGAGACAGCTTTCCCAAAGCGTGCATTTTCCAGATGGGGCACACGAGATGGACACATATAGCCCAAAGGGTTTCTTTGAGCAATCACAATTGATTCCCATCATCTTTAGTGAAGGTTTCAACAAGTCCTGGCCCACATGCTTCCTCCAAGACAGTAGTTGTACACAGTGAGGACTAGTTTTAGACAAATTTGTGAAATTAGAGTCTTTGTAATCTCCCAATGTACCTTACCATTTCTTCTCACATTGCCAACCCCCCAACACACACACACACACACACACACACACACACACACACACACCTACTCCCAAAACCTTCTCTAACCTTTAAAAGGTGGCTAGCATGTCGTGAGTTTTACTCTTGATGGGAAAGTTCCAGCTTCAAGAAAAAATCTTGGATATTGGCTAGCAGGTGTGTGTGTGTATGTGTGTGTGTGGAGTGAGGTCTGGGGGGTTGTGTGTGTGGTTGTGACGGGTGTGTATGTCATATTTTTCAAAAAGCTTATTTGCTCTTGCTGGAGTTACAGCACTTGACCTGTCTTTCTATACCGTAGCTCATGCTGCACTTCCCACAGTAAAGAGAGAGAAGTAACTCCAAAAGCTGTCCTCGGACCTTTACATGCACTTCATGGCTTCTCTCTCTCTCTCTCTCTCTCTCTCTCTCTCTCTCTCTCTCTCACACACACACACACACACACACACACACAGACACAGACACACACAGACACACACATGCACACACCTATGTTTCTTTTTTTTAATGCCCTAAACAGAACACACAGTCTACAAACAAAGGAACATGGCCAATGTGGCCTACGTGACGCACGCTCACACCTTCATCACACCTTATTATCCATCGTCAGATCTAGCAATGGGGATCAACAGACATGCTCTGAGCAGAGAAAAATGGCAGCTGTTGTCTGGCAGGTAAAGAGACAGAGACTAGAAAAGCAGGCCCAGCATCTCCAGGCCCAGCTCCATGCTCTCAGCGGAGATCCAGAGCTTCTCTGAGACCTAGATTGTAACCAGTGCTCCAAATGCCACCTCTCCAGAAGGCAGTAAGTTATCCTCAGTTGATTTAAAGAAGCCAATTGAGTTAGTGCTGTGAAGTACACCAGGCTTTGGCCATAGCTCCTCTTATGTGCAAGGTTTCCCCGCCCCTCATTTCCTTTTGGTTCCATGACAATCTAGTAGTATAGGAAGGGCCTGTGCTATCAGACCCATTTTATAGATGAGAAGACTGAGGCCTCAAGTGGCTGAGACTTTCTCAAGCTTCAAGAACTGAAGAGTGGTGATCTAAGCTTGACTCAAGGGCTTCTGTCTTGAAGTAGAAAAAGCTCTTCCTTCCAGATGTTTCCAAGCATAGTACTTGGCATGCTGGGTCTGCATGGGGTCATGGGGGTCATAGCAGGGACAAGGCTTCCTGCCTCTAGGCAGTGTATGTTTACTGAGCAGGGTTCAGGTTCTCCTAGGATGCCCTCACCAGGCAGGTGTTAAAGTGTCCATTTCTTCACCATCCACCTCATGTACCCAACATCCTCGAGCCACCCAGGGCCCTTGGCACCCTTGGTGGCCCTATCATGAGCCAAACATGTTCCTCTCTCTCACTTCACAGGTCCTTCCGCCCAGGGGGTTCTGGGCCCTCAGTGTCCCACTGAGAGCACATGTGCACCTCTCGGTGGCTGTCTCCTAACAGAGCCAGCTCCTTTAACTTCTGTCTTCTCCATCCAACACAGCCCCACATATAGCTCACCAACTGTGAGCAACTGATGCTTACTGCATGAGTGACAGGTATCATTCTGTGTTCAGCAGGAACCTCTTGCACGGCCAGACTGTTACTCCAAATAGAGTCTTCCTGCTGTATCTATGGGTGGCATCCCCAGGGATTCAGTCAGTTGCAGATCAAACACTTCCAAAAAAAAATTGTTTCTGTATTTTATTCCCATCATTATTCCACAAATAATAATTATAACAACAATGCATATATTAATGCATTATAAGAACAATGTATATAACAATACATAATAGCAACAATGTATATAGTACAGTATAACAATGTATGTAATAATACATTATAACAACAATGTATAAGGCACCTACATTACAGTATTACAGGTCATCTAGAGATGATTGAAAGCCTATGGAGTTACCAGGCTAAGATATAAGCAAATAATCTGATCCAGAGCAGATGAGTTCCAAGAAGACAGAGTCTAGACTACTGCCCTAACTGACAAGGTGGGCACACAGCTGGTAGGAGTGGGTATCACCCCCCACCATGGAGATTCCATTTTCCCTATGTGGTAAGCACTCTGAGGCCCTGGCCCTTGAAGTGATCTTTGTGGGTTCTAAGGATTTAGATAAGCAGAGAGAGAGGAGGAGGCCACCTTCCAGGCTGAGGCAATTGCAAACCTTGCAAAGTGCATAGGTGGTAACCTCTGTCTACAGAGAAAGGGTGCCAGGGGAGAGGAGACTGCATGGGATGGGAGAGCAAATGGGGTCAGTAGTTGAGAAAGAAGCCAAGAACTGTGAATACACCCTAATAAGCAAAACAAGAATCCTATCAAAACGGAGCCTGAGAAGGGGGCGGGCAGTGTGGCTGGGGGCTGCTGTCTTGTTTTCTGTCAATCCCTCGCTGTCTCTACTGTGCATGCTTCACAAAGACCAAGAACGTTGCTGTTAATCACCAGAAAGTAAGTTGCTGGCACGGGATTTGAACCCAGGTTCAAACCACATGTTGTCAACACAATGCATAGCATATGAGGACTCTAAGATCTGGCAGAAGAATACCTGATGCTCCAGTGAGGTGAGAGCCAGGTTCTACTGAGAAGACAACAACTACACCCACAACTTCTGTGCATTGACCCCCCACCCCCAAGATCAGGTGCCAGCAAAACAGGGGCATTCATAAGCAATTGCAAAGAACTTTGATTTAATTTTTTTTTTAAAGCAGGGAGTTGAGGAAATGATTTAGTTGATGAAGTGCCTGACGTGACACACAAGCATAAAGTCCTGAGTTTGGATGTCTGGGCCTCAGTGCAAAAGACCAAAGCATGATGGTTCACTTCACAGTCTTAGCACTGAGGAGCCAGAGACAGACTTGCTGGGACATGCTGACCAAATAGCTAGGCTGAGTCAGTTCCATGACAGACCTTGTCTTTTCAAAAAAAATGTGGAGAATAATTTCGGACACTCTAATGCTGGGGCACACACATATCTGGACACAGTGCTCACCATCAAATTAGTCCTAGCAGTCTTTCATGTGCTTATTTTATTGTTTGGGATGAATTTACCCAAACTGCACCTGAGCAAGCCAGCCTCAACCTTAAGGGCTTCTAGAAACCTCTATCTGCCCCATGAACTGAGGGCTGAGAACAGCAAGCCACCATCCTGCCCTGACTTTGAATCCCAGCTCAGGTCACAGGGCTTACTTGGAAAGATGGAAGTAGTACTGAAGGACAACTCAGGGTAGCCCCAACCCAAAACAGAGCCCAGAGAACCCTCTGACCCACAGACAAGGACTCAGCTGGACTGCCATCTTGGCACCACCTGGGCATCAGGTGCAGACACAGCCCTTGCTCAGCAGAGCTTGTCGACATGGATGGTAAGTAGAATATGTTTAATGAGGATAATTACATGCAGGGAGAGGTGACAGCAGCGACCACTCATGAGGGCTGCAGGCTTAAGGACCCAGTAACATGCTGCTGCAATGGAACCCTTGTAGGTGCATGGAGGAGAGGCAAGGCTCCTGAGCCCATGAACAGAAAAAGAGTGGGGCTTGAACAAAGCAGGACAGAAGGGTGCCTCAGAAGCTTAGTTCTGCAGGGCAGCTTCAGGCTCCCTGGGAAGCTGTTGGGCATGCAAATTTTCCCACACGTCATCCAATGGATTCAGAGCTGTGGAGCAAGTCCAGCTTCTGTGTTTCAGATGACTGACGGGCTGAAGCTTGAGAATTGCCGACATGAACGTAACTCTCCGTTTTCAAAGCTTCACTCTGTCCATCCGTAAAATAGCAGTGCGGATGCTTGAGCCGCCAGGGTTGCAGGCGAATGATTAGGCTGGGACTGTCTCTGCCCAGGGTTCGTATCCAGCACTGCACAGATGGTCTCATTGCCTCAATAAAGCTTCAACCTACAGGCAAATTAATGGCCTGAAAAATGAAAGACTTTGTGGGTTTCAAAAAGTGACCCAGAATTATTATTCTCTTCCCAGGGATAGTTAATGGCACAAGTGTTCAGAAGCCCAATTCACACATTCATCTGTACAAAAGAAACCAAAATGAACAGAGAATACAGACATTTGATCAGAACCCATTGTTTGTACAAGTCAACACCATGATCAGTGATATTTTTTCTTTCTCATTATATTGTTTATTATCTAAAACAATTTTCAAATTGAAATATACTTTGATCATATTCTTTCCCTCCCCCAAGTCCTTCCAGATCCTCTCCCTACCCACCCAACTTTAAAGTTCTTTCTCAACAAACAACAGCCCAGTATAACAACAAACCCCCACCTAAACCAAGAAAACAAAATAAAACCACACACAAAAGGGAAATACAACAACAAAAAACCAACAAATTGTAACCAAATAAAAGTGCATGCACAGACACACACACACACACATACACACACACACACGTCATGGAGTCCATTGGGTGTTGTTTAACTACTCCTGAATACAAGGCCTATCCTGGATTGGTTTATATACCTAGTGTCACTCTATTGGAGAAAACCAATTTCTACTCTCCCAGCAGGTATTAGTGACAGTTTAATTTGATAGATAGATAGATAGATAGATAGATAGATAGATAGATAGATAGATAGTGTTTAGTTAAACAGAATGTGGTGCACCAATATAATAATAAAACATAATAAAAAACTTTTTGGGGGGAAAAAGACTCTGATGGTGTTGCTAAATATAACAGCAATATACAAAAATCTTTATTTTGGATGCTGACTAAAAGCACAATGTAGTTTGAATGCTATGCCATTTATGTTTCAAATAGCAAGCAAATAGTATTTGCCACTTTGGGTATTGCTATCCTGACCCAAAGTCAGGGTAGATGTACAGAGTGGGAGCCGTCTCCGTCCACTGCCTGCAATTCCCATGGCCCCTCAGGTTTAACAGTTTGCTCATCTGTTCACAGAGCTTAGGAAAGTCCTTAGATTACAAAATCATTTCCGAAGTGTCTTTGTTCTTCAGAACCACCTCTGACCGCATTGACATGTGTCCCTCTGGTGACTTTCAGTGGCTAGAGGCTATCTGTTGGTTTGGTTTCAGGATGTCTGTTACCTAGACATGAATGGCCTAGTCATGCCTACCCAAACACTACCCAACTCTATTCTGCTCTGAGACCACCCATGAGCTGCCTCATTTGTATAAGCTCAGATGTGGTCTCAGGAGCCCACCATGAATAACAGACGCTCTCCAGGGTGTTCCAGGGGCAGAGGCTTTCTCCCAGGAACCAGGAATAAAGATCAGCCATATTCTTTCCTATGCAGCCAGTAGCTGAAAGCCAATAATGACAATAATCCACAGTCCCTTTACGAACTGTCTGTGTCGCTACACTGGAATATGACCCAGCTATGAAAATGAATAAGCTACAGCCCTCGTCAACTGTTGCATGTATTATGGATGCCAAAGTCATTAACAGTGTTGTGCAGTTAACTATGAAGTAGAGATCACCAGTCTTATGTAGAACCACCAGTGGCTGGACTCACTATCTGAGTGACAGAGCCTCCTGACCTCCTGTGACCCTCTCCCTCTGAGCTTTCTTTGTGGAACCAAGTCCTTGCAGACACATTGCCCAGGTGGAGAGTGAAATCTCTGCCTGTCCTTGGAGGGGAAGGCCAGACTGTGATTATCTCATTGTTCCTCTGAAAGTGATGTCAGGGTTTAGACCCTCAGTAAAGGAATCTAAGGGGGACAAGAAGGAGCCAACCAGAAGGACTGTTCTAGTGACCAAAATCTCTCCGGGCCTCTGGTGTGAGGAGGGAAGAACCCCTTCAAAGTCATGTAGCTTTTGGAAGTCACACCCACCCTCTCATAGGCTCTCTTGTGAGGAAAACCTTCAAGGTGACCAGATGCCGAAATGATTTGTCTCTGCATGCAAGCCCACATGTAACTGATTTCAGAGAAGGTTCTAGTACCTCTCTGCATTCCTTCCTAGCATAGAAATTGTAACAAAGCTTCACCATCCTCGTTGGTCACACGTCTCCTCTTACCTTTTTACTCACCATGGAGTTCATGAAAGGTAACTGTAAGGCCAGTCACCCGCACAAATCACCATTCACACTGGGAGGAACTCCCGTAGCCCAGCATTTACTGGAAGGTACACACGTAAGGGAGAGCTAGGTATCTGTTTAGTTGGGTTACTGGGATGTGTTTACCTGGATTTCAGTTATCTCTCTCCACAGTTACTGTCAACACTTAACCAATCAAGTTATTCCACTAACTCTGTGGCTCACTGAATCAACTCACTGAGGTCTTTACACAAAGACACAAGGCCAGCTTGGTGACTCAGGATGGGACTACAAGTAGAACATAAACCAACAAGCTGACAAGGTGTCATCAGTCACCATATATCATATGCCAATGAAAAATGCCAAATCTTACAATTCATAGACAAAAGGATATTTGGTATTCACCCCATATCTGATAGCAATCCTACAAACCTATAAGATACTACCAATAGCTAGTTTTGAACATGAGTAATGTCTCGAACAACCAAACTGAATTATCACCCATGCAAGAGGAAGAGACCATATTATCTTTTCAATTATCTTTCAAACACTTGAGTTATATTTAAATTCTCTCTGTGGAAAATTATATTACAAAATTCGCATAGAAAAGATAATTAAAATTATGCATTTGCTACCTGTGGTTTGCCAAGCAGCTAATTAGTGGAAATGTGATTTTTATGAATTCTGTGATGTTGACAGTATCTGCCAACTTTTTTGTAATTTGTGATTTGTTGCCATTACTTTTTAGATTCCAAATAAACATTCATTTTCATACCTAATTTTATGCTCATAATTTAATATTTTTAAAAGATTCCCAAACCTGAATACACCCTGGCCCTTTCTCTATCCTCGGTGACTGCCCCTCGGCCCTTCCTCATTAGCATTGACTGTTCCAGGATTAACAGTGGTCTTTGAGATTGAACTAATGTGCTCTATGCCCAAACTTGGAAGTGTAAGCTCTCTGAAGACCCTGACTCAGAATACCACAGTCAGGCCTCGCCACAGGAAACAATAAGTCACAATCTGCAGAGCATTGGAAAGAACAATTGTAATTTCCCATACAGGTGACCCAGGGAAGCCCCTCCCATCCCAGATTGTGGGCACTTCATGGTCAGCATGCCCAGTCCCAAAGTTTCCCCAGGAAGGTAGTGGCACTACCAAGAGCGTGTGCTTTCTGGTCAATAAAATCCCAACATGTACTCTGTTAGCCAAAGTAAAAAGACCCTTCTCATGGCCAAGATCAGACAAGATTAGCAAGCCAAAAAGTTGCGCTTGGGCCCTGATAGAAGCACATTAAAGACGAGCTAGACTTAGTTTGATCCTTTCTGTGATCCATCTCTCCATCCTTGCAGGCCTTCACTTCTTCCTGGACTGGGAATGGAGGGCTCAGCCCAGCTCCCTTAGTCACCTGCATTCTCCCATTTTCCCTACCCTCCCTTAACAACCTGTATCATTCCCTGCCTCCCTTCCAGAACTTCTGTGGTGTATGCGAGTAGGTAATACTTCTAATAGCTTTGTAATGTTGACCTTCAGCCTCTCCTGTGTGCTCACACCAAGCAAGTGCTTTAGCCTGAACACACAGGAATTCTAAAGATAAGTTGGGGAGGCAGAGGGAGTCTCAGATCCCTTGCAGGTGGCTTCATTGGGTGTCGTACTGTTAGTCACCTATTAGAAGATGGTCAAGGTAGTTCTTGCAAGACGGAACATTCAGAAGACCATAACTCTTATCTCTCACAGTCTATCCTGAAAACATTACCAATGTGTTGATTGTTGCCCCCCATCCAAAGAGTGTTTGGTCATATGCCTTTATTTCCTCTGGTGCCTGTGAGTATGCATTACAGTTTAATAGCAAATCCCCCCATAAATTCACATGTGGCAATCTTGGGTGGCCCTGGGTGCTGGAGCCTCAGTGGAAGGAAAAAGGGTCACTAAAGGGAAGCCCATGCAGGGTCCTTGGCCTCTTCCTGGTTTTTCTGCTTCCTGGCTGCCCCAAAGTGAGCAGCCTCTGTGTGTCATAAGTTCCCACCACCATGAGGGACACCTCCTTCAGGCCCAAAGCAGATCAAGGCAAACCTGAACCAGAACCTCTGAAACTTTGACCCAGAATAAAATGTTTTTCCTTTTCTTTCAGTGACAAATGTATAATGTCTTTAGGATAGGAACTCATAAAGAAATGTCTCCTTAACAAAGGACAGTAACCTATAAATGAGAGTCCTAGACCAGGACAGCCAGGTAACCACATTCAGGGTGAGCAGTCTCCTTCTACCATGCTTAGCCAGCGGCTGCTTCCTGCTGACAAATCGTGGGTCCTGTTTGGGGTCTTTCCTGCAACACAGTCTCTTCCTCCCCTGAACCTCACCCTAACATGGAGACTGCCATCATTGGTACAGCAAGCGACACAGCCCAGCGAGCCACTAAGCACCCTTACTCTTTTAGGGACCTCCACTCAGATGAAGCTGGACCCCTGGCTTCATTGGAAAAAAAAAAAGCATCACAGTTGGGATGTATTAAATGACATGTTTAATCTAGATCTTAAGCCCAGGGGTTCATAGAGAGACGCTCGGGAAGAGAGACACACCTGGAAGTTTGTGTGCAAGCTTCACAGAGTCGAGCTTAAGCGTCACTCGACGCAAGTGGTGACCTTATATACCAAGATGTTGTGAGCTTCGGGGATTTTGTTGCTTAATGGTTGCTAAGGGACCCTCCCCCCCTCTCTCCCTCTTCCCCTTTTCAGTAGCTGAAATTATAAGGTGCCCCAAGAAGTGCTGTGAGTGTGGTTATGATCTTACAAGATTAAATCAGAAGTCACCAGGATTACACAAGGTGCTTGGAGCATGGCCTTGTGTTGTAAATTCGGTTTCGGTGAGAGGCAGAAATTGCAGGTTTACAGCTGGAAAGGGAGACAGGCCTTCAGCAACTGTTGTTCGCAGTGTTGAATGTTTTATTCTCTGCTGGTGAGACTTCAACCAGGTTTCAACTAGGGTGAGATGTTCCTTTCTGTTCCCATGCTCACATAACTGTCCCAATCTTGCTGGCCTGCTTTAGGGACTTCTAACAACTTCAGACAACTCTCCTCTCCGAGCCCCGCCCCCCACAGTCTTTATATAATAAAGCTCCCAGGGACTCTAGGATTTGTCCTTCTCTCCAGACCTAAGTGACAGGACACCTGTTACCTCACTGAGAGATACTTTAAATCCCAGAGTTTCTGAGAAGAATAAGGTCTGGAGAGATTCGCTTTGTTCTTTCTAAGTTGATAGCTGAGCTGGTGGGATGAATTGATACCTTCAAGGGAGGAACTGGGTTGGTAGGAAAGCGAGGGAGCGGCTATAGAGGAGCAGGCAAGGAAGCTGGAGTTTGAGGAGCCATGTTTGTTGTTGATAGTGGTGGTGAGTGTGTGTACGTGTGTGTGTGTGTGTGTGTGTGTGTGTGTGTGTGTGTAGGTCGACACCGAGCGTTTGCCTCTATCCCACTCCACATTATGTTTCAAGACAGGACCTCTCAGTGAACCTGGAGCTCACTGACACCAGACTGGAGCTCACTGACACCAGACTGGCCAGCAAGCTCTGGGAATCCTTATTTCAGTCCTAACCCCGAGCACTGTAGTTACAGACCATGAGGGACCATGTTGTTACTGTGACCTTGACCCAGGGCCACAGCTGCCTCTTCTGCATTGCTGAAGGGCTGCAGTAATGAACTCGTGGAAGAGATGAGGGAGAGCTGAGGGTGGTACCCAACATGCAAACACACCATGCCTGCAGCACCTGCCACCATTGTTACTACGACTTTAGGATTAATACTTTCTGACTTTCTGAGTTGGGGATGGATGGTGTCTGGTAAAGTCCAGGGTCTGACCTCAGATTTGACTGCAGACAAGATCAGCAGCCTTGGGGACTCACCTAGCACACCATAGTACCCACATCCAGTGAAATGATAATCTACACCAGCACTCCACAGTACTTGGATTTCAAGGTCTGCATTGATACTGCCTGTGTCCTGTAGGTTAGGACTTCTGAATAGCTAGCTCTCCTTAACTGGTGATCAGTTCCTGACATTTCCCTTGGTTTGGGGGTATGTCATTTAGCAAGAATTTCAAACAGGCAATCTTAGTCTCAGCTATTATTCCTTTAGCTTAATGTTTGTATTCCATTCATTCAAGGACGGTTAAGTAAGCAACTACCTTGTGTAGGGTATACTGAAGAAGTGAAGCTAAAACAGGTAATGTCTGTCAGGGGTCTCTATCTGCTTCCCTGCTATAGAACTGACAACAGAGGGCTCAGGCTGCTGTGGAACACCAAGGTCTATCAGCTACATCAGATAAAAGTATCTACAGTAATTTCAACAGATACAAAGTGGAAAAATGATGATTGATAGATAATATGGCGAGAGAGAGAGAGAGATACATACATACGTACATACATACATAGGTACATAGATAGATAGGTAGATACATAGATGACAGACAGACAGATGATACAGATCATATTTATGTAGCCTAAACTAGGCTTAAATTCATCATCCTCCTGCCTCAGCCTCCTGAATATTGAGGACCTTAGGAAGTGAGCTCTGCCAGCTACTGCTGTCAAATCCTTTGCACATGGCAGATGCCCGGTCAGTTTCCTTTTCTCCTCCCTCCTAAGTGCTTAGTAACTGCCTGTAAATGAGGGAGCTGAGAGGAAGATTTGCAGGTGGGAAGGGGAAAGCTGCCTCCTTTGGGTGAGGAGAAGATGATGGAGAGGTGAGACTTGCAGCTCAGAGGTCAGTTTATCTGACGTTCTCCCAGGTGGCCACGCGATTTCCAGGATAAACTTATCTCCGTTCACATGCACTCTTGTGAATGCTGCTGTCCTGGACCACTCCCCCCATCCCCTTACCTTGTTTTATTTTTCCTTCCCTACACTTATCTCCATGAACATATACATTTGTCTGCACAGCTCTTTCCCACTAATGTGCATACTCCTATCAGAGACTCCATTTTGTTCCCTGCTGGCAGCAAGTCTCCACTCTGCAAATTACTGCTGAATTTGACCTTGGCCGTATCATGCAGTTCACTGGACTCTCTTGGGTTATTTTGATAATTAAATGCACCAATAAGAAAACAACATTGGGCACCATGCCTGGCACACCCAAAGTTCTCAATCAATCCTAGCTATCGTTTGATGAATTATTTTTCTAGTTATCTCCCTGGGATCAGCTGTGTACCCAGAGCCTCTGGAGCTGCTTGGGGATTTCTTTCATCCTGAGTGGAGTTAGAAATAGAAAACTGTACTAATTGGGGACTATGAAATCGCTACTTACTGTTCCAAAGCCAGTGAACTCGAAATGTCTGAGAACTGCTTCTTAACTATGACTGCACATTGGCGTCCACAGGGGACTCTTATCAATTACTGATGCCTAGACCTCACCCCAGAGACTCTGATGTCATTGATGTGGCAGGTGGCCCATACATCAGGGTTTTCTGTTTTTAATTCCCCAGGTGCTTCTAACCTATAGTAGCTTTAGAGCAACTGTTCTCCAGACTTCCCCTTGAAAGTCAGTGAGACAAATGTCTATTTGTGGCGTGGCAGTTACTACACCTTCCTAAAAAGAGACGTTTTCTGGAAGACTGGCTTGTTAAAAATTCATCACTATGACCCAGCTGGGCTCCTCTCTTAAGAGATGACTGTTGAAGTAGGCTCAGCTGGTGGGTGTGTAAGCACAATGTTGAGTTGCAGGCCAGCCTGGGCTTCATTGCAAGACCCTGACTCAAAAAAGAAAAAAAGAAGGGACAGTCAGGGGAGCTATTGACTAATGTCGAGTCCAGGATGCTAACGGAAAACCTGAGAGGCTCCAGCAGACAATCAAGAGGAGAAACTGACGCTAGAAAAGCCAAACCACACTTTCGCTTCACTCCTCCAATGCCTACATGTCCAAACAGTACAGCCATTGGCCCCACAGGGTGGTGAGATGACAGCTGCTTTTCCTAATGTATCTCTGAACAAACAAAACAATTTGTCCTGCTTTGGACTGTAATAGAATTCAGAGTTCTTGGTTCAGACCTTAGGAAGAAAGTTCCAGGGCTGTTACCTGAATTAGGAGATGGCCATATTTCAGTAAAGGGCTTTCTAGAAAGCAGCCGGACTCCATTCTCCCATGGCCATGCCATCGAAGAGCAAGGGGAGGTACATTATGCTAAGTGAGTCAAGTCAGCCCAAAGGGACAAATCCTGTGTGGTTCCACTTAATAGGAGGACCCTAGCAGAGTTGAGCTCAGAGAGGGGAAGAGGAAAAGTGGTCACTGGGGGTGGGGAGAAAGTGAACCGGGGGATTGCTGTTTAACAGGGACAGAGTTCCAGTTGAAAAGAACCCTGGAGCTGGACGGTGGTGGTTTGACGACTTTGTGAATGCTTTAATGCCACTAACCCACACACTTAAAAGATGGTTGAGATGGTGAATTCTATGGTGTGCATAACCTACCACAATTACAAATCATCACTTAAAATTGTATTCTATCACCCAGGTCTACTGACACACATGTATAATGCCAGCCGGTGTGCTCACATGTATGTTTAATCATCCCAGCACATGGGAGGTTAAGACAAGCCACAAAGCCTTGTCTCCAAAGGAAGTTGAGGTAGCTAAGAGCAGGTGAGAAAAATCCTGGTTCTCCAATATGACTGCACATTGGAATCCACCAGGGAACTTAACAATGACTGGTGTCTAAATCTCACCCTGGAGACTCCCATGTCACTGATATGGCTGGCAGGTGGCCTGAAGAACAAGATTTAAAAAATAATAATCTCTGTGTGTGCATCTAACCTGTAGCAGGTTTGAGAGCCACAAGTAAAACGACCTGATTTCAGATCCCAGCACTCTGGAAAGAAGCCTGGTGTTGCCACATATGTGCTCGTAACCCCGGAGGGTTTTTTTGTGGGGGAGAAGCACTGCTGAGTTCTATGGAGGCTCCAGAATCTTGGAGATGACTGGGACAATGAAGAAATCAGAGGGCACAGAAATAGCTGAGGTCAGGTGGTCTGGGCTCTCTATAGAGAAACCGCTGTACCCTGGAAGTCCAGCATGTCTGTTATGTAGCGTTGAAAAGGGGCATGGGGCTATTGCTGGGCTGAACATAGGAGTGGAGTTAGTACATCCAGATAAACCAGGGGGCGTGGTTTATGCTATACAGCTAGACCAAGGATACAGATTTAGCTAACCATGGTAGGATCAGAGGGGAGTAGCTATCAGGCCAGAAACATTTTCTGGGGAGGAAGCAATGGCAGGCTTTGCCATTTTCCCATGGAACTGAGGCTGGGGTCTTTGACATGGCTGTGCCATCTCAACAACCCACATTCCTTCAGGACATTCTCCCCTCCCCAAAGGGCAGAGAGGAAGATCTCAGGGGCTGACTGGCCACTAGCCTCGCTCCAGATTCAATGAGAGATCCTGTCTCAAAAGACAAAGAACCCTAGGAAAGATCCCTCTGCTTCCAGCCCAGCTCTCTGCTTTCTCGTGGCAGCCACTGAGAAGCCACCATTCCTTCTACGTCCCCAGCAGCTCAGACCAACCCATGCTACCTGCCTTCCTCTCCATGCATGACTGCAAGCCAAGAGAAATGCTTCCTCCTGTCACAGTGACAAGTAATGACATAGTGAGAAATGCACTCCATCCGGGAGACTTAATATAAATCTTTGTGATTTTAGTTAGGATGTAAAATAATGCATTCGATCATGGCATTATTAGAAATACTTATTTTAGCCGGGCAGTGGCGGCGCACGCCTTTAATCCCAGCACTTGGGAGGCAGAGGCAGGAGGATTTCTGAGTTCGAGGCCAGCCTGGTCTACAGAGTGAGTTCCAGGACAGCCCGGACTACACAGAGAAACCCTGTCTCAAAAAACCAAAAAAAAAAAAAAAAAACTTATTTTTATGTGTATGGGGCAAGGGTAGGCACATGTATGTGTCAGTTGTCCAGAGTCCACATGAGGTATTGGATCCCCAGCAGCTGAAGTTCCAGACAGTAGATTGTGAGCTGCCTGACATGAGTGTCAGGAACCAAACTTGGGTCCTCTAGGTCCTCTGCAAGAGTAGTATATGCTGCCAAACAGTACACTATCACCCTGGTCCCTCGGTATGACATTTTTGTCCATGTATATCATTGCATCTTTTCATATTTGCCCCCACTGCCTCCCCCTCCCTTTCTCCCCCTCCCTGGTCTCCTGCTTCACCTCAAAGGGCTGATTTTTGTGGTACTTGTGAGTGTGTGTATTTGTAATAGATTGAATCTGGGTTCCACACTTTCAGTGAAAACATGCAATGCTTTCTTATTCTCCCCTCCCCGTAGGCCTCCTTTTCCTTCTTCACAGTCTCAGGGTGCTGTGATTTCATGTCGTGTATATATTTACATTCATGTCATGTATATATTTATGTCTGGATTTCACACATGGTTAAAGCAGCATTTGTCTTTCTGTGACTCCTTCTTTTACATGATGAACTTTAAACCATCTTTTTTCTGAAGAGAAATGACATGATTTTATTCGTGTGTGGTGTGTGTGTGTGTGTGTGGTGTGTGTGTGTGTGTATCTGTGCATGCACATGTGGAAACTAGAGGACCACCTCTATTTTTCCTTAAGCACCACCCACTTTATTGATTTTTTTTTTTTTTTTGGTTTGTTTTGCTTTGCTTTTGAGACAACATCTTTCACTGGCCCAGAGTTCACCATGTAGGCTAGGTTGTCTGACAGAGCGCCCCAGGGCACTCTGTCTCCAGCCTCTCCAGTTCTGGGAATATGAGTGTGTGGCACCATAGTTTTTATGAGGGTTCTGGGAATTAAACTTAAATCCTCATGTGAGGCCCTCATGTTTCTGCACGAGCACTTCACCAGCTGAGCCTCCATCCCTGCCCTAATTTTATTCTTCTTTACGACTGAGACAATCACATTTTCTTTTCAGTCTGGCTGCCAATGGGCATCTAGACTGGTTCCATCTAGGCTGGTATCTTGTCTCTTGTGAGTAGTGCAGCGATAGACATGTTGTGCCCGGGTCTCTTCAGGATGCTGGCTCAGATGTGTTCAGATGTATACCTACCAAAACTGTACATGTGCTGTTACTCCTTTTCTAAAATGCTTTCTAGCATGCTTCAGATATATATTAGCACAAGTATGAATTATACCTTTTGAAGGAGAAGACTATGAAAAAGGAAGCCATATATTTCTGCTTATGCAGGGCCTCTGGAAGCATGTTGCTCTTCTAAATGATCTTTCTTCTTCCTCTTCCTCTCTTTCCTCTTCCTCTTCTTCTTCTTCTTTCTCTCTTCCTCCTCCTCTTCTCTTCCTCTTCCTCTTCCTCTTCCTCTCTCTTCTTCTTCATTAGTTTATTTATTTACTTTACATTCTGATCTAAGCCCCCTCTCTCCTCTCCTCTCAGTCCCACCCTCACAAATCTCTACCCCCATGACCTCCTCCCCTTCTTCTCAGAGAAGAGGATGCCTTCCTTCAGTACCACCCCACCCTGGGATATCCAGTCCCAGCAGGACTAAGCACATCCTTTCCACTAAGAACCAGGCAGAAGAAGGGAATCCAATGGCAGGCAACAGAATCAGACACAGGTCCTCCCACCCTATACCCACCCCCACTCATTTGATGAGTACCCACAACTGAGAATTAATTCTGAAATAGGGCAGTCTGCTGCTGGTTGGGGAATTCTCGCTAGTCTGTAAGCAAGGCCAGTCACCAGTTCCTAGACAGACCAGGGTATTATAGCTCAATAAAAGTTTATCTAAGTGAAACATTTAGATGTTTCATTGATCTACTACTAACATTTAGATGTTAGTTGATCTGTTACCTCCAGCACTAAGGGAACATCACGAAAGACTGTAAGAGCCAGCAGGTGAGGAGGAGAGCTGTCAAGTGCTGCTGACTTCTGCATGTGGCGTGGGCTTGGCACTCATGAGCTCCCACAGCTGTGGTTATCTGCATATGATGCACAAGAGAGGGCGTGTCAACGTTCTTTCACGAATAGAGAAGCAGGCCTTGTGTTTCTAGTTAACAGTTGCTGAGAGGGGAGAGACATTTTCTTCAGTGGTGTGACCATTAGTAAATTGTTCATACTCCAGCAAAAACACAGGTCCATCAAAACAACGCTAATTAAACTCAGCAGGTCATAATAGATAAATAAATACATGAAAAAATAGGAAGGAAAGTCGGGAAGAAGGAGTAAGAGAGGTGAGATGGGAATAGGGGGTAAAACGAGCAAAATACAATATATACATATATGAAGTTGTCTACAGATATTAAACACACACACACACATTTAAAGGAAGCAGGGATGGGGAGAGGAGGCAGCAGGATGGATTTGTGAGTCTCTTCATGCAAATCTCCTTACCTGAGCTCAGTCTCTGGAACCCACGTGGTAGAAGGAAAGAACTGACTCCCCAGTTGTCCAATTTGTCCCAGTTGTCTCTCTCTCCTCTCTCTCCTCCTCTTCCCTCTCACACACACACACACACACACACACATGTTCACACACACACACACACACACACACACACACACACACATATATATATATATATACATACTCACATGCATGCATGTACACACATGCACACGTACATGAACCCCGTTTACTTTTTTTTAAAGAGAAAATTCAAGGGGAGTTTTTGTCCAAAAGGGGTCCCCCAAAGGGAGGAGGCATCAGAATCGCTGTGGACCTGAGAAATGAATCTAAATTTAAACATCAAAATCTCCAGTGTTTGGGGTGCCCCCCCAAATCCAAGAATCCATATTTGGGCTCACTGGAAAACAGTGTTGGCACCTTTCATGGCGTCCATTCTGTGCCTGGATTTCGCCCCGTTTTTGAGCCCGTGCCCACCCGAGAGCCCTTACGTCTTAGTAAGAAGTACTAAAGCCCCCCTTTAGGTTACAAATGGGGGTTTAAAACTAGCGCCCCCTTGCGCCTGGGTGCCTTTCTTTTCTGGCTGTGTACCCTTTTTCCCTTTTATTACCCACCAAAGGGCATTCAATTCCCAAAGACTAAAAAATTCTACCGAAAAAATCCCGGGTTGAAAATTTTTTGGGGCCCCAAAAAAATTTATCAAACCAAAAAACAAAAAGGCTTTTTTAAATAAAAATGAAGCAAAAAATGTAAATTAAGGAAAGCTTAAAGGGCAAATCACCCCTTCCCATAAAAAACTTTAAACAAAAAATTTTAAAAAAAAAACCCCACCCCGCCCAACCGAAGGACCTATCACCCAACCCATATTCCTAATTCCCCGGTAAATCAACCCACAAGGAAAAAAAACCTTCTCAACCAACCCCCCAAAAAACATCAACACAAAAACAAACAAGAAACCCACACAACCACCCACCCCAACACCATACTATTCCCTCCAAAGAAAAACCTCCTGGCCTCCCAACCCCGGTCCTAAAAATACTTTGATTCTAAACCCCCCCAAGCCCAGGTTGTGGCCCCCTCCCAACTCAATAAACTACCTTTGCCCCTGGGGATTTTGCCAAAATCTTTTTAAATCGACCCCAGCCCTTTACGTAAAAAAACCCAGCCCTTTTAAAATTGGGGGAAAGGAAAGACCTTTTCAAAAGCCTCCATATAATCCCCCACAAAATTTAATAAAAAGTAAACACAGGGGATTTAAACCTTTAAAAATCCAACCCTGAACACCCCCCCTTTTTAAGGATTTAACCCTAGAACCCCCCAAAACCCCAACCCAAAAGGGCCCTTCTTAAAAACCTTCAAACTAAACTTTAACATTCCCCACCATGTAATTCCCAATTCTCCCACAAAAAACAGAATTAAAACCTTTTATCCAAAGGGGGGAGAATTATTTTAAAAAACCTGCCCTTTTTTCCCCCCCTTTTACCTCAAAAATTTCATTTTTTTCCTACCCCCTCCCTTTTTTCCCCTTTTTCTTTTTTTTAAGTTTCCCCTTTCCACACGGAGGTCACTTTAATGGTCCCAAACACGCTTTCCCCCCCCCCAACCGGGACCGACCGGGTGTTGACCGTCCAAATGGGGGTTTGGGAATTTTAGATCACCCAAAGGGAAAAAAAAAAAACCCCCCGGGGGGACACTAACCCTTCAACAACGGCCCCCAAGTTATCCGATACAGGGCGGGTTTTTCCAAACCCCCATTTAAAAAAATTAAAACTAAAACCCCAAAACCGGGAAGGCCTAAACCCCAAACCAACCAACCCCAACACAAACCATTGGGGGGTTTTTATGGGGGGAACACTTTCCCAAATCCAAAACCTTTTTCCGGGAAAATCCTTTTTATTGGACAAACATCTCCAAACTTTAGCCCCTCTCCAAGCTCCCAGTAATTAAATTTGGGAACCAAATTTAGAAGCAAACCCTTAAATCCTCCTGGGATGTCCAATACAATCAAAAAGGAAAAACCCTTCCTTATTTTCCCTATCATTGTGCCAAAAATCAAAGTTTCCCCAAATAGCCCACCCCTTTCCAACCCCTACCATGGGGTCTAAAGTTTTATAATATTCTAACCCTTTTTTTTTTTTAACCTTCCCTTTTTTTTTATTTGGGCCAAAAAATGGAGGCCCAACAAGCAGACTGGGCCGATCCTTGACCTGTGGACCACCACCAGTTCCCCCTTTTATATTGCCGCACAAAGGGTCTACTTCCCCAGGGGGAAAAAAAAGCCCATTAATCCCCAAAATTGGCCCCCAATTACTCTACAGGAGCGCTTTTACTTTTCCCAAAACGGGAAGCTTTAAACAAACCTTTTATGTTTAAACCAAAAACCCACAATGCCTAGTGGGAACAGGAGCACACTGCCCGAACACCCGTGATTGTTTCTTTCTTTTTCCAAAGGGGGGGAATGTTACAAGCTCCCCTGCCCCTTCCTAAAACCAGGCTGGGGCCTTCCGTTTTTCGGGCAGGGGACCCTTTCGGAAAGGTCGCCCCTTCAAAAAAAATTTTTTAAACCCCCCCCCAAAGCTAAAAACCCCCTAATTTGGGGGTTTTTTGGGGGGGGGGCCCCTTTTTTCCAAAAAAATTTTGGTTTTAAAAGGAAAAAGGGGTTTTTTTTTTTTTTTTTTAAGAAGTTTTAAACCCCCCTTTTTAAAAAATTTTTAAAAAAATTTTTGGGGAAAGGGGGGGGGTTTGGGGTTTTCCCAGCAGAATTTGAGGGAACCCTTTACCCTTCCCAAAATTGTTTTTTTTTTTTTTTTGCGGGAAAAACCCACCCCCGGCCCCCTTTTGGTATTTTATCGGCGGCCCCAAAAAACCCCCCGTTTCAAAAAAAACCCCCTTTGTTTTTAGGGTCGGTTTTAAAAAGGGGGAAAATTTTTTTTTGGCCCCCCCTTTGGGCCTTTTTTCCCTTTTTAATAAAAAAAAAACCCTGGGGCCATGTTCCGTCCCAGGGGGAATTGTTTGGATAGGAGCGGGCCCCGGGGGTTGGGGGTCTGGGGTTAATTTTTTTCAAAAATTTCCTTGGGGGGGGTTTCCCCCCCGGGGGCCCCGCCCCCCTTTTTTTGCCTTCTTTTTTCCCTTAGCGGGAAGGGGAAAACAGGGAGGAGGA
Organism: Mastomys natalensis; assembly: GCA_021653895.1. NCBI lineage: Eukaryota > Metazoa > Chordata > Mammalia > Rodentia > Muridae > Mastomys > Mastomys natalensis. The sequence continues at coordinate 40,880 of JAJTUV010001562.1, read as the reverse complement.
AAAGGGGGGGAAAACCCCCCCCCCCCCCCCCCCTTTTTTTTTTTTTTTTTTTTTTTTTTTTTTCCTTTTCAAGCCCCATTTCCCCAAAGCCCGGGGCCCAGGACCCGAAGAACCCTTTTCCAGGAAGAGAGAAAACCCCCCTTTTGAAGGGTTAGAGGCCGGGAAAATTAACCCCCCAGGAGGAGTTTTAAAAATTCCCCCCCTTGTACTTTTTCTGTAAAGATTGTAAGGAACACTGGTTTCATGCAGAGGTTGTTGTTTTATGAAGAAAGAACTGTCTTAGCTATTGTCACAATGGTTCAAAATTGTGGCTATGAGTAATCCTGTCCTGCAAATAAAAAGGGTTTGAGAAGGAAGCCCTGTGTCCTGACTGTTCTCCAGCTCTAGACTCTACGACGAGGTAGATTGCTTCCAGAACACTCTATTCCATAAGCTGCTGATTGACTTGTCAGTGGAAACTCCTAAGCCACTCCCTCTGGGTACTCCACTTTAGTTTTCTGACAACTTCATCCTCTGGCAAGAGAACAAAACCAAGTAAAGAACTGCTACAAACACATTAGCTTGTCTCTGTGTTTTTTAGAATCACAGGAATCCACTGTACACACGGCAAGGGTGAGCCTCTGATGCCCTGCTCTGAGTGACAGGAGTCAGGCTAAAGGCTACAAACTGGTTCCACTTATATAGTATTGTATTTGAAGTAAAACCAGAAGGCTGGGTACGCCTGTGCATGCTTGTCAGCTCAGCACACAGGAGCGGGAACGGCTGGAGTTTGAGGCTGGAGCTGGGGAGATGGTTCGGTGGGTAAGAGAATGTAGATTTGGTTCTCAACACCCTCATGGTGGCTCACAACTGTCTAGAACTCCAGTTCTGAGAGGGTTTGATGCGCCCTTCTGGTTTTCATGGGCAAAGGCACTCACTTGGTGCACATAAACATATATGCAAACAATAGTTGTGCACATACAAATAAAATATTTGTTTTTTAAAAAAAAAATGAAAAGGGGCTCAAGACCAACCTTCATAGTAGGCATCACAGTGAGACTTTGTCAATCAATAAATAAATTCTTTTTTAAAAATTACAAAAACCCAGGAGAACAGAAAGCAATGGTTGCCAGGGCTTGGAACTAGAAATGGCCAGATGGAGACTTGATAGAAGTGTTAGAGATTGTGAAATACCGAGATTAGGATGGTAGAGCTGTCCTTGACAAAACTCATAAAAAAAGAGGCTGGAGAAATGGCTCATCCATTAAGATCACTGGCTGCCCTTCCAGAGGACTCAGGTTCAATTCCCAGCACCACAAGCTGGCTCACAACCCTCTGTAACTCTAGTTCCAGGGGATCCTGTGCCCTCTTCTGGACCCTGAGGGCACCTCACAAACCAGTGTTCTTACATACACACAGCAAAACACCCATGCACATAAAGAAAAATTAAGAGAAAATACCTCATAGTACCACACACTGAAGGACAAATTGTACTGCATGAAAGTCATATCTCAGTAAACCTGACTTATAAAAAAAAATGTAACTGTTATAATAATTACATTCACTAATCCTTTTTGGATCGAGGCAAAACATGGAAACGATCAACCTATATAGCCTCTCCACCTGTCTTTGAAAGTAGGAATTGGAACTAACCATGAAGTTGAGTGTGTCGAAGACAAGGACCAATGAGTCCGGCAGAGCTGTCTTGTGTTGTAGAGGCTCAGGCCACACAAGCAGAGCAGCACTCCCTTATCTTTCCTGTCAGTTCCTCATAGTATTTAGTCATGCTTCCAATGAGACGGACGCCAGGCCAGGCCAGGCAGGAGCAGCTATAGAATGAGCCAGAGCTGCTCTCCATGAGGGGCACATCATCCAGTGTTCTTAGGGAAGGGGTGGGGTGACTCTCTCAAGTGTGTTAGCCAGGTAGGGACACACACACACAATCTGAGGACATTCATCCAATGGATGCGAGATGGGGGTTGTGGGGAGGGCAGCCTCTAACACTGCAAGTTAGACATGGAGGCCAGGGCTGGGCATGTTTTAGTCAATTTTAGTAAGGTGTATCCTGAGGCAGAGAAAAATGAAGTCCCGCTCAATTCACCCTCTTATCTACTCCCAAAAGAACTATCCAAGGCATTGAATAGGGAGTCAGCAAGTAAATAGCTCTCCCAAGGCCACCAGCTAGGTGACTGCTCTAGTTGGGAGTTTCCATTGCTGTGATGAAACACCAGGACCAAAAGGAACTTGGAGAGGAAAGGGTTAATCTTGGCTTACACTTCCACACTTCATCATCAAAGAAAGTCTGGACAAGAACTCAAACAGGGCAGGAGCTTGGAGGCAGTGGCTAACGGGCTGGGATGCCACTGGCTTGCTCCTCATGGCTTGCTCTCCCTTCTTTCTTATAGAACCCAGGACCACCAGTCCAGGGAAGGCACCACTCACAATGGGCTGGGTCCTCCCACATTGATCACTAATTAAGAAAATGCTCTACAGACTGCCTACAGCTCAGTCTTATGGAGGCATTTTTTTTTTCAATTAAGGCTCCTATCTCTCAAATGATTCTAGTCTGTGTTAGGTTGACACAAAACTAGCGAGTTTAATGTCCTCAGAATTCAGTTTAATCTGGATGCTGTCTAGCTGGAGATAACATCAGATCCCACACAGAGGGCTCAGTGCACAGGAGTGTTCCCACTTTAGACACCAGTACCGAGTCCCAGTCTCTGGAATTTCTGACCAGTCAGCTGTCAATCTAGGTTCCCCTGACCTCTCTTTGGGTTGGTTCATTTTGTAGAGTCATTCACAGAAGTCAAGGAAACACATCTACAGCTTGAATTTTAAAGACCCCTTGGTCTTAACCTTTACCTACAAAAGGGTCTGTGCTTTTCCTTTCAGTGATGAACTATTCTGAAAAATCCACATAGACAGTTCTAGCTTCACATTCAGGCCCAGTTTCTGAGTTACATAGAGGACAACTTCTGTGTTGTTGCCTGAATATATTTCTCTGTCTGCACATAAAAATCATCAGCATGTGCAGTTAGGACCAATCCCATCCCAGGCTATGTATCATAATACAGTGACCCATATCAGCCAACACATCTATCCCTCAAAACTCTGTAGAATCTCCAGCATCCCCTGGACCTAGAGAAGCCCTAGCTGTCCTGTGGCTCAGAGCTGCTTTGGTAGGTGCATCATTTGCCTGATTCTGTTAAGAAGGTTCTTGTTCTCAGCAGGGGCCTGGATTTGGGGCAGTGTTAATTCCCATCATCAGTATAAATGGCACTGACTCAACTTCAAATCTAAGACTGCTACTCAGAATCAGTCATTGAATACAATTCCAGTGTTTTATAATGACGATTGATGGCAGCAATGAACATGGCTCCCATTAACCAACGTGGGCAGACTGGTTATATATCAAGGGGTGGGAAAAACATTGCTTCCAAAATATTGATACCCTGGATCCCTCCCTCCCACAAAGAAGAATCCCAGGACCTCATAAGGTCCCCACACCTATTATCAAGATAAAAGAAATAAAGACAGACAGGATACTGAAAGGAGCTCTAATTCTCTCTGGAAGGAAAAACCAAGGGGGATGGGAGGGACAGCATCTGAACATCTCTGGCTGATAACATAAGGGACTTTGTCTTTTAGGGTTATCTGTCAGAAGGGTTGGTGACAAAGTGGTACCGCTCTCCAAGACTGCTCCTGTCCCCGAACAACTACACAAAAGCCATCGATATGTGGGCAGCTGGCTGCATCCTAGCAGAGATGCTCACTGGGAAAATGCTCTTCGCTGGTAAGTTGCTAGCCAAGGCCACATGCTCCCTTCCCAGTGTTGTTCAAACTGCATACAAAGCACCCACCAAGCCCAGAACATGCTAATCTTTTGCTTAAATGATTTTTTCTTTTTTACATTTTATGATACTTCTTGTAGACATAGTATTTTGTAGTATTGTATTTCATACAAAAATACTATAAAAGCCAAATTAGCCTTAGAGCACAGAACTTTTGCGTCTACTGGCCATTTTGCTATGGTCTGAAGCCACTACCTCAGTGTGGTACTATCAAAAAATGGGACTCAGGGAAAAATGCACTGTGGAACTAGTACTTCTGAGTTCCCAAAGAGTCCCTCACCCCTTACACCATGTGAGGCTATAGCAGGAATGCACCCTTTATGAGAAGCAAGCCCTTCACTAGCCACTGAATCTGCCAATGCCTTGATCTGGGAGTTCTCAGCCTCCAGAGCTTCAAGAAATAACTGTTTGTTGTTTATAAGTCATTCGGTCTAGGGTATTTTGTTATAGTAGCTCACGTGAACTAAATCATACTTATACTCCAACACCCTCAGATTAAGTGCTAAAAACACCCACTCAGTATTTTCAGGCTCTTTCTTCTCCCTCTCTGATAATGGGTTCCTTGTCCTGCAGCCCCACTAAGTAACTCTTTGCTTCCCTAATCTATTAACTCCCACTGAAGCCCCTTCCTTCATTATTGCTCTGCCGATGCCCAGGCAGCCATCATTCCCCATTGGCTCTCCCAGGGCACTTCATGCCCATGTTGTCCTTGCCCCTTGTCTGCAGGAGCATGTACTGTCTCCACTTAAGACTTCCCAGTTTCTCTTTGCCCCTGTCGCTCATCTCTCTGTCATTTTGCACTGCTGTGACAACGTTCCCTATATAAACAACCTAAAGGCTTAACTTTGACTCAGTTTCAGAGGTGTCAGTTACCGGTCCACTGGCTGCAGTCCTTCAAGCTGCAGAGAGAGAGGCCAAGGTAGTTTAATGCACGGAATGACTGAGTGAATGGATGAATGAATGCTTGGCTCTATCCTACCCTACTGCTTCTCCTTCAGAACTGGCAGAACCCACCTTCCTCCTGTGCTCACACAGGGAATGAGCTCAAAAGGCCTTCCAAACTCAACCGTTATTCCCTATTTTCTTGTTCCTGAGAATTTTCTGGATGGGCTCCTCTGTGGAAACTCACAGAGAAGGCTCACTCTAGCCTTAGAACCATTTCCTTCCCCAGCCTGGTGTAGAGTGTGCAAAGCCACTGCCTGGCTGCTCCCATGGCCTCAGCATCAGGTGACTCAGTCCACATGAGATACCTGCTGCAGAGATGCCACATGCTAGCAGAATAGATAAACCCCAGACACAACTGGATACTAATCTGGATGAGTTACTGTCCTCGTGACTGTGACAAGATACTTGGCAGAAACACCTTATGGAAGCGAAATTTATGTTGGCTTATAGTGTCATGACAGGGAGGGCTTAGTGGATAAAGTGGCCTGTTCAGTGACAGTGGGAAATGTATTGCACACATCTCAGTGTGAGATGGTTCACATCTCAGTGGTGCACAGGAAGCACAGAACTCAAGCCAGAACCAGGGCTACACAAGGTCTTCCCTGTTTGGCCCTTGTCAGCCAGGTAAGCACTATACAACAAAAGGCCACACACAGTCTCACAATGCAACACAAACCCACTGAGGGCCAAGTGTCCAAATACATGAGTCCCTGAAGGACATTTCATGTTCAAGTAAACTACACATTTAGCAAAGCCAACCCCAGAAACAGCAGCCCTCTGCAGCGGCCACACAGCAAATTAGTGGTGGAGTGACTATTAGACCCCCAAGTCCTTTCAATTCTGAGCCTAGTGCTGCCCACTGCCCTCTGGTGTCCTTTCTGTCTGCTGGGGCTGCTCTGGAGCATCCCCGTATACCACGGTCCAGGGAAACAACTTACCCATGCGGCATTTGCCTCCTCAGGGGCTCACGAACTGGAGCAGATGCAGCTCATCCTAGAGACCATCCCTGTGGTCCGGGAGGAAGACAAGGAGGAGCTGCTCAGGGTGATGCCAGTCCTTCGTCAGCAGCACCTGGGAGGTGAAGAGGCCGCTCCGCAAGCTGCTCCCGGATGTCGACAGTGAAGGTACCCGAGCTTGCACTGGGGCCTCATTCCAAGAGGCTGGGCTCTGGCTTTAATGTCAGGCAGGGGCAGGTGGTCCTCCCTCCTCCTTCCTCCCTCCTCCCTCCTCCATCCTCCATCCAAAGAACAGAATGATGTCTAGGATTCAGACATCAAGCAAGTCTGGCAATTGGGTGTTTCTCCTCGCTACAAGCTCAAAAAGTTTCGTGATTTAGAACACTTAGGTGTTTAGATTTGGGGACTAGGAGTTCAAAACCAGTGAGGAATATATAAATATTTTAAAGATTAGAAGATATCTGAAATTTAAAAGAAGATTAAGGAGGCAAACAACTTGGATAAGGGGATAGTCAACCTGTGCTTTCAAGAGTGCAGGTTTTGGCCGAATGGTAGCCCCTTGACGCAGTCACTAGAGGGAATGCATGGCATATTCTGCTGTCTGCCTGCCTCCCTCCCTGTCTCCACTCCCCTGGAGGCTTGATGTAGTACAGAGAATGTGCTATTCTCAGCTTCAGAGCTAGACCGACGCTTGATTCCCAGTTCCCAGTGACTAGCGGTGTCAACTTGAACAGCTTCCCTAAATGTAAAAAGGCATGGTAGTTACCTCAGAGCATGTAGTCGGCTTTCCCCGACTAGGACAAAGTACATGAGAGACATAAAGAAGATAACGTTCATTTTCGCTCACAGTTTCTGAGTTTCTGTCACCGGGCCCCCTTGTTATGGGTCTGTGGGAATCAGGACATCATGGCAGAGGGGACATGAGAGAGCAAAACTGCTCTCTTGGTGAGCCAGGAATAACCACTGTTGTGACGAGGCTCCTGGCCTTTCCTTTCCTAGGTGCCTGCCACCCAGAGTCCCCTGCATCTAGTCACTGGTGGGTGACTGCCAAGCACAGGAGGGCACCGCTAATAAGTGCTCAGTGTTTCTGAATATTAAGTCACCTGTCTTTGTGAGAATTCCAGGGGTGACATATTGTAGAACAGACTCTGTCCTCACACTGGAAGTGTGGCATGAGCATCCTCTGCCCCCCCATCTCCCTCCATACACCTCTACACTCATCTTTCCCATCAGGGCTTTCTCCCATGGGCTCTTACCCTCCTCCAGAGGTCTTCAACCCAGTCAAGAGAAATATGTTTGAATACCCTGAACCTCACTTCTGTGAGCTTGTCCCTGCTGTCGCCAGGAGAATCCCATAGGAACAGAACATCTGTGTCTCAGAATCACCCCTACCAGTCCCAAAACCCTGTGTTTGGAGCAGACTGGTGTAAAGCAGACTGTGGCCTCAAGTTCCTCTGCCCAGCAGTGAGACCCTCAGCAAGTCACCTTATCCATCTGCAGCCCTATTGAGTTCAATTGCAAATCCAAGAAACCGCCTCTTGCAAACACAAAGTCACAGGCACCAGAGACTGTCACCACACTGAGAACCCTTCTCTTCTCAGCGTGACAGGGACAGCACGTGACCTTTGTGGCCTTTGCTCCCTACAGCCATTGACTTTCTGGAGAAGATCCTGACCTTTAACCCCATGGACCGCTTAAACAGCTGAGATGGGGCTACAGCATCCTTACATGAGCCCGTATTCATGCCCCGAAGATGAGCCCACGTCACAACACCCCTTCCGAATTGAAGACGAGATGACGACATCGTACTGATGGCTGCCAGTCAGAGCCAGCTCTCCAACTGGGACAGGTGAGTGTCCGGGGCTGGTGCCCGGAGTCATGTTCCCCGTTGTCTCATTTCCCTTTGGCCGTTGACCCTCCATGGCCCTGTCCTCATTCTGTATATTGCATTGGGCACGTTTCCCAGATTAGTTCCCAGCCTTTCTCCTGTCCCTAAACATTCCCAGTAACTAAGCTGCTAGCTGAGTCAGGGCTTCCGTTCTGCAGAACAATGCCCCAGCTTTCCTTGATGCCCTAAGACCAGCGAACACTGGGGCACACAGGGAAGTGTTAGTGAGTGCCTGCTGTAGTAGTTCATGAACGGGCTGGATTTTTTTTCCTAGAGTATGCTAGGCAACCACTCAACACCATTTTCAGTCATGATTTTGCCCTTGGAAGGCCGACTATGACAATGCAAAGCGAGAAAACATTACACAACTCCCTGTCGTGAAACATCTCTCATTTCACACATCATTCACACCTCCTGTAGGTGTCCTTGAAGGAGGCTGTGTCATTATTATTGTCCAAGAGAAATTATATTGTCCAAGCATAGAGAGGTTAAGACATCGGCATCATGTTACACAGCAAATCCATGTAGGCCATCGCCAAACGTATCCCTGTCCCACACTTAAGAGCTGCAAGATTAAGCTTCACTTGGCTTCAGGCTCCTTGACAAGTGTCAATATTGGAGAAATGATCTCATAGATCCTTTCCTGTCCTGGCTTTCTGACATCAGGCACTGGGGCACCACCATCTGCTAATGTCTGGAGCACCACCAGTACCGCTTGGTTTAGAAAGAGAGGCGGGGGTGCGGGGGGCTTAGCTGCATCAGCTCCAGGGGCCAACTGGGAACCCCACTGCCACGGGACTGTGACAGCTTGTTACATAAGTGACAGATAGGCAATTTCTCTTTTTTAGTCATTTGACAGATGATAGGTTTCAAAATTGAGGGGGTGCAAAGAAGGGGCAGGGCACTGTTATTTGGGGCAGGTTAGCTAGCTTCTTGTTGTCAGCTAGTGGAGATTAATAGACTCCTCTGCCTGCCTCATGCTGAGGCTATCCAAGACTAGTTCTTAGACTTGTGCCCGCCCCTTCCCATGCCACAGAATTCAGGGCTCACAGTGTTGGGCTGTCACCAGGAAGACTGTAGCAGGGTACCTGAGGTCACTGCTAGTTAGTTCAGGGTAGTACCAAGCCGGACACTCCTGCTCCTGGGCTTCCCCACCACACCTGCACAAAAGTCAGGGATGATAAGGTCCAAGGCCCTGCTGCAGCACCATTGTGGCATGCTAATTTTCTCATCTTTAAGACTGAGGTGGTCAAACTAAGTCCTCTCAGAATTGCCACAAAGGTAGTAGATAATGTATGGCCAGCACTTGGAGTGTGACCGACAATGCTAGTGGTTCCTAGCTCTTCTTCCTAGAAACCAGTGCAATTTCAAGGACATCCTGGGAAAAGGCACTGCTGAACTCTGGGAGCAATGTCTGCATCAATGGTGTCCCTTGGCGGTGAACAGTTCAAGCAGTTCTCCTGCCTCTCCAGCCAGAGCCAGAGTACCCCATAGCCTGTGGGCTGCAGCTGCCTGGCCTTGGCTGGTCTAATTGTCCTGTGTGAGCACCAGCTCTCTGGCTCAGGGAGCAGCTGGCCAGGAACTGCCACCTTGTCTGTGCTCCTGACCGCAGTACCTGGCATAAGAAAAGGTTTCAGTCAGAGCTGACAGCCAGCCACCTGCCTGCCATCTGCCCTCCGTTTGCTCACAGCGATCTGATTTCAGTCTCCTTGGCTACAGGGCAGTCAGTAGAGGGCAGAATTCCAAGGATCGTTGGCCTCCCTTGATGGTGTCTGTGATCTTTCTGCAGGCCCCATCTGCTCTGCTTGGAGGCAAGGTGCTACAAGGCACCTATCCAGATCCATCATGGCAAAGGTTATCAGCCTTGGCTATGTCTTAGAATCCCTGGGAGGAGTCTCATAAGCATGCCCAGACAGGGCCATCTAGACCTACTGAACCAGAACATTGGTAGTGGGCAGCGAGGGATACCTGGTACTTATTTTTAATCCTACTGTGTGATTCAAATCTGAGGCAGGATTAGGAAGCACCTGGCCTTGCCACTCAAAGTCCAAGTCCAAGAATCAGCAGCAGCAACAGGGAGCCTTTTTTAGAGCAGAATCCCAGGCCCCCTGCAGAGCGCTAGGGTCCAGATCCCCAGTTTAACAAGACCCCGTGTTACTATATGAGTTACATAGGTGAACCAATTAGAAAGTTCCATAGGAAAAACCATTTTGTTGTTTTGTTCACAAGTCCGTCACCTAATGCCTGCGCACAGTGAGCGTCCAAGTAAGTTGTCGAATGACTATTAAAGACTATGAAGACTAAACTCAGATCAGTCCCCTTAGCTGGGCCCCTGGAGCTCACTTTCACCTGCACCATCACACTCCAACTTGGAGGGATGAGAGTACCTTCCCTTTAGGGACTAAGAGGAATAATGAGCGGACTTGTAACTAGAGGACGGGGATTAGGCAATTTGACTCCCCATTTATCCTGGGTGTGCCTAATATCATCATGCCTTCTCTTGCACACTTGCAGGTATCCTGTAGCCTGTCGTCAGATCTGGAATGGCGGCCTGACCGGTGCCAGGACGCGAGTGAAGTGCAGCGCGACCCACGCGCAGGCTCTACACCGCTGGCAGAGGATGTTCAGGTGGACCCACGCAAGGACTCACAGAGCAGCTCCGAGCGCTTCCTGGAGCAGTCACACTCGTCCATGGAGCGTGCCTTTGAGGCCGACTATGGACGGTCCTGCGATTACAAAGTGGGGTCTCCGTCCTACCTGGACAAGCTGCTGTGGCGTGACAACAAGCCCCACCACTACTCAGAACCCAAGCTCATCCTGGACCTGTCTCACTGGAAGCAGGCAGCCAGCGCACCCCCCAGGGCTGCAGTAGCCGCAGACTCGGTGTCACGTGAGGATGAGCCAGCAAGCCTCTTTCTGGAGATTGCGCAGTGGGTCAAGAGCACACAAAGTGGCCCTGAGCGTGCCAGTCCTCCCCCTGACGCCCCAGAGCCTCGTCTCTCTGCCTCACCCCCAGGACACCCGACACCCATAGATGGGGGTGCCAGTCCCCAGTTCGACTTAGACGTGTTCATCTCCGTGCCCTAAAGCTCTGCACCAAACCTGAGGACCTACCAGAAAACAAACTGGGTGATCTGAATGGTGCGTGCATCTCCGAGCACCCTGGCGACCTCGTGCAAACAGAGGCCTTCTCCAAAGAAAGGTGGTGAGCACAGAAGGGGTGTGGGAGAACTCCCGGAGCAACACCCCGCCCAGAAAGCTGGACTACTTCCGTGCTCCCTTCACACTCCTTCGACCCCTCGCTGCTGCACTGGGGTTAGCAGAACACACACAGATCCGGGGAGCAAGAAGAATGTCCATTTCTTAAACTGCCTTAATAACTAGCCTTTAACCTCTGGGAGCGGGTTTGAACAGAGCCTGGCTGGGAGCTGTCAGTTTCCTATCGAAAGGAAGGCCTGTTGAGAGTGTGCAAGGGAAGAACGGGATCTTGGACAGCAGTCTATAGCCCTTCGAGGGTCGAGGGGTCAGAAACAGCTTACCAGAGTTTCCAAGCCATGTGGCCCACCTAGTCTCAAATGGACATTTGGGCCCAGAGAAGCCATTAGGACCACAAGCCTAATGGTGTCAGGGTAAAACCTGTGTCCCAAGCTCCTGCCCCTGGACCAGTGTCTGACCACAGTATAATGTCTTCCTCTGCTGGGGTCACTCTGGCTTTTGGTCAGAAAACTTGGTCCCAAGTGCTTCTCGCTTTCCCTTAACTTCTGTCCCATCCGTCCTTTTAATTTAGAACAGTGGTTCCTGATTTCTGAAACTGGAAACAGAACCAGTTTCTTTCTCCTAGTTACCAGACGTATTTCTATGACTCCCCAAGTGCTTAAATGTCCTCACCTGCCACTTCCCTGTGTTTACCCAACCCAGCTCAGTCTGAAGTTATTGCTTCATATCAGAGCAGTTTGGAGGCTGTGGGTAAATGTAGTCATCTCCCAGGCCTGTGCCTACAGCCTCCTCCTGCATACCCTATGCACTTTCCTGACTCGTTCCCCAGTGGATATCACACATGCGTGAGTTTGAAGACAGCAATTGCAAGAATCCCACTTGTCCAGCCCCCAGCATCCCACTCACCTCACCCACGTACCCACAGCTCCTCTCCAAGCCTATTTTGGGACCAAATGTTCTTGGCACAAATTGCTCATTTGTAGGAAAAGCAATAAGGTGCTTTCCATAAAAACAAATGAGTTAGGAGGGAAGATTCCACAGAAGACCATCATCCTTCATTAGTGTCGCCCACGATCATAAGCCTCCATTTGGTCCTAGCCAAGAGTGGACCCTAAAGGAATGGCCTGAGAGCTAGTAACCCTAGGGCAAGAAACCCAGAAAGATAAAAACTAGGAGTTTAAAAAGGGAATCCAACCTCAAGTGTCCTAAAGAGTCCAGCTATCAAGATGGAGAACCCAAGACAAAGAAAGGGATTAAAAATAATCACACCCTGGTAGCTTAGTTAAGACAAACTTAGAGTCAGTCCAAAGCCCTCTGCAGAAAAAGAATAGGGCAGTGGTTGGGGGGAATACCAACAGTCCTCAGTCTGTCCCTGAACACTCTGCCACTGGTATCTATCCTCCCCCTTCCCCTTCCCCCCTCCCACCACTCCCCCTGCCGACATCCCAAAGATACCCACAAGAGATCTAGCTGGTCTGTTGAGAGATCTCCTTGGGCTGTATTCATTCTCACGTCGCAGCACCTTAAATCTAGCTACTATGATTTGTATATTGAAACCAACAATGCATCAGAAACATATATTTTAAAACAATTAATCATGCTGGCCAATTTTTAAGTGGAAAAATATGTAAATATAAAGTGTTTAGGTTTTATTCTTTCTTTCTTTCTTTTTCTTTAAGAAAATGCAATGCACACCACTCCTTATGTGCCATTTGTCCTCAGAGGGAAGCTTTACTTTTTGAGTAAAGGGACATGCTGCTGACTGACCGCGCGCGAGTTCACGGAGAATTGTTATAATTATTCATGTTCTTAAAAGAATCTGTTAAATATTGTTAAACTTGATCAGGATGAGCCAAATAAAGTTTTATTGGAACATAGATCCATCGGGAATTGTCGCATTAGTTGCCATCTTTTACCATGGTTGAGTCGAGAGGGACTTGCTGGCTTCTCCCAGCACCATGAAGACCAGTGTTTGAAGGAGTGAATATGGGGTTGCGGGTGGGGAGGGGGGTTCTGAAAGGAGAGGATCTACACATGTGTGATCAGAGCTACCTGCTGAGGCCTGGCGTTTATTTTGTAGATTTCTACAATCTTGGTGTCAACTCCACATCTTCAATCAGGGCTGGTCCTTATTGTCATAGAAGGTCTCAACATCATGAAATTGCAGAGGACAAACCTGTCCCAAATAGCCACCTGAGCCACACCCCTCACAGGTACCTGAGTTGGCTTCCATCTGAAGCTGACTGCTGTCATACCTGTTGTTAGCATTCTGTCTAAACTCCGAGTCATGTCACCAATGATGTGTTTATAAAAAGAGAAAGAGTATGTTCAGTGGGTGTGTAGGGAGGTATGGGGGAAGGAGATGTCTCAGCAGGCCCATGCTGAGGCATCTTCTTCCCCTGAGGGACCAGCCACACACCAGTATAGTATAGAATAGAGTTTATTCATGGCATTGGGAGAGGAGTTAAAAAGGCAGTAGAGGGAGAGAGAGAGAGAGAGAGAGAGAGAGAGAGAGAGAGAGAGAGAGAGAGAATAAAGAAGTAGAGGCCAGCCACGACCACGTGGAGGGGGGGAAAGGAAGGGGGAAAGGGCAAGGGGACAGAGGGATCAAGAGAGAAAGAGCAAGAGGTCAAGAGAGCAAGAGAGGGAGGAGGGGGCAAGTAGCCCCTTTTATAGTAGGCCAGGCCTACCTGGCTGTTGCCAGGTAACTGTGGGGGTGAAGTTTAGACAGAATGCTAACAACATCTGTTACTCAACAAACATAAACCTAGAGTTTTAAATTTTGTTCGGTTTAATGTCTTAGGAATGCTTTTTGATTAGAAGACACTACTATTAAAATGTGCCTACACGAAGATGAGAGACTTATGAGCCATTTATCAGATTCTCTCCAAACCATCTGCCAAGTGTACAGCAGTGCCCCTTTACCCAGTTAATCCTCACAGCCAACAGCAGTCTGAAGATAGAAACTGGAAGAAACCAGAAACGAACAATGCATTGGTTTTACCTTTCCCAGAATTCTGATGCACAGTAAAGGCTCACACAGTCCCACTGTGCCCCTTCTGGGACCCAAATCATCCTGGTCAATCATCTACTTCAGTGATCCTCTGGGTCACTTTAGTAGCTGTCTTGGGGTTTTTATATGGGACTGGACATTATGCATAGTTCCAGGCAACCACAAGGAGCATCTCCCTACCTAGGTGACGTCAGTGAAGACAGAGCCCACAATCAGGACTGAAACCTTGTTCAACTTTTCTTATTAGAAAAACTTCTATGTCCAATGGGGTATTAAAATGTTTTAGAATGTATTAGGGGTATAAGATGGGGAGATGGGGATGAGTGTCCTAAATAGCACCAAAGAACTGAGAGAAGGAGAAAGGGCCCCAAAAGGCTGTGCCACAATCACACCTAGCCACATGATGCTAAGATTAACACTTCCTTGAAAGGCCCCAGGGGGGCTGTGAAACATGAGCCAGCAAACCAGCCACCAGGCCAAAGGGTTTTACTGCAACATGACTACTTTCATGATTCAGATATTTCTGATTCTGTCTTTAAGTTCTTGAAATTTTGTTTATCTTGTGGTGGCTTTTTTGGTAAAAATCTCCATTTGGGAAATAGCATTGGAGTATTTAGTGTTTTGGCTTTCTCAAGTTCAGTGCCCAAGGTAAGTGTCCCCACTTCTCCCACCTCATGGCAGCTGTAGTCTGCTCTGCCATCTCTTGACAGCAGAGCTGAGCAGTTGCAATGGAGATCATGTGACCCACCAGGCTGAGGCATTCGATCTCTGACCCTGTACAGAAGCTTGCTGATGTACAAGATGCCACCGGGTTTCCATGACCTTCTAAGTCAGTGGTTGTCAACCTGTGGGTCGAAACCCCTTGTGGTGGTACAAACGACCCTTTTACCGGGGTTGCCCAAGACCGTTCAAAGCACAGATATTTATATTACGATTCATAACAGTAGTAAAATTATAGTGTGAGGAAGCAAGGAAAGTAATTTTCCGTTTGGACATCACCACGACATGAGGAACTGTATTAAGGGTTGCAGCATCACCGTTAGAAGTGCCAGTTTACCAGACACAGACACTCCTGGTCAGAACACTACATAAGATAACTTCCAGTCATGTCGGAGGCCACACTCCTTTAGCTAAATTAAAGTCTGCTTCATATAACTTAGTATTTCCTAAGCAAGTTTGTTAGTAAATCCTATAGAGCATCAGTTTTATTAACTCCAAGTTTCTCCTGCATCAAAAGTAGACTTTTAGCTGGGATGGTCAAAAGAGGCAAACGTAAAGCCATCTTGAAAGCTGGGATTCTTTCGATTCTTTCAAACCGGTGAGAGAGAGAAGGGTCACAGAGCCCCTCATAACTGTGGTTGAGAAAATCAAACATTTTCTCCCATCAGGACAAGTCTTACCTGCCCCTTCACTATTTAACAAGTATAGTTGTACACAGGAGATGGGAATGGACAGATTATCCACTCCAAGCCCATCAGTTTGAGAGGTGTAAATTGAACCTAGAACCAGGTAACCGTTTGTCTGAAGTCTAGACTTAGGAAATGGCAAAGCTGGAACTAGAGTCTACATCCTCTTTTAAGGACCAAAGTCATGGCAACAGCCATCTGGGGTACACTTGGTGGGATTATCTGTGGAGTAGCAGGTGGAACACAAAGGTGAAGCTTTGGGTCAGGAAAGGCCTCTCTTTGCCTTTAGCTTGCCCTGTGGGAAAACTGCTGATTAAGGTAAAAGTCTAGCAATTGTCAGGACAGCCTTCTGGGGCTTACTGCAATAATGGAGGACTCCCTTCATTGACAGGCTTCCCCTTCTCTGACCATGTCTGGGGAATTCAACACCCACGCCCAACACACACACACACACACACACTTCTACCTGTAGAATGTCACTAGCCTTAGATTACAGGTTCAACTTCCTTTCTCCAGATAAGAACCCATTCAACTAGGCCTGAGATTCCTGAAATGCTTCCCATTGCTAATGAGGCATTTTGGTACCCTAAGCATTCAGCCAATGACCTTTTCCCATCCTAGACATTCCTACCCCAGGCCCCCAAATTATATACATAAGCCTTGAATCATCCAAAGTTGATCCCCTCCTTGCAGCTGGTCCAAATATGTCTTATTCACTTTCTGTACTCACAGGGCTTCTGAATCCCCACACTCTAACCCATCTGTCCTCTGATCGCTTTGTCAATCTGGACCAATACTGGCCAGTGGTCCATGAGGGCAGGGAGAGCCCCAGAGCCCCAGACCTCTGGTCTTAGAAATAGTTCACTGCTTCTATGGATAATTTCTGTCCAACTCTGAGCCTGGTCTGTATAGAAGAGAGGGAGGAAGTGAAGGAAAGGGGGAAGAGAGAAACAAAAACACCAAGGTACTAGAATAGGCTGGTTTCCCTCAGAATCAACTGAGGTTAAGTAAGGCTCAAGTCCATGATTTGTGGAGAGGGTCTCAGGAAACACTGACAGGGTAATGGGAAAAGCAAGAGAACAGAGAAAGAAGCCAATGAAGGGTGCAGTTCTACCCCAGGCATCTGCCTTCTCGTCATGCAGAGGTGTGGGGAATTCTGGGAGACAGAGTCCTAGCTCAATAGCAAGTGGATAACCTCAGGACACCTATTGATAACTCCTCACCTTAGAACTCCTCTTCAGTAACTCTGTCCTCTACTGCATCCAAACAGGTCCCACTGGCTGGCAAATAGCCACAAGCAAGAGGACATACAACAGGCAGGCAGAAGCTAGCACTGCACACAGAGAAAGGTGAAGGCCAAACTCCTATGTTGTCAACAGTGGGATTCAGTTTGATGTGCAGGACCCAGGCAGAGAACACCTAGTGCTGCAATGAGCTCCCTGCCCTGGCTAGAACTTTCTCAAATCTCTTCCTTCCTATAAGAATAAAATCGTAGCGAGAGAGATCTAGGGAGGCAACCAATATCAACCTTGGACCACCATACACAGGTTCACAAACAGGCACAGAATTCCACACGCACAAATTACTCATCCATGGGAACTCAAATGCACACCACATGTTAGCATTCCTTCTAGGTTCCGCCCCCAGTTACCCGACAACAGCCAGGTATGCCTGACTCACTATAAAAGGGGTTGTTTGCCCCCTCCTCACTCTCTTACTTTCCTACCCTCTCTGTCTCTTCTCTCCCCATTCCCCTCCCCCTCTCTCTCCCCATGTTCCTGTTCCTGGCTGGCCTCTCTTCTCTCTCTCTTCTCTTCTCTTCTCTTCTCTTCTTCTCTCTTCTCTCTCTCTCTCTCTCTCTCTCTCTCTCTCTCTCTCTCTCTCTCTCTCCCTTTCTCTGTCTCTACACCCTCCTCAATTCCCCTCCACATGCCCTAAATAAACTCTACTCCATACTATACCCATTGTGTGGCTGGTACCTCAGCATGAGCCTGCAGAGACACCCCTCCACCCCACCATACCTCACTCTACCAAACATATCCTGGTTCTTTCTTTTTTATAAAACACAACAACATACACATGAAGAAGTGTAGAGATGAGAGTAGAAGAAAGTGTTCCTCTGAGCTACTCCAGGATGCTCTTCTTTTCCCTTTTTCTTTTTGTTTATTGTCATCATCGTTGTTATTGTTGAAACAAGATCTTACTATGTAGCCCTGGTGGCCTGGAACTTACAGAGATATGCCTGCTTCTACATCCAAAGAGCTAACATTGAGCACCACCATGCATGCTGGCTTTTCTTTGCTGATCTCCTAGACATATCAAGTCTTTCATCAGTATCCTGCCTGTAGTATCTTAGGACCGGTGATTCAGGCCACTGATAGGAAGTGTTGGGTCTTTGTGTCAGAGCCAGCCAGCAGGTCTGAGCCTAAAAGAAACAGCTGTGTGTTCTTACTGGACATCTGGGCCATTGGTGGTGAGGCATGACCCCTATCTCACTAAGTGACATTAAAAACCTGGCAAAGATGGCTAAAATCCTGAAAGGTTCAGGTCTTGGAGTTCAAGGCACTCCTTTTGCACAGCCTTCTCTTTGTCTTTGTACATTCTCAACTCTCGATGTGTCAAAGTTCCTTTCCTACATCTTGATGTCTCTTAGCATCCAGTGGCACAGTAAAAGTGACAATAGGGTGTGGCGGGGTTCCAGGTACGGTTTGAGGTCAGGAAACCAAATGCAACCACCAAGGGAGCACACCTGTGGCATACGTCTCCTGAGCACCAGTCTTAACCAAGCAGCTCAGCTAATCTCTAGACTGAATTCCAGTTCATTGGGAGGAGTTGGCTGTTCCCACTCTGAACCAAAACGTTACTTCAACATTCGAACCATGCAGCCTCAAGGTGCCTATAATGGGATCGTGCTGGCCCCTCAGCGTATCTCCATAGCTGACCTGGCTCAGGCTTCCTGACAACTGTGGACAGGTAGGCACTGCTGTAGGAAAGAGGTAGGGATGGTGAGAGTTTGTTTCACCTTCTGCCTCCAGAACTGCTAAGTGTAGCGGTAAGTATTTGAAAAAAACGAAGCGGGTAGGCAGGGGCTCGGCTCAGCTAGCTTCCAGCCAGCGCCATGGTCCCACTCTAAGTTCCCACACTAAGTACGGCCCCAGCTGGCCAGCAGCGCTAGCCCAGGACCCACGGGATGTTGGCGTGGCTGTATCCTCCACTGGTCAGCTCCGTGGAGTCCACGGCTCTAAATATGGCTCTTGGGCCAACTCTGCCACCCTCATAGTGCTAGGCTTAACCCCAGACAACAACCGACATCCTCATGGTACCCAGTAGAAATAAGACTCTCAATTCTTTGTTTGATTTTGTTTTTTTGTTTGTTTTTTGTTTTTTGAGACAGGGTTTCTCTGTAGATCCCTGGCTGTCCTGGAACTCACTTTGTAGACCAGGCTGGCCTCGAACTCAGAAATCCACCTGCCTATGCCTCTGCTCCCAAGTGCTGGGATTAAAGGCATGTGCCACCAATGCCCGGCAAGACTCTCAATTCTTAAGATTAACCAAATAGATTTATATATCAGAAAATACTCAATATACAAGATGTCCACACAATTAGAATTGTTAACCCAATAACCTAACCTTGATAAGAATAACTACCTTAGACTGCTAAAGACAAGCTCACATCCGTGGCCATCTTCTCCCTCCTCTCCTTCTCCTTCTTCTTCTCCTCCTCCAACTCCTAGCTCCACCTACCTCTTCTACTGCCCAATCACAAAGCTCCACTGCAAATACAATGGGCAGAGAATGTCCTGCAACAGCTAAGTATATATATAAAACTGCTTTGTCATCTCCCCTTTAGTTCATGAGCATAGGACTGAGATAGAGCTGAGAAATAAGAATATTATGGTCTGTGTTTTGAGCTCCATTGACATGGATGTGGAGATTTCAACATCCAATGAGAATTTGATTATCATTGACCTGGTTGGCTCTTCCAATCAGTCCTGGAGATGGGGATTACTAGACAAGTATTCATAAAGAGGAGTGCTGTAAGCAGATAGTGAATATAGAAAGCAGATGGATCTGGGTAAGAATGCACATGCATGTGGCCTGGATCAGCGACCAACTTCTGCCTGACCCATGGGGAACTCTGGATCCCACAGCAGTGGCTCCCCTTCAGGAAAAGTTGTTGACAGCTTTTTGTGCCTCCCCATCAGCGCCATTCAGCCAAGGAGGACTCTTCTGGAGACAGTGATAAGTCCTTTAGCAGCCCAAATCCCTGGCAGCTGGGGAGCTGGCCCCATCTAATTTGCAGAGTATCATACTAAGGAAATTTGGGAAAAAGAAGTGCAGAAGATCTGCCACCCAAAATTCTACAGTTTGGACGGGTAAATATGGAAAATAAGCTCTCTGAAGTTCAAGGGAAAGACCTTCAAAATTCCCCCATAGTGAGTCCTCAGAGGTACAGTTCCAGCTCCCATGTTATTGGTTTTTTACTGCTAACATTCCTAGATAGTACCTCTGTTGCTGTCACTCCCATAGCTGAGAGACTATGTTAGGAGTCTCTGATACCTCCTTTAGGTTTCTGACTTAAAGTACTCAGAAAAGCTGGAATATTCATAGTTATGGTGTGGTACAGTGGGCAGACACAGATCTGAATTCACAATGGAAAAGGCATATCAATGACAAATAAGAGAAACCAGCAACAAGCTTCCAGGTATCACCTCCCAGGACAGTCCCTGTGGATGAGCTTAATAGTGTCAGCAACAATGTATTATAATTCATGGTGATGTATTGTTTACAAGGATATCTCACTTGAGCCTTGGGACCCAAGATCTTTATGGGGCATGATCAGTCACATGATCATGAAGTGCCAAGATCCTAGCTACTAGATCTCCTGATGCCTTCTCCCCTGAGATTAAACCTGATGCCCATACCTCAGAGGAGCACAGAACTCCCATCAAGGGCCCAGACACTGTATATTCCAAGGGCTCAGAGGTTATTTCAGGAGCCAGATCAAGAACCAGCCCTCCTGGATACCAGACTTTGTTAGGAATGTGCAGCTTTTGAGCAACCAAACACCTGCTGAGTTACCCTTTACTGTGAAACAATGTTGAATACAGTTGTGTCTCCTGCAGTTCCAAAGTTACATGGGGTTTTGCCTTATATGGAAAATACAGCTAAGCAGAGGCAATATGTCATTAAATTATTGGTGATCCTGTTTGGCTCCATGTGCCTACATACTTTTAAGCATATACTGCATTATTAAAATGTAATAATACAAAGCATACATGCTGAGACAAAGCAATTTTGAGATTCCTTTATCTTATTAACTCATGCCCTGTTTATAAAAGGCAGACCTGTCAATGAATTTACAAGCTACCCTGATGGTCATTTGTTACCGTGGTTATTACCCCTGGATCACGATGGGGTACTTTGGGAAGCAATTGCTTCCAGCCACCCCAGAGATGTTCTGTAGCACAGCTGAAGGTTTCAGGGTTTGAAGGGATTCCTGGCTGTAAAGCTTTGTATGTTGGCCACCTGAAGAAAAGACAAGATAAGAGATGATCATTCATCTCTGAAAGATGTATCCCAAATACATCAACAGCTGCCTCCCACTCCAACCCTCAGATGATAGCAAGAGAGGAATGTGCAGTGCCAACAGCCCAGGACTCTGGAAGTAGAAAGGAAGGCAAAGGTGTGTCTTCTCATCAACGGCTCCCACCGTTGCGATCAAAGGATTCAATGGTTCATTTTATGTGTCAGTTTATCTGGGTCACAATGTTGTGGAAACGACAGTGGTTTACGGCATGTAAAGCTCTGCCCTGATGTATTGGTCAGGATTCCTCAGAGAAAGAATCACAATCAATAATTAATTAGGGTGTGTGTGTGTGTGTGTGTGTGTGTATTGTTTCACAGCGTGGATGAGGAGGCTGGAGATCAGAGGACAGCATTGTAGAGTTGGTTCTCTCCTCCCTTTATATGCGCTCTGGGGACAGGATTCAGGTAACCGGGCGGGCCTGCCTGCACACAGCATGAGCCTCTACCTGCCGAGACGCCTCAATTTATTCAATTTAAGGAATTATGGAGACTAGTGCAGCTTACACCCCTACAGTGTGCAGGAAGCACTGATGCTGAAGTTTATGTGGGGAGGCCCTCTGCTGGCAGGAGGAAGACATTATTGTGTTCTGTGTAAACCTTGATAAAGGGGTCCAACCACACTGTTGAAAGTAACCTACTTGATTGACCTAAAGTCCACTTGAAAACCACTCATCAAAATATGAATTCCATGCAAAAATACTCTCACATCAACATCCGAATAACAGTAGATGAAGTATCTGAGCATTGCTTTCCCATTTAAAGACAAAAATTGACCACAAAGACACTAAACATTTAGAGTATTTGCCCAGTCTAAAACTGTTCCCTGCTGCCTGAAGTATACTAACTCCCCTCATTCTCCCACAGAGAAGGATCCTGCATTCAGCACTGTGTTGTGCTGACTATCATTGTTTATCCCTGCCACACCTAATATAGTAACCAGCTTAGGGGTCACTCCTGACCAAGCTAGTGAATTATGTTCTGTGGTTTGGGAATATAGATTGAAGATTCAGGTGTGTGTATTGGGGGTGGGTGGGGATTCAACCTTTGTTGTTGCATGAACCCAATCGAAGACAGGGCTCTAGGACATTTTTATATGGTCTGCATCTGAACAACAGAGCCAGGTGAACCTGCCTGGAGAACCAGGTGAGAGAAAGAGATCCCTCCATTGCAAGGGGAGTGCCTTCAGCCTAGCTCAGACAAATGGTAGTTTTCTTCAACATTCTCGAACCGTTGTTCTCCTTGGGAAAAGAACCCAGAAACCAGAATCAGGAGGCACTGGATCACAAGTCACTTTCTATCAGTCTGTGAGCAGGGGAGTTTAATCTCTCAACAAATGTTCCCTGACAGAGTAAAGAGGAGCTACAGCAGCCTTTAACAGCTAGGTTCTTTAAATTAAAAAATACTGCCACAGAGCCAGACATGGTGACTTTAATCCTAGCACTTAGGAGGAAAAGGACAGGTGGATCTTGATGAGTTTCAGAACAGCCAGTGCTACATAGAGAGACCTTGTCTCAAAAAACCAAAATCAAAATAATAATAATAGCGACAACAACAATACCACCATCACTAGACAGCTCATTCACCACCTGAAAGGACTTTTAAATAAAATCAGGGGTGTTGAGGTGAAAAAGATCCCCTCCTCCAGGCTTAGAGAGACCAAGTGACAGATGCAAGGTCCCATAGGAGACTGAACCTATAGAAAGCTGGCCCCATAGAAAGCTGGCCCTATAGGAAGCTGGCCCTATAGGAAGGATCTTAAGTCATGATGTTTGATCTTGGGACTAGGGACATTCACTGTGGCTTATTATCCAAAAGCCAATTTTGGTACCCTTCTCTCTTGCCTCTCTCCTTCCCTAGAAGCTGAAAAGTGGCTTTCTCAGCTTTCCTGGGAGCAAGCCCCAGCATGTGATCCAGCTTAGCAAGATATAAAAAGATGCTCCCTGAGAGACTTTTTCAATACTCAAATTAAAAGAGCCTCGCTGGAAGAAAATCTTTTACCTTTATCTTTTCTTGTTTAAACAGATATGATATGCAAAAACTGTGGCAAGCTTCTTAAGATCATGAGGCAACAACCCAAAGGGTTGGAAAAGAGATAGGAAGAGTCCAAGCCAACCATGACATCATCAAAGTTGCCAAGTATGTCCTCAAAACATTTATATACAGGTTTCTATTAATAAGGCAATAAATAGCCTTATGATAAAGCCAGACTTCATCAGTTTCTTTCAATAGCTTCTGAAGGCATCCCAGTGAACTTGGGGCTAATTTAAAAGTTCTTGATTCCTTTGCTATTTTGCTTTGCATCCTTCTTGCCCTCCCCACCCCTGCACTTCAGTCAGGGTTACCTATATAATTCCTTGTATTATAAGAGCAAAAGTTTCAAAACACTGTATATTATATACTTTTCTGCTATTACAATACAATTCTATGACCAGAAACAACTCACAAAAGGGAGTTAATTTTGGCTTTTCAGGTCCATGGGCATAGGTACATAATGGTGGGGGAGCCATGGCAACAGGTGACTGGGGCAAGAAGCTGAGAGATCACATCTCTACCACATGCTAATAGTAGAGTAGATATGTGGGAAATGGGGTGAAGCTATAACCTCAAAACCTACCCCTCTGTGACATACTTCCTCCAGCAAGTACATCCCAAACGTTTTATAACCTTTCCCAACAGCATCACAAACTGGGGACCAAGTGTTCAAATATACGAGCTTATAGGGGAATATTTCCTACTCAAATCACCATATACAGGGAGTATCTGAGCTCTTGTTAATTCTGTTGACAGCCACATGCTATATCTCACCTCCTTTTCCAGCAGGGACACTCTTCTAAGCGTGTTATCTTTAACATGGGACTCTTTAGATATTCCCTCTCTCTAGGTTACTTTATACGATATCTACTTGACACGTAGTCCACTCAAGAACAACTTTAGGGGCTGGAGAGATGGTTCAGTGGTTAATAACTCTTGTTGTTCTTTCAAAGGACTCGGGTTCTTTTCCCAACCCCTACATATTGGCTTATAATCATCTGTAACTCTAGGTCCTGAAGATCTGATGCGTTCTTCTACACTCTTCAGGCCTACATACATACATGCACATCAGTGTTCCTACACATAATTTAAAAAATATATTCTAAAATAGTTAAAAATAAAACAAAAACAAAAACACCTCAGCTTGGACTCTTAAGTCTCACTTCGTCACTGTAATGTCTGCTGGGTTCTCGGTCAAATCATTTGCTGGAAGAGAAAAGATATCTACCATGGAACATACCTGTAGGCCTCTGCCTCCTGCCATGTTATTTCTTCTTAACAGGGGGTTCAGGGTAGCTTCAATGACAGGGAAGAAACTCAGGACACCATGCAGGTCAAACCATCCTTGGTCCTCCTGTTCTTATGCCATGAACTGCATTTGGGACATCATGGCTTGGAGCTAGATCTACAACATGGAGGAACTAAGGTATTTCTCTACCTTCCTGTCTTTGCTGTGCACCTTGGGTTTCCTGGTACCCCCAGGGTCCCAGATGTTTTAGAGCCACCATGTAGGCACCGGCAATCAAACCTGGGTCCCCTGAAGAGAAGCAAATGCTCTTAACCACTGAACTGACTCCTTGACTCCTGCCTGTCTTCTCACCAACGCCTATGTGGGCTGCCATTTTGAAATAAATGCTTTCTGGGGGAAGTTCCAGGCCTCTTTGTCTAATCCAATGGCCACTGGCCACACCTGATTACTGAGCATGTGCAGTATGTCTAGTCTATGTATACCATGTGTATAGTTTAAGGAAGAAAACACCCTTTCCTCTACCTTCCTAGATGTTATGGCTAGAGCCTGAGAAATTAACCTGGAAGACAGATTAACAGGAGAAAAGAAGAGTTTATGAAACTTTGAGGCACGTAGCACTCAGGAGAAAAAGTAATTGATATATAACTCAAATTGTTGTTTTTTCCTTCACTACTTGCTGGGTTGTTTGTTTGTTTGTTTGTTTGCCTTTACCTCAAATCATCATTATGCCAGTGACATACTTGGAGGTGCCATATTCTGACCCATTCTACTGTACATGTAAGATACATACCAAGTGTTATGGTTAGAATGTGAAATGTCACACACACACACACACACACACACACACACACACACACAGGCTCGTGTGTCTGAATACCACATTCCCAGCAGGCAGCACTGTCTGGTGAGCAGTGGTTCTTGAAGGTTATAGACCAGCCCAATGTCCACTCCAAGCGTTCTGCTTCCTGATCCACCGTGTTGTTAGGAACAGACTTTACAGGTGTCTGCAGGTGGAGCTACTCACCACAGTGTCTTTCCCACCGTGAGGGACGGGCTATGTCTCCTGACCGAGGAACCTGAACAAACCTCCTCTCCCTTGAGCTGCTTCTGTTGGGTCTTAGCCACAGCAAAGTAGAAGGGATACTTAATTACAAACACCACTAAACGACAACCTAAAAACTAGTGTTTGTTAGATGAATAAAACAGGCTCTCTCTCCTCTCTCTCTTTGTGTGTGTGTGTGGTGTGTGTGCCAGAGGGACAAGAAAGTAGAAGGGCTGCCCTTAAACTCCTGGACAACCAAGGTTCATCGCTCCAAAGTCCTTGTGCAAAGGGGCCTGTTGTCTCAGGTTTGGGGCCAGCTGCTTGGATTCCACTCCAATCTCTGAACAATGTCTTTTTGCTTCATCTGAGTTTAATACAGAGTACAGAATCAAGATGACCCACTTACTAGATTATAGGTGATTTATTTTATCTCCAGTGGTGCCAGACATTATATTTTATATTGGAGTCTCATGGCTCTAAGCTGTGATTTATTTATTAGACTTGATAATGAGAGCTGTCTACCCTGAGCATGCAGAGGAAAATTTAGCCTGACTCTAAAAGTAGAAGGAGGTACTGTCAAGTACGTTCCCTGATTTAATATGCGCATGCGTGCATGTTGGGGGCATTGTCACACTCATGCAACTTGTCCTTTAACTTGCAAAATGAGGTCAAGATGAACTCATAATTATGAAGATCTGCACATTGGCTGTCTTCTGAAGGGCTATGCAAATAAAACTTCATCCTTTAAAGACCTGACGGACCAGCTCAGAGAGTCAAGGCTACAATGGTAGTCAGATGGTCCTCCAAATGCAGTAACCAAAGGTCAGCAAAGTTTTGCTATTCTGCCCACCTCGCCCAAGTCCAGACTGTCCTGAGGTGCCAACCTTTATCCACCATATCAATTCCATTGAGATCACAAGCAACTAGGTCACCTCAAGGGACAACACACTTCTCTAGCATGAGCACTCTCTCCCCAGCTCAGAAAGTGATGGCCTTCAGACAAGGGCTAGTGCCATGGATGGTAAACGTGAGAATTTGCAACAGCACTCTAAGGAACAGAGGAGCAGGCAGAAGGATCAATGATAGATCTCAGTTGATCTTGACCCAAAATGAAGAGGTGAATTTCCAGAGGAGAGCCTTCTAGAGGAAGCTGGTTTGTTTTGTTTTTTTTTTTGTTGTTGTCTTTTATTCTGTTTTATTCTGTTTTTCAGGACAGAGAATCATACATCTCTTCTAAAAGAAGACAAGCTAGTTCAGACCAGGAAGCTAAGTCTAAGGACAAATGAAGATAGAGATAATTAGGGATAATAACCTGTGCCTACGGCAGCTCCTCCTTGGGAGTATAACTCTTTGAGACTATCCATTCTACAGACATGGCCATCCTGAGTGTGTATTTTGACAGGAGCACAGCCTTGTCAAGGACACCAATGCCTCAGACCCATGGGAGGGGCAAAGCCTTCCTTTAGTCCAAGTGTGAACAATGACAGTGTATGCGAAAATATCCACAGTAGCCTCTCCCCTTCCTGATGTTGACTGTTAGAACTCCTCTACTGAGACTGTTCCTACTTACTGGTCTATACCCCATCTCCTTGTTCAACTATAAGCAATAACTAATCCTGCCTCTTGTTCAACTGTATATAATAAGTACCCTGACCTTCTGAAGTGCTGTGCCTTCTCCACGAGAGAGCCCAGTCCACCTGATCCCAGCTTCTCTGTGTTTTTGTCCTTTCTTCATTCCCTCACTGCCCCAGTTGGTTCAATCCTTGGAGCTTGATACCTTCATAGATCATTCCTCAGTAAGAAAGTCTAAGTCAGTCTCTTTTTTTTAGATTTATTTATTTATTTCATGTATGTGAGCACACTGTCGCTGTCTTCAGACGCACCAGAAGAGGGTGTAGGATCCCCATTACAGATGGTTGTGAGCCCCCAGGTGGTTGCTGGGAATTGAACTCAGGACCTCTGGAAGAGGTTAAGAGTACGGACTACTTGCCTAAGTCAGTCTTTTAGTTCCCAGGCCTAGAACAGTCCGGGATGATTAAAAGCAAAGCCATTAGTGTGCCTTTGGTCCTTGTTCTGTTGTTGTTTGTTTGGTTGTTTGGTTGTTTGGTTGATTGGTTGATTGGTTGGTTGGTTGGTGGTTGATTGGTTGATTGGTTGGTTGATTGGTTGGTTGATTGGTTGGTTTAGTTGGGAAGCTACTAGGCTGAACATCACCTTAGGTCCTTTGCAAGCAAACTGAAGGCAAACAGCAAAGTGATGCTTGATCTTCAATGATCAGAAGTTGCCAACTAACATCTGAGCCAACTATAGGCAACCAAGAAATGTCTGTACTTCACTCCCCCACCCTTCCTATTTATTTCTATAGGGAGCCCATTGCTCTATCATTAAAACTGAGTTCTCAAAGTCTCTTTTGGCTCATGAACTGTCTTTGGTATAAACAAATCCTGCTAAGTTTATCTTTGGCATTTCCTCTAACCACCTCATCTTTCCTGTATAGTTTGGCTCTTTTCTGTATCCCTCAGAGGCCCATGTGGAAAGCTTCCTTCCCTCAATGGGATTCCTGAAGCTATCTAGTGGCATCTTGCTGTGCCACCAGGGAAGGCATCCTGGCTACCCCTATCACCTCTGTTTTTCAGCTCAGGTTTTATAAGATTATATACTGTGAAGGCCACAAAAACCCAATGTTTAAGCATCCTTGTGCTATGGCTGCATTGGCCAAAGGGACTTAATGGTGAACCTTTTTTCCTGTGTCTCCCAGAGACACTCATAAATTACCTCTCCCTCTTCTTCCTAATGCTTCAAGGCTTTCTTCCCCTAGACAGAGGGTGAGGAAGGAACTCTGTCTCTTCAGGCAAATGGTCTCCCAACTGGATGCTCCCTACTGGGTATCCAAGCAAGCTCAGGTCTGCCTCCCTCTCTGTGCCAGAGAGCCTGCTGGGTAGTAGGTTACTTCTTAGCTTATCTAGAAAGTCTATTGACTTAAGAGAGGAAGGGGGAGGCTCCTAGGGCTGGGGACTGGGCTCTGTGAAGCTGAAGTTCTGTGAATGGAGCCTGGCTGTGAGGGCGATCGCCCTGCAGCCCGCCAGCTGTTCTGCCTGCAATGACCACCCGCACACACTCAACTTTGAAATCTCTATGCAGAGAATGACTGTTAACACCTCCAGTGGCTTGCTGGGAAATGTCCACATTGCTTGGTGCAATTTCTGTTTTCCCTTCTCCCTTCACACCACTTCATGCTGGCCCCAGGCCAAAATCAATCACCTCTTCGCCTTCCCACAGAGACCTGTCTCTCCTGCTTCTGCCTCACCCTGGGGGAGACTTTTCACTTGCAGGACTACAGTATTAGTATTCATGGCCTGAAGTCCAGGAATTGGCTTTTGATAAGGAGTGTCGGGGGCTGGGCTAACATCAGAGCTCTACTCTTAGCTCAGCAGCATCCATCTCCTGTCAAATGGGTCTCAGTAGGACCCATGGGTATTCACTAACCTCTAGATTGCAGCCTGCTGGCCTAAGAAGTAGGTCTTTCCCTTCTGATGTAGGGTCAGGCTGTTGGCAAGAGAAAACCCTCGGGAGAGTCCTAATACCTTGGTGTGTGTTGTCTGTGCAAAAGTCCAACATGGAAGCAATTTCAGGAAGTTTTATAGTTTTACAGAACAAAGAATGTTGTCAATCAAGGCAAGTTTAAAATACATTGGTGGGTTCAGCAGAGCAGTACAGCCAGATGGGAGGAGGGTTTTCTTTTTGTTTGTTTGTTTGTTTGTTTGTTTTTTGTTTTTGTTTTGCCCAAAACACTATCTGATAACATTCTTAGCTTCTGGGTGGAAGTTAGTAGTCTGCTAGGTTAATAGATTCTAAAAGGTTTCTGTCTACTAGTCACAAGATGTTAATTCAGACACAGAGGTGAGCAAGGAATAGCTAACTATTCTGGAGGCTAGAACCAGCCCAAGATAATGTAGTGAGCCTCTTGGATCTGCAACATTCCAGCCTCTCGGCTGTGCTGAAATGTCAGCCGGTCTCTGTAGGCACAACAGGATCCAGGATCGGGCCGAGATTGTCTTGGGAGTGAATTTGTTTTGTAGGTAACAAGTGTTACCTACTTTTGTAAGAAGTGCCCTGACTTGATCCTGTGTTCAGGTGAATTGGCTGACAGAGGCCAGGCTATTCTACCTCCAGGATCCCCTCAGTATAGATGAACAGGTGAAGCAAGAAAGGACCACAAATGCACTCTCAGCCCTGACTTCGGGCTACCAAAAGCCCCAGAGTTATATAGAAAAAGAATCGAGTAGGGGAAGAGTTAACCAGTCTTGGCCACACTTGGAGATGCTGAGAGGGTGCACCATCTGTCTCTGTTATCGCAGGTCTGATCTATGAGGTCCTACTGACTCAGAAAAGTCATTACTGTGTGAGCAGCCAATTCACTTCACCACATGACAGAGTGTCTCCTACTGAGGCAGACAGTCCTATCATGGGGTGACCTCTCCAAAGGCTGAGTATTCCTGGAATCTTGGGAACGTCTCACTCTTATCCTGGTGGCTCTAGCCTTGGAGAGGAAGGATTTCTGACTTTAGATGAACACTTCTTAAATGATTAATGTCTCTGGGAGAGTTTAGCAGCAATCTGGCCCAAGGCTTTGTACTGGTAAAGGAGACAGATCAGGTACAAAAGGGACATAGGGAAGCTTTTGCAGGTTTTTGGCTACCCACTGGGCATATGCAGGCCCAAATAAAGAGTTTGTGCCTTGGCAAAAGCAGCCTCTACCTCCTGGTCACACACAGTTTGCAGAGGCTGCGGTAAGAATGTTACTGAGGAGGGACCTCGGGCATGAACATTGTAGTCTATGATAAATTCACCTCTGGGAAGTATCCAGGAGGTAAGCTAAATATATTCATGCTGGAGGCTGAGATAACACCTGTAGGGGGAAGCTACAGAAATGTGGGGGTCCAAGACAGGGCTCTGGATGCCACCGGAAGGACCGCTGTTTTCACTTTGCATCATACAATAAGGAGAAAAAGTTTAACCGGCTCCCCCCAACACTTATTCACCCCCACAGAGCACTGCAGATAACTACCTGAGCACATGTGACTGCTTCACCTAACCAGGGTATCCCTGCTTTTCTATGCTCCAACCCCACCTCAAGACTCTCAGTTTCTTGCTGTTGGGGGTTTTGGAAAAAGATGCTCGCTCACGTGCGCGTATGCACGCGCACGCACACACACACACACAGAGAGAGAGAGAGAGAGTCACACATACACACGCACGTGCACAAGCAGCAGAAAGAACAAGGATTTGAAACAGCAAGAGGGTTGTATTCAGTCTAGAACCCTCTGGAAGCTTAGACTTGGGGAGGAACTGGGAGAAGTAGAGGGAAAACTAATCAGGATCTATCATGTGAGGGGGAGGGCTCTATTTTCAATAAAAGGGAAAAAGGAGAAAAGGGAAAACAGGCTGGGACACACAAAGGAGGCAGGGGAGTGCCGTGGAAAGCTGGTTCTCAGGAGTGGGCCAGGCAATGGCCTCTCCTTTTCGAGAGGGATATGAAGACACAAAGGGAAGGCTCTGGGGCTAAGCAACCTGCAAGGCTGACATAAAACAGGTCCCTGACCAACCTATGAGACCCAGAGCAAGGGGGAAGGAAAGCAAGGGCCTGGGACCTAGGTTGAAAATCAGACTGAAGAGTTCACAGTGGGCCTGAGGAAGCAGAAGAAAGGGGCTTGCGTCTACTCTCCTGATGAGGGGGCTTACAGGGAAGGAGGTTGGTGTGGGATAAATGCTGTGTGCTGAAATCCTGCCTCCTCCGGCACTGTACTGAAATGTCTTAGAGATGGCAGAGGACACTGAGATATAGATTTCTCCTTGAGGCCTAAACATTTATTTAATGTCACAGACAGACAGTCAGACAGACAGACGGCAGCATGGCAGGCCTCTGAGGATCGTTCAAACCCTAAAATCAGAGACACATAGCACGGCAAGGACTCTGAAGAGAGGAAATCAGAGCCCATGAGGCAGGAATGGGAATCTCTTCTTATTCTGGTATGAAGATGGCTCTGGTTTCATAATGCAGGCCCACAGTCAGGCTCTCTGGTTCTCTCGAAGGAGACAGGCAAGGGGTACAGGACAGGATGTGTGGTCACCAGTACCCTCTTTGATGTAAAATCACTTTCCTAGGTGAGAGATCCTGCTATCTGGAAGTCAGGGCCTCACAGACAAGGTATCCTGTAGAAGGGAAGTAATTGCTGCACAGGCACCAGCTAGAGTCTAGCATCACATTCTTACAGGCATCAGGAGCTGGGGCATTGGGAAAGTGATGGGATGGTGGGGGTGAAGTCCTCATGAATGGAGCTAAAGCCTTTGCATGAAGCAGCCTTGAGATGACTCCGGCTCTGCCACCAGGTCAGGGCACTGAGACGGCATCACCCGTGTACCAGGAAGTAGCCCTTGCCAAACACCAAATCTTCTTTGTTCTTGCTTCACAATGGTAAGAAAGAGACTTCTTTTGTCTACAAGCCACTGTAGGCTCAATGTTGGGAAGATTCTAAGTATTCTAACTGTCTATGGCTGCCTATTTCTCAGCCGCACGGTCCTTTACCTGCATGAGTCTTTACATGAGTCTTGCCCTGGCTCACTCTGGTCCATGTGTGCCCGCATGGCTGCTCCCTCATCGTGACCTCATAACAAATCCTCCTGTGTTTTTATAAAAAAGAAAAAAACAGGAATATGTTTGGTAGAGGGAGGTATGGTGAGTAGAAGGATGCCTCTGTGGGCCCATGCTGAGGCATCCCTTCCTCCCGAGGTATCAGCCATACAACAGATATAGTATGGAATAGAGTTTATTTAGGGAATGGGGGGTGTGTGTGGAGGTAGAGACAGAGAAACGCAGAGAGAGAGAGAGAAGGAGAGAGAGAGAGAGAGAGAGAGAGAGAGAGAGAGAGAGAAACATGTGGAGAGAGGGAGGAGGGGAATAGGGAAAGAAGGGACAAAGAGGGTAAGAGGGCAAGAGAGTAAGAGAGTGAGGAGGGGCAAGCAGCCCCTTTTATAGTGAGTCAGCCATACCTGGCTGTTGCTATGTTACTGTGGGGTGGAGTCTAGAAGGAATGCTAACAGTCTTCCTCCTCTCTCCACACCATCTCCTCTCCCTCTCTCTGTCTCTTTGGGAGCCCCTGGCTGAGATCCAAAGCCCTGCTCTATTCTCTTCTCGTGCCCAGCTATTGGGTGATCAGCGCTCTATTAAACAGAGGTAGATGGAAAACAATCTTTACACCTGACACAGGAGATGCTCCAACAATCATGACAATGACAATGTCAGGACTGCAACCAGATAACTGGGCATAGCAATCAGCATCTGAATACACAAGTATACAAAACCATCCCCCAACAGAATCCAGCCTCATCTATCCCTCAACATAACTAGGTCATCCTAAAGGAGAGAAACACTAAGGGTTTGTTAGGTCCAGGGGAAGGAGGAAAATGTCCTCTGGAGAAATAAAGAGAGAAAGCGAGAAGAGGTGATTGAGAAGAAAATGAAAGGAGGGAGAGAAAAGTTACAGAGAGACAAGATTTATGGCTTCCCACAGAAACCAGCTTCTCCAGCTGTCCAGCTACTCCACAGTTGTTTTCCTATGACTCTACTTATTACAAGTGGTGCATGTTTCGCCACTTGTTTTGTGTGTGTTTGGTCCTAATGAGTATGTCTAACTGTACACACACACACAAAGACAGAGACACAGGCATAGTGTGTGTGTGTGTGTGTGTGTGTGTTGTGTGTGTTTCTGACCCTGGTTTACTTATAAGGCTGCCTTCTGTAGACCAAGAGCAACCATGTACTCAGACCATACAGAATGACATGGCAGAGCCTCATGGGAAAACTAGAGGCTCTGGGAAGGAGAGAGAGAGAGAGAGAGAGAGAGAGAGAGAGAGAGAGAGGAGAGAGAGAGAGAGAGAAGAGGCTCCACACGTTGGAACTCAGTGCCCACAGGAGACATCTGTGTGGGTTGTTGCTTTCTCTAGCACTTTCTTGAGCAGCTGGTCCCCTGCTTTGCCGGGGATGCTCAGGGGACACCTGTCCACTCTTCCCACACCCTCACTGTGTACAGCCCCAGCATATAAAGCCAATCTTCTATCCATATCAGGGAAGAAAGGGTACGAGCAGGAATAGATTGAATTTGGGAAGGAGATGTTGACCTTTGAAAAGTCATACTCCATTGAAACAGTTGGTGTCTCATGCTTAGGCCTCTTCAGTCCACAGACAGTAAGAACTGTGGACATCTGGAATCCATGTGACAACTGTCGACTCAGCAAGTGTTGCTCTAAAACTGTTTCCATCGCTCGGAGCTTAGGTCAGGTCACCCAATTCTTGTGCCTCTAGGAATTAAAATTGCTTCAATTATTTCCTCACTGTGCTAATTTGGAGCAAGAGTCTATTATGCCCTGGAGCTCGGCCAAGGCAGGGGAAACTGAGGTCACCATTGTAAGATTATTTCTTCTCCAGTGAAATAAACCAACCCTAGCCGGATTAGATTTATATTCAAGGCAGATTTATGGGGAAGCTGCTCTTGGGTGAGTTCACTGGCCCCAAGGATTGAGGCCAGGTGAATAGTCATGGGGAGAGGGAGGGAAGAAATAGAGAGAGAGGGAGGGGGAGGGGCAAAGGGAGAGGGAGGAGAAGGAGAAAGAGTAGGAGGAGGAAGAGGAGGAAGAGGAGGAGGAGGAGAAGAAGAAAAAGAAGCCAAAAATGTCTGGATTATATAGGAAGAGCTTCTAGGGGAAGGGTAAGCCCAGCCCCTGGACTGGAAAATTCAGAGTTGGGCAAAGAGTATTCCAAGTAGGGACTGAAGGATGCTGGGAGAACTTGGAGGCCAAGTCTGCTTTGATATGTAAAATATGCACCTCAGTCCCTTGTCCTGGGTCTGAAACCAAACAATCATGGACCATAGAGGAGACTTTAGCTTCTGCAAAGCTGGCATTTCCTTGTGACCTCTGTATCGGAGAAAAGCAGAAAAATTCCAGACCAAAACCTTCGGAGCAGAAGGCTCAGTGTCACTCCATGGTAGCAGTGGTGGCCCAGAGGTTTGGAGAAGCTGTGTAAGAAAGTGGGCAGTGCCTTTCCTGTGGTGATGTGCTGACTCCCTCCCTCCCTCACAAACTGTTCTCTGCCTCTTAGCTGGCAAGCCTAAGCCAGCACCAACCGGCTGGTGAGACTCAGAAGTGCAAAGAACTCTGGGCTGTTGCATACAGGGATGTAGAGGATTGGCTTTCTGGAACCAAAGGCTTAGGGTGAGAGAGGAACCCTGCCACCAGGACATTTTTGCTCACTGTCTACAAATGTCCTTTTCTGATTGGCAAAGCTGGGCAAAGCCCAAAACAGCTGCTTCTGGCTTGGGAGAGTTGAGATAAATTCTTCCCTCCCTCCCCCTCCCTCCTCACTTCCTTGCTCCCTTTCCCATCTGTCCCCTCTTTCACTCAATAACTGTTTGTTGATTGACTGCTATATACCAGGCATGAGAACGCGGTGGTGAAGGGATTGATAAGGTCCTGCCTTCAAGAAGCGTGCAGTGCATTACAGTAACCCCAACTTTTTTCACCCTATAGCACACCTAGAAGATGACGGAATATCATGATGAATAAGAAGGTCACTCTGGCTATCAAGGACCAGCCCGGATTCTGTGCTTGATGCAGGCTCCCCACTGACCAGTCCCAAGGAGAAAAGGATCAATAGCATAAAAAGCCATTTGCAGCTAGGGAAGTCAATTACAGGGTTCTGAGATGATTTCTACTTAGAGTCCTGGAGAGTAAGATAGCCAGGCACCAGAAACTGTAAGCACAAGACCTTAAAGGAACAAGAATGGTTTAAACCATGACTGGAAACAAGCAAAAAACTAAAACCCTAAACAAATAAAACCAGGCTGCAAATTCATGTCACTCCTGCAATGAAAAGGCTTGGTTCTGCATTCCCACACCTTGAATGAGAGATTTGCTATGGATTTGACCACAGCTGCAGCAACCAGCTTTGAACAGGCAAAGCTGTTCAAAGTGTGACTCTTACCCTTAACAATTTGCTTTTTAAACTCAGCTTGCTTCTCAGCACTGAGGCAAAGGTTAGGGCTCCTGGGAAGCGCTCAACACTCATCCATGACCAGATCCAAACATTCAGATGATTTGATACCCTAAAAGAGAACTCAGGTGAGAAAAAGAAGACAGACTCTCCTCTTTTTTTTTTTTTTTGAGAAAGAAAAATCTGAGGCACATTCCATAGGATTCCTCAAAGATGCTGAGCTAGACAGAGCCTCAGATGTTCACAGCCCAGACCAGCTCAATGATGCCCCAGTTTTATTGTTTGATTCTGTTGTCTGCAATTCTGTATTACAATAAGCCACCTGCCCACAAACTTTGTGCCAGCTCTGCTTTCTGGGAAGGATGCAGATGTTCTAATAGGCACAGATTATTTGGCTAAGACAAACACTAATCCACGGAAATCACCCCCATATTTTACACCACAGTAATGCCCTGGGCTTGATTTGTTTTGTAATCTAGTCTCAGTTCAAATCATTCCCATATTTAAAGGGTCCACAAGAGCTGCTCCAACAAAGCTTGTAAATCGGAAGTCTTCAAGCATCTGAAATGTTGTCAAGTAGCTCCAGAAGTCGGAAGTCTTAAGACCAAGATGTTGAACCAGCCCTGCTCCCTGTGAGACCTTGAATCCATTCCTTCCTCGTTTCCTGGCTTCTGGTGGTAGCTAGCATCTGTTAGCTTTCCTGGGCCTGCAACTGTCATTGCAGTCTCTGCCATCAGCTTTACATGGTTGCCTCTCTATGGATCTCCAGGTCACCCCTGTTCACCTACGCTTGTGTCAGATGCACCCCTTTATACAAGGACACTACTCATGGCAGATCACATCCCACCCTGTTGATGTCATCCTAACTTGATTATCTGAAAATGCAGAGTTCTCTAGAGAGAATGCTCACACTGGGGAGAGGGCCTACACTGGAGAAACTGTGTTTGTTCCCATTGAAATTCTGAGCCACATTTGTCATGGGAAGTTGATTTTTCCCAGTACTCCTAGTGAAAAATTAACTTACGTGACATCACTCATCTGGCTCCAGTTACCCCACCTCTATAAAGGGGCTGAGCACGTTTCTTTAAGGTCAGGACTTAGATCCGTGGCATATGTCTCCTTGCAGTGTACAGCAGATAGCAGACTCTAATGGCTTACCTCTCAGGCACAAGCTCACACAGTGGGCTCACTGACTAGGCTACTCGAATTTATGTATCACCTCTTTGTTAAGTGGAATAATCTCATACCTGATCCACAACAGGCTGGTAGTCACTTCATGGGTTTTACTATGCTGCAAGTTTTATTAGTATGCATGTGTACTTGTGTGTGTGTGTGTGTGTGCTCATGTGCACATGCACACATGGAGACCAGAGGACAAGTTTAGGTGTCACTCCTCAGGAACTAGCCACCTTTTGTCTTTTGATTTTGAGGGGAAGTCAGCCGGTAGATAGGGCTGGCTAGACAGTATGTCCCAGGGATCCACCTGCCTCTGTCTCTCTCTCTCTCTCTCTGCCTCTCTGCCTCCCTCTCTGCCTCTCTGCCTCTTGCCTCTCTGCCTCTCTGCCTCTCTGCCTCTCTGCCTCTCTGCCTCTCTGCCTCTCTCTGCCTCTCTCTGCCTCTCTCTGCCTCTCTCTGCCTCTCTCTGCCTCTCTCTGCCTCTCTGCCTCTCTGCCTCTCTGCCTCTCTGCCTCTCTACCTCTCTACCTCTCTCCTCTCTGCCTCTCCTCTGCCTCTCTGCCTCCTCGGAATTGAGATTACAAGCACATCTCACCACATCTGGCTTTCTTAAAGTGGACATTCACTATTCACCTTCACTGTTGCCATGAGGAATTTGCAGGTGAGAAAGAAAACAATCCAAGATGACTGATTCTATTAGGAACATGGAAGGGAAGGCGGGGGACACAGCAGAAAGACGATGTGGATGTGATCAAAGCTCATTATATGAATGTCCATTGGTGGCTTTCACATCACGGTGACCAAAATACAAGGGAGGAAACTCTGACTCATGGTTTCAGAGGATTTCAGTACACCATGGCAGCGAAGGCATAGTCTGGGAGCAACATATGATGCCAAGCAAGTGTGGCCGCCTCTGTAACCCCAATGCTTGGCTAGGTGGCAAGACTAGCAGAAACTAGTGTGCTTTAGCTTTGAATGAGAGACTTTACCTTAATATATAAAGTACCGAGTGACTAAAGAAGCCACTCCACACACTCTCTGGCTTCCTCGTGCATGGGACACATGTGTTCACACTCATGCAAAGTGCAAACATGCAGGCAAACACTGCACACAATACACAGAGAGGGGGATGGGGTACAGCCTATTATTTATAAAATATGAAACCTTCTCAGATTTTTTTTTTAAAGGAGGAGGGTAGAGGAGGAATGAGCAGTCACCAACCCCAGCCATCTCTGACTACTTTGAATGCCTCTTTTCCTGTAAGGACAGAATACTAACAGCTACTAAATCTAAACTGCAACCAGGAAGGCATTAAGCTGGGAGCAACATTTAGCACATTGGAGTGGGCAGAACTAAGCAAAATAAAATCGTCATCGCCACAAAAATCTGGCTTTAAACATAGTGAAGGCTTCAGTTCCTGAAGTACGAGCTCAGCTTATTGTAAGGAAACAAGATTGTTCACTACTTCTTAGAGTGGATTCAGCTTCTGAATAAGAATACGACAAGGTCGCACATGAACTGCCTTGAGGCCCTGAGCCATGGGCCCAAATGCATTGTGCCTGAGATCCTGACTTACAGGAGGAGGGAGGAAAAGAGTGGGTGATATTTTTAAGCGACTAAATGTGTGGTTGTTTGTCACACAGCAATAGAAAATGAACTCACTGTCCCTTGCAGGAGCCATGTCTTCATGTCCAACAATTGTCTAAGTTCTGTTTTACAAATTCCAACATAGACACAAACTATGAAGTCCTGTGTTTCAGATTCCTAAACAATGCTTCTGCAGGAGGGGCGGGGATCTGTGAACAGTACTTATCTTTTGGCTTGGTTTGGAGAATGTTGTCAAGAAATTTGTCTTCCGAACAGAATCTAATTAGCCTTTCTTCCCCCCCCCCTTCTCCCTTTAGTTCCAGCCCCACTCACCCTGGTCCAAAGGTTTTTATTAATTTATTACATGTAAGTACATTGTAGCTGTCTTCAGACACCCCGTAAGAGGGCATCAGGTCTTATTACAGATGGTTGTGAGCTACCATGTGGTTGTTGGGACTTGAACTCAGGACCTCTGGAAGAACAGTCAGTGCTCTTAATCCCTGAGCCATCTCACTAGCCCTAATTAGCCTTTCTTGAGACCTTGTGTCAATCTTGTTAGCAATCTTGTTCATATGCCTCCCTGGGTCGTAAACAGTTTCCATTCTACAGGGCCATTTCGCAGTGGGACTTGTTAAACCAAATACCAGGTACTGCCAGGCCAGTTAATCTTTCCTCAAACATGCAGCCTCTAATGAATTAAGTCTACGACATCCTCCACTACAAGGCAATAAACATATTAATAAAAAAGTTACCTCAAAATGGATCAAAGGCCAAAATAGGAGAAATAAAATGATAAAAGCCTTAGAAGAAAAGCCAGAGACCAGTGTTCTTATCAACCTTAATGTCAGCAGTGGTCTCTCGACATTACAGCAAAACATAAGCAATAAAATGGAAAAATATATAAATTGAAGTATGTCAACATTTAAAAATATTGCACATTCAAAGACATTGTTATAAAAATGAAAAAAGTACCCCAGAGAACAGGAGAAAATATTATGCAATTCATATGTGTGATAGGGGTCTGGCACCGAGAATATATAAATACCTGTTCTAATTCAATAACAAAACCAAATTGATATCTTAAACTATAAACTTAAACTATAAAAGAATTTGAACAAATACATCTCTAAAGAAGATTATAGATGACCAAATAACCAAGAAACATCAAAAGATCTCAAAATCATTAAACATCAGGAAAATGACAATCAAAATCACATCTTCACACATACTAGAGTCAATATAACATGTTTTTAAAATGTAGATTCTGGGGAGATGGCTCAGTCAGTAAAGTGTTCATCACACACACACACACACACACACACACACACACACACACACAACCGGGTCTTCATTCAGACCCCCAGCTCCTATGTGAAAAACCACATGGACACTGTAATCCTGGAGCTGGGAAGGGAGACAGCAGGAACCCTGAGTTTGTTTGTACAGGTTTAGTGAGTGTCTTAGTCAGGGTTTTACTCTTGAACAGACACCATGACCGAGGCAACTCTTATAAGGACAACATTAATTGGGGCTGCCTTACAGGTTCAGAGATTCAGTCCATTATCATCAAAGTTAGAGCATGGCAGCATCTAGGCAGCATGGTGCAGGGGGAGCTGAGAGTTCTACATCTTCATCTGAAGGCTGCTAGCAGAATACTGACTTCCAGGCAGCTAGAATGAGGTCTTAAAGCCCATACACGCACAGTGACACACCTACTCCAACAGGCCACACATTCTAATAGTGCCACTCCCTGGGCTAAGCATATACAAACCATCACAGTGAGAGACCCTGTGTCAAAAAATAAGATACCCAGTGCTGACCACTGGTTACCATATGTACACACACACCACACGCATACACACTCATTACATACACTCTTTCACACACAGATCACATATATATTCACATAATTATACACACACTCACATAATTGCACGCACTCTCTCACACACATACACACCACACATCCACATACACATACATACTCACATACTTACACTCATACACCATACCTCTACCCCTAAACTCACATATTGGAAAGAGAATCTCTTGTGTCCTGTATGATTCAACACCTGTCAATTAAAGTTGATTGTCCAGTAGCTGAGGCAGGAAATAGAAGGTGGGACATCCCACAGGGAGAGAGATTTCTGGGGTAGAGTCAGGCGTGGGATTGAGCTCTGGAAAGAGGAAGGGGAACATGCTTGGAACCTGAGCAGAGGTAACCTGCCACGAGAGAGAACTTAGAATAAATGGATATTCAGTTATGATTTTATGGGGAACAGTCAAAGCTTATGGCCTAGGTATTTGTAAATATATTTGGGTTACAGAGTTGTTATTTCTGAGAACGTAGGGCAGGGTGGGGGTTTGCATTTTAACACTTACACACACACACACACACACACACACCACACACACACCACACCACTCACTCTTGGAAAGTGCTGGGCATGTTGTGTGGAAGAGGTGATAGGGAATTAGCCAGACCAAGAAAACAAGGGTGATGTTTCCCTTGGGGCAGCCAGGACCCAGAGTGCAGGCGCCTCCACAGTCGGGAAGGCAGGCTGCTGCTCCCCTGTAAGGAGGCAGGTGCACCTTGGGTATTAAAAAGTTCCAACAGATATCTCTTTAAAGGATAGAATCCCCTCTGTACCCCCTACTACCACCACTCCACCCCACCCCACCCCCGCTCCCCATACACACACCGTTCCTGGACCCCTGCCCTGAAGAACAAAGCCCTTTTTGTGAAACTTCCGAGGGTGGCCTGGGAATCCTAAACCTTTCGGATGGAAGAGTGACTCTCCACAGGTAGACGACAGGAGCGCTGCTGCCCTCCCCTGGTCACTCAGTGAACAGCTGTCATTTTATCCCTCTGACCTAGGCTATAAGTTCTGCTTGCTGGTCTGG